>CM037852.1:50656298-50978036 GCA_021234595.1 Delia radicum
TTCACAATGTTACCAGACTGACGTATGGGTTTTACGTTCAGTGGTGACAACTTTTGCGGTTTAAGTTGAGACATCGCCACAGGGCAAAATTTATAATCATGTAAATTTTATCGTTAAAAAGATATGGACGTTTCTGTTCGAATATTTTTGTGAAGTTTTCAAATATTTTTCATATTTTTAAAGCGGTATTTTAAGATCCGCCGGGATCTAGCTGTACTTAACTTGGGCGATGTTATAAAGGGTGTTTTAAAGCCTGATAGAACCTGAAATTGTAAACATAACACAAAAAATTAAAATTTAATCGTTGTGCGCCCCGGTAGGCTAGTTCGTAGCGTGCTGGTTTATCAGTGCGGTCGTGGGTTCGATTCCCACCAGAGGCACTGGTCTGTTTTCGATACAGTGCGCAGAAAGCCACAGTAGCTAGTGCTCGGTTAGGGTAATAGTATATATTTAGTAATTATATGATTATTAATTAACAAATTAAAAAAAAAATTTTAATCAACACAATTTTTCTATTCGGAAGATCAATACATGGCAATAAAATTTGAAAATGCTTTCGGGCATATCACCGCGGTTGTTCTTGACTAATCGCATTCTGAACGTCCAATTTTGGGCCACTTTTACGAGCATTGCTTTCCGTATGCCACAAATAACACGAACAATGTTGACCTAGAAGGCGTCAATTGCTGCTGGTTTATCAGGATAAACCAGTGACTTCAGGTAGCCCAACAGGAAATAATCGATGTTATGAAACTGGGCTTGAATTTACCTGTGGGGGATAAGATGGTTTATTTTGGCCTACCTGCAGCGTGTGCACCTGGCTTCCGGCTGCTTCAATCATGTAGGTTCGATCTTGCTTACAGAATTGGCCTATCCGTTACCCAGCCAAACAAAAATATAAGTGCACACATAAATTTAGCTTAAAATTTATCAGACAACCTGTTTACTATCGGACGAACGTATAAAACTATATTTGGGGAATGTTAGACAGCAGCGCGATAGTTTTGCCTGCTCTGAACCCGACCCTTACCATGTCTTCTTTAGATAGAATTTGAAGACCCAATGAATATCAGAACAACTTTCTTTTAAATGATTTCGGACCAAATTTTGTTAATTTAGCAATTCATATTAATGTTTATTAACAAAACTAATATTATGGTTGAACAAATTCATATTTCTTAAAATTAATTTGTAATTCTAACTTATGCTGAATAAACATACCCAAATTATCATAGCAGTATGACCCGATTATTAATTTTCTTTCAAAATTTTTAAATTTTATAAGACAACGTACAAATTTGTACTAAAAATATTAATTAAATTACTTAATTCTTTGATTTGTTTTAATTTGAGCATTTAGATGCATTTATATTCGAACATTTCAATATAATAACAAAACTGTTAAATTTCACATTGTTAGACCATATAATCGGTATCTTACTGTATGTAATTGTAACGTAAACCGAAAAAAAACGTAACGCAAACCAAAAGAAACACTAATCAAAACAAATAAAAATTATAGAAAAAAAATTACAATTTTGTAATGCAAATTGTTTCCTTTTTTTTCTTTCTAAACTCAACAAAAAAAAATTGCGAATATGAAAAATATAAAGAATATATAAAAATTACAAACTTACATACTTTTTGTTGTTTTTGTTGCTTTGGATTTCGAAGGCCTTCTCCACCACAGTTATTATTTAAAATTTTTGATCGCTATTGAGTTTAGAGCACAAAATTAAATTTTAGATATTTAATTGTTAAAATTAATGTTAGTTTGTTAATATTTTTCTTTTTTCCAATTTATACATTATTTAGAATAATAAATTTTAAATTTCTTATTAGATTCTTTTTTCTTTAATTTAATTAGTAATTAATATTCATAAATTTAATATTTAACACGTCACTAAAAATTTTTTTTTTATATATTTTCTTTTTTTTTTTTTTTTTGTATTTTGCAAATTTTAATCACTTTCTCACTCTTTCCTTGTTCCCTTTATAAAAGAAACTAACGAGATCAAAGCGATCAGAAAAAAAGAATGCAAGAAAAGAGGACAATGGAAAGGATGGAAAGTAATTATTGGAGATATTTGGGTAAAGTGTCAAAGACACAAAAAAAAAATATAAATACACGTACTCCACAAAATAATGTAGAGTTCGGTTTTATGAATGAAATTTTTTTTTTCTTGAATTAAATCGTATTTTAGCGTAAAATTGTAGTAAACAAATAGCGAGGGTTAGGGAGTGTTAATTTATAATTAATTTGGGTACGGCTTATAAGTTGTATAAGTTTAGTATAAAAATTAGGTTAATTAGTATTATAATTAATAAAAGTAAAAATTAATGATATAGTAATTTTAATTATGTGGTTATTCAATAATTTTTCTTAGTTTCTTTTTTTTTCCCTTTTTTTTTTTAAATAATAAATTATATCTATAAAACCTGTTGTTCAGTGAATTGGAGTATAGCAAATTAGGTGAGGCAAAGATGACCAAGATTAGATTAGATCAGAAGGCACTATGCACCGCGACCAATGTAGGTCTTTTGTGCTGCCTAAGATTACCTACAGATTCAAGCTACCTATAAAGCCAATTATCCTATTAAGCAAAATGTTCGTGATGTCGGAAGGCGAAATGAAGCGATCACCTAGAAACCTAAGTCTCCTATGACAAAGCCTGGGACATTCGCAGAGAACATGCTCCGAGGTCTCAGACACCATCTCGCAAAACCTACACAAATCCGTGTCCGATTGACCCTTCTTGTGCAGATGGTATCTGAGATTACAGTGTCCAGTTAAGTACGACGCTAGGGTCCTCAAACCCCCCCTTTCAAGCGACAAGAGTCGCCTCGACCCCCTACTGGAAAAAGAGATCAATCTTTTAGCCTGGCGCTGACCAGGAGAGTTTACCCAGTAACTAGAGAATTCAGACTCTCTCCATGCCCTGAGCCTTTCCCTAACATACCCCGCAGGTATTCCACAGAATGGTTCAGGACCAATAAAGGGCTTTCGGGCCCCGCGGTTGGCAAGACAATCTGCCCTCTCGTTGCCCTCATGCCCCTCATGACCAGGAATCCACCCCAAGGTTAGAGAGTTGCCTCTACCGAGCCTATTGAGAGTCTGAATGCATTCCATGACCAACCCGGACGACACCTTATAGGCCAGTAAGGCCCTCAGTGCAGCCTGACTGTCAGAAAGAATGTAGATGCGAGATCTGCGAGTTCCCCTTCGCAGGCATTCCAATGCACAGACACAAATGGCCCAAATCTCCGCCTGAAAAATGGACGGATATTTACCCATAGGTAAGGCACGCTGGAAGCCTGGTCCGAAGACGCCCGCACCCGTGTTCCCATTCGACTGCTTAGAGCCATCAGTGAACCACACCTGAGAACCATCTTCCGGTTCCCAGGATTGATTGGTCCACATGTCTCTGTCAAACAATAACACATCAAAATATCTATCAAAGATCCACTCCGGTGACACTTTGTCCGCAACCTTAGAAATTGGGTCATCTATTAGGATTCGCGCGATCCTCATGTGACCCCTTAGGTCGCCTCCCCTCATGCCACCGAATTCACTTAGTCTAGAGGAACCCATACTGGCAACCTCCATTACAGAAATATGCAATGGCGGGATCCCCAGCATAACCCCCAAGGCATCCGTCGGGCAAGTTCCGCCGGCCCCTGCAATGCCAACACACACAAGACGGTAGATTCTCTTAAGAGCCTCCCTTGCCTTACTCTGTTCAACTTTTGGCCACCATGCAAGGGCAGCATAGGTGATCATCGGTTTAACAATAGTATTGAACGACCAGTAGACCATTTGTGGCCTTAGGCCCCATGTTCTCCCGAAAAGCCTCTGGCAGGCATAATATGCCCTGGTGGCCTTCTTGGAGACGTGGTCAAGATGTTCGTTCCAGGTGAGGGAGCTATCAAGAGTCACTCCAAGATACTTAACACTGCTAGAGAAGCCAACCGTTACGCCCTCAACGACCGGCATAGACAGGTTAAGTTTTCTCCTTCTCGTGAATGGTACCAGGATTGTCTTCGACGGATTGACAGACAACCCCTTTTCCCGGCACCACGAAAGAGTGAAGTTCAGAGCCTGTTGCATACGCTCGGAGATGGTCCTGTCATCCCAACCCACAACGGAAATGACAAGATCATCGGCGTATCCATAGGTCCTGAAACCCAAGTCGTTCAGACCCTCGAGTAATTCATCAATGACCAGTGTCCATAGTAAAGGCGACAAAACGCCACCCTGAGGACACCCTCTGGTCGCATTCACGGTCCTATAAGTAGTCCCTATTCCGAACGTGATTATCCTAGAGCGGAGCATCTCCAATGTCCAATTAATTATGATTGGAGGAATGCTCTTCCTAGACATGGATACCCTAATCGCATCGTAGGACGTGTTGTCAAAAGCGCCCTGTATATCAATAAATGCACAAAGGGCAATGTTCTTTGCCTCCAGTGCCCGTTCTATTGTTGTGACAACATGATGGATAGCAGTTTCGGTAGACTTACCCCGTTGATACGCGAACTGTAGCTCATGTATCGGCTTCCGTCTGAGGTAAGTGTCCCTAATATACTGATCCAAGACTTTCTTCCATTGTCTTGAGGAGAAACGAGCTCAGGCTAATTGGTCTGAAGGACTTGGGTAGCTGCTCAGACTTTTTCCCCGCCTTCGGTATAAAGACTACTCTAACCTCCCTCCAGGGTCTCGGTACATGTCCGAATAATAGACTCGATCTAAATATCCTAACCAGTTGTGGGACAATTAAGTCCATCCCTCTCTGTAAGAGACAAGGATAGATCCCATCTGGACCCGGAGATTTAAATGAAGAAAATTCATCTATCGCCCACTTTACCCGGTTCTCCTGAAAGATTGCAACCCGCCAGGCGTACGTACCTACCTGTCAGGTTCCGGATTCTCTGAATCACAGCGGACCCGCAGTTGTCAACGCATCCTGGGAAGTGAGTATCGAGCAAGAGTTTACAAGTTTCAGTGGGAGATTCCGTGTATGAGCCATCCGGCCTCCTAAGAGTGCAGAGACCATTTGTATGATCCTGTGACAGGGCCTTTTGTAGTCGCACCGCCTCTGGAAGATCAGAGATCTTCTCACAGTAGTTGCGCCACGTGGTCCTTTTGGATCTGCGTAGTTCTCTATTGTACTCAGTGAGTGCGGCCCTATAGGTGACCCAGTCACCTGTTTCCTTTGCCCTGTTGAACAGTCTTCTGGCTTCCTTTTTAAGCTTCTCCAGACCGTCATTCCACCATGGAACGTCCCTCTTCGTCTTCCTGGTCTTTTGGGGGCAGCTCAAAAAGAAAGCAGAAAGTTAGATTCGATTGCATTTCAGATGCCGCATGATCAATCTCTCTAGTGCTCAGAATGAGCCCTTTAGAGACATCTGCATCTCGTTCCAAATTGTATCGGAAATCCTCCCAGTTTGTGCGTCTGGGATTACGATAAACCTGGCATGAGTCCAATGCACTAGCAACATCAAATACCAGATGTTGATGGTCCGACATTGACAGTTCATTGGATACATGCCAGTTTGAGATGGCAAATGACATATCAGAACTAGTAAGAGTGAGATCCAAGACCTCTGTCCTAATAGAATTCCTGAAAGTCGGCTCGTCACCCCTATTCACTATGTTTATATTGTTACTACATATAAATTCAAGTAGGTACTCACCACGTTTATTTATATTGGTACTTCCCCATATCGTGTGATGTGCGTTGGCATCACAACAGAGGATCCAACTTAGGCTCCTCATTCGGCAATATTCCACCAAGGCCGAGACCTCAGCTGTTGGTACCGTGTTGGTGTCGCCAGGTAGATACGCTGAGGCCAGTACTACCTCATGTTCCCCAGATAAAGAGGGCACCTTTGCCCAAATAGCAACCAAGTCTCCCAAAACGAATTCTGAAATTGGAAGAAATGTTATATTGTTTCTAACAAGGATGGCCGCTCTGGGCCGACTATGCTGATAATCGTAAATCAGCCTACCTTGATTGGCGTTAAGCCCCTTGATGGCTCCGTCGTGCACCCATGGTTCCTGGATGAATACAACATCCAGGGCATCAGTGGTGAACCTTCTGTGAGCGATGTCCGATGCCGCTTTGGCATGGTGAAGGTTCACCTGTAAGCACCTTAGGTGCCTTGGCGTCTTACCTTTCCGGGCAGCCATCATTTTAGGCGTGTTTTGCGGCACGCTTTGCCACCTTCCTGCCTCTATTGGAGTTCAGCAGAACCGCCTCTTCTGCCGAGTTTCTCTCCCATTTTCTCGGTCTGTTGGGAGCCTTTTGTTTGGCCGTCTTTTTAACTTTGGGCTCAGAAGAACTAGGCGTTACAAAGTGCTTCGAACAGCCCGGTTTTTCATCCGACGTTGTTGGGTCGGTGGAGACCCTTTTGTCGGATTTAGTCGCAGCTGTCGAAGTATTTGTTTTTTCCTTACCGGGTATGACACGCTCGACCCCATATTGTTGGCGGGTGGGTCTTACCAGCGCTGTTCCATACCCGAAGTTCACCCTGTGATTCTTTCGCTTGAGTATGTCAGCTGAGATTGGATCAATGGATAGGGTGAGCTCAACGATACCACCCTTTATGATCCTGTTCAAGACTTTCCAGTACTCAACCGAAAGTTCGCAGTTCTGGCCCTCCACCAGTCCAAGAATCATTTCATTGGACGTGTCCTCTTTCTCGGGAAAGTATCCCACGAACACCTGGGCCTTCGGCACTTCATCTTCCGCCACTACCTTCAACACAGCGTCACTCCATGGCTTTAGAGTGGGGACATGAGTCTCCAGCCACTGCGCTGTGTCCTTATCGCGGCAGACGAAACTGAGCCAACCTGGCTTATAGGAGCAACTTGAGAAGCTGGGCTTAATGGTCCCTTTTCTCAGCTCCGCGATCTTGTACAAGACAGCTCTTTGGATAGAATGTAGCTGTTCATCTGTCCATCTTGTCGCCGGAAAATCAGGTGGAATAACACCAATCTTTACTGTGGCAACTGCTTCCTTATAGGACGGTGCCGCTTGCTTTAGCTGCTTAGCTGGAGCCGTCAAGGTCGGCTTTGGCAATGAGCCACCTTCAACCTTGCGAGGTGTACCATCCGCAGCTATTTCAGCGGTCCGTTTTGCAGGCTGTTTCGATCCTGGTGGCGTTGAGCCATCAGATCGTACCCTCTTCCTTTTACCCATAAGAGCTTTGACCTCCATTCGGGCTTCGCGCATTGGTAAGACAGTCGCCGCGCTACCTCTAGGTCAATGCCTTCGTCTAGGTACATCCTCAGGCGTTTGCGAGCAGCGCCGCATAGCTTTGCTCTCTCAGTCACTGGTTTTGACTGATCGCCTGGAGCTTCTTTTACCTCTTTTGCGGCACCTTTAGGTTGAGAGCTTAAAAGTTCATCTTCCTCGTCCGTAGGGATGTTAATATCTGCGTCTATAGGTGGACCCGAGTGGTCCTCAGACACAATACCAACATCCATAGGCTCGGCAAGATTAGGACAGAAGATGTCCTTTGCTTGTCCGACCGTTTCGATTGCACCCTCATTGCTCTTTAGGCATAATACCTCTTGACTGGTTGAGGATAGACCTGCGTCGGTCTTCTCTTGCTCATTATAAAGTTTTTGGTTTTTTAAATCCATCTATAAATAAAGAATAATAAGGGATTAAAAAGAACGCATAATAGCAGAGCCCTGTACTACCAGCGGGCTAATACAACCAGGGTTCGCCTCGTCCTGGAGGCCACCGTTCGAAAACACACTAACGTAGTGCTATTCATCCCATGGGCACGGTAAGGTAACACCGGGGATTACGGGTTTTTATCGAGTGTCCGCTCTAGATCCGCCATGTTCTGCGAAAGCAGGGACACCTCTAGCCGGGTGTGGTACTGAACCACGCATGGTCGGTCTTTAGAATCCTGATAGGCTATGGCATTATCAATAGATTTGCTGTATATACGTTTCAAGGACCCCTGCAACACTTGCTACTTCGACCTGCAACACTTGTTACTTCGACACTTGCTTCGATGACCAAAATTATGCCTTTAACAGTCTGGAAAGTGGTTTCGGCTTCTTGCAGAAGAAAAGATATTTCGGCTGGGGTTTAGGATTTAATTTATGCCAGCAAGACTACGATTTTGTTGAAAACTCTGGTTTTTATCACTCGGTACTGTTCCGAGTGAGATTTTTCCACGAGAAACAATATATATTTGCAACATATGTCAACCTCGACATGTGAATAAACCAATTTTCGATATTTGAACACATATTATTATCAAATCTACACAAAATATTGGTTGATTAGTATTGAAAATGTTTTATATAATTATGCTCTTTGCTCACCTTTTATGAAAACGTGTGGATGCTTGAAGCCACAATGGATGTGCCTCAAAAAAAAAATAAGCCACAAAACGTTAAATCGGGGAAATTGACAAAAATTATTTATTTCAATAAATATTTATTTTAAGCGCCTCTGCCTTAATTCGTACTTAAATATCGCAGTTGAAAATTCGAATTAATTGAAATGTTTTACTTTACGAATTAAGTTAATCCACGTTTCAAAAATGTTGTAATCTCTTTTTTTTTAATTTTCAACTTTTGTTAAGAATCACTTCGTTACTTACTCAAGTTTGACACCAAAATGCCGGAAATAATCAATGAGACGAAGTTTGGGTCACTCTAACGAGTAAAGATCAATGAAACTAGTAAATCATGAATGAATTTTAAAGCCGTTTTTACATAAAAACTCAGGGTTCGTGATGGTTAAAAACTTTTAAAACATTTTGATGTTCGCAAAGATTTAACTTTTTAAAAAAAAATTTTAAAATTAATAGAAAATGATTTATTTTAGATCAAAAATAATTCAAAGGTATTTCAATTAATTGATATAATTCTTTAATAGAATTAAAACATATTCATTTTATAAACTGGACAATTTTTAACGATCTTACAGCTAAGAGCAAAACTGAAACATATCGACAGCAAAAATTTAATAAAAAAATATATATAAATATTTTTCCACACAACCCAGTACATCGAGTGGTGTCAAATCGACTTTGTTTTTGAAGAAATAAGGTCCGATGAGTCTCTTATGGATTGGTCTCACTCCATATGCGATAATTTTGTTTATTTAAAAAACCCGTTAAGCCAAAAATTAGCCTCATCGCTGAACACAAATTTGCGATAAAACATCGGGCAAATCGATGACTGGAGTAAATTTGAATATTTTGGTATTGTTGTTCAAGCGTGAAACTATTCATGATCATTTGTCAGAGTATACTGATCATAAATGTCAAAAAGCGAGCGCAGTGTGACAGGTCGTTTGACAGCGAACCCTTTCGTAAGTTCAATCGGGCTTAAAAAAAAACACCCTTTAGTTATATGACTTACAAATTCTATGTTATGTTTGGTTGAAATCGGAAAGGGCGGATGAAATCGAGTGGTTTATTTAATATGTTTTCAGTCTAAAATAGAACGAAATAAACCGAAAAATGTAAAATAAATGAAATGGGATCAGTTTTGACTCACTTAGTATCTCCTAAACACGAGATTGGAAAGCTTAAACAAACACTAGGCCCTTAAATTTATATTCTCTAGAACATATCCGAAGTTCATTTATATCTGCAAGTCCGGATCGGCATACCTCCCTTGTTAGGAAAATAAATTTCAACCTACCAAAATTACTGCAATTTGGTAGCAGTTTTTTTAAGCAGTTGTCTCGTCTTTTTAACAAGGTGTGTATTTGGGAAACTTCAAAAATTTACGACACTTTGAGGTAAAATATTAAAAAAACATTGTTTTGTATGACATGAATACATTTTTGTTGTGCATGTTATCCGATGTTTTACCATGTTAATCCATTCGCGTTAATCCTTTATCTATAAATTGATTTTGTTATTCCTTTTAAAATTGTAAAATAAAAAATAAATTATGTGTTTTTTTACATTTATGCGGGTTAAACTCTTCTTATTTTTTTTAACTTACGAACTTTACTGTAATTAATGTTTAATTATAGTTTTGCAACGCAGTCAACTTTATTATGTACATATATAACTAGTTACTTTTTATTTTTTGTTATCTGGAAAGTAATGGCATTGTGTACAAGCAAGTCATTTATGTTTTTATATATCAAGTATAACATGTCGAGATATATCAGATGTTAGAGCGCTTGACGGACAGTCCCAGGGTAGAAGCAAATATTTTTTTATTAAATTAAATTTTTTTCAAAATTTATTTTTAGACTTATTATTTTTTGATTTTTTATAAGGTGTTTAGTAATGATATGTCACTATTTGACGCGAAACTTCAAAAAGTAATTCGATTTGTAATGACAATTGTAAGTATTGCCATTACCATATATGTACTATTATAAAAACTTATGTGGTAATGCTTTTCTACGCTGTTTAATATAAGAAAACTGGGTCTTAAAGATCAATTTACAAACCGAGAGTAAAAAGCTGATGATTGGTATCTCAGTATTTAGTGTTTTTAAGTAATGAAGAACGAAAACTATGAAAAAAAAAATTAATTAAATAAATTTTTGTAAATTTTAAGTAATTGTTTAAAACTTTCGGATTTCGACTAAAAAAAAATGCAAAATAAGATTCATCTAAACTTAGTTGTAGCGAATCTAAAAATAATCGAATTTCTTCATATTCATGTTAAACAATTTTATTCAGAGTTGTATATACCCGATGTAAAAAGTTCCTATATAGGTACATATATATAATCATATATAGTCCTATATATTGTATATAATTAATTATCATATCATAGTTGATCCGAAAAATGGAATACATAACCTTATCTCACGATATCCCAAGGAATCTAATCAGATATAATTTGTTCCGAAAATTTCCTTTATCTAATTTGATCAAAATTCATAAAATTCTTTGCAAATCCGCACTACTATTTTGTTTCACATTACAAATAATAATGAAAATATAAATCAATGGATTGGAAAATTAGACGTGATTTTTATTGGACTAATATGTGATGCCTTATGCAATTATATGTAAAAGCAATAGAATTTTGTTCTTGTTTCTACCATATATGTATCGTATGTTTTATTTTAATTATTTATTAATTATCATATAAGTAATTACAAATTAAAGCCTATTACACTAACGAAGCACTAGCTACTATGGCTTTCGGCTCGTTGTAGACCAGGCAGACCAGTGCCGCTGTTGGGAATCGAACCCTGCATTGATAAGCTAGCATGCTACCAACTAGCCTAGCGAGGCGCACATATATATATATATATTTACCAAAGAAGACAAATTCGATTTTTTACTTTTTTATGTTTTATTTTTTGCTTTATTTGGAATTTCCGACTTTATAGTTTTTTTTTTAAATTTTTGGGCTTTTCATTATTTTTTTTTGTAGATTTTCTGGCTTAAAGTTTGTTTTTTTACTCATGAAATATTATTTATTCAATTAACTTTTGTTTGCAAGAGTAGCTTTTCTAAATTTTTGACTTTTACTTTTTTGGTCTTTTCTGATAATTATACATAAAAGTGATGTATTTTTTTGTTATTTTTACTATATATGTTTGTATATAAAAGTGATAGAATTTGTTTGGTTTTATTGTATCATATAGACTTTATATATTTATACATAGAAGTTTAATATACTTCAACTTTGATATAACGATATACGATGATATATATAGTGCTGTATTAAAAATCTGCGTAAAAATAATTATGAGACGTAAATATATATCGTTCCATGTGGCCACATATGTAATTATATCAAGTTATATATAACTACAATATATATAAACTTTTTTCGTCGGGTAGACAAACATTTTTCAGGACTTCTTATGTTTTCTTTGTTTAAATATCTACTTGAGAAACCTTTAAAAATGTTGAATTTTTTAATACGAATAAAACATGTAATTCAAACAAATTCTTTGCAGGGATAAAACATAAAAGCGGACACTAAAAATAGCCACCCTCTGCAGTGATAACCATACATCGACATACATAGATATTAATATATGTATGTACTCGAATGTGTGTATGAACGCATGAATGCCCAGCAAACATAAATGTAAACGTAAAGCGAAATGTACCCACCAAAATCATGGTAATGATTGGTTATTACCGAATAGGTTACCATATATGATCAACCGCTACCACCTCGCTTTCACCAACACATAAAATAGTGCATCATTACTAGTATTTCAGGCAGAAAAAAATTTTCGGTTGTGGCCACCAATCGAATTTTGGCGATTACAACAACTATCTTTATAATAGGTTATATTTTTTGTCGTGAAAACTAATATTCAGTTGTTCCATTCAATTTTTTATTTCACATAAATATTATTATATTTCCCAAAATCTTATTATAATTAAAAAACTTTTTTGATTTTTCAAGTATTGAACCGTGGGCTTCAAATTTATAGCTCTCTGTCCTATTTTTAATTTTTGCTGTTTAAACATTTCAATACTTTATTTTGTTATAAAAATAAAATTTCATGTTTGTCTGTTCTGGGATTTGAACTCGCAAATTCGGAGTACAAGGGTACCACTTCATTCGGTACAACCACAAACTAATTACTAATAGTACTATTTTAAAAGTACTAATTTTAAATTTGAATATTCTGTTAGAAAACAAACCAAGTCTAAAATACGTTCACCAAATACGTGCTTCTATAAACTATTCAATCTAAAACTCGGTCGGTCGGTTTTACCGAAACCCTAATTTAATGGCATATTTGTTTGAAAAAAAAAAACTATTTGTAGTTGAAACTTTTGATTATCGAAAAATTTTTAACCCATTCACTACCGACTTTTTGTTTGTGGATATATTTATATTTTGACTTCAGATTCTTGTTCGGGATCCTTAAGTTAGAAAAAAGGTTTGCATATATGACCCCTCCCCCTCCTACCCGAAAAAATGGGTTCGAAAATCGAATTTTTGAAATTTCTCAGCCCATTTTTACCACTAAAACATTTGAATAACCAACAATGCTTTGTTTTACTTTGTTCAGGTCATTTAATGAATCTACGTGCCAAATTTCGAGACTCTAGCTTTGCTATTTTAGGATATACATCAAACGAACAGTTTTTGCATATAATGATGTTTTCTGAATGACCAATATTCTAATGAACATATTTAAACAAAACTATAAACTCAGGTGAAAATTAGCATATATTGTCATGTATGTGGTTTCATATAAATTCAGATCCGAAAATTCAATGTATGTGCAAATTAAAAAACTCAGCTGTTTAAAAATCGTAGAAAAATGTTTGTGTGAGGTTAAAGTAAAAAAAAAATTGACAAAAATATCAGCTCGATCGGTTGAAAATTGCAGTGCCACGGCCTTTTGAAGTTTGTGAGAACGAAATTGGGGCAAAATGTATAACTTTACTCTCGTAACTACACTCAGGGGAAAAAGTTTCATCATACTGTTGATATTGTTTCTTAAATCGCTTGTTATCAATAATTCATCATATTTATGAAGTTTTCATAAATATTATGAAAAGTTTCATAAAAATGTATGACAAATGTTTCATAGGATTACATTATTTCATAAAAAAGTTTCATAAACTTTGTGTAAATAAATTTTAGATTTTTATTTGGAACTTAAAAATAGTATTTTCAATTTAGACCTGCTAATTTATCTAAAATTAACCGTAGTTATGAATGCCATATTTATGTGGAAATATCTTTAGTTAAAGTTAAACTCTGGATATTCATAGAGTAGTTACTCGCCAGTATGCTACGTTTCCACTTTGGACGTGCTTTGAAATAAAGCATGTTTTATACATGTTTTCCATATAGTATAGTCCATATAGTTTGCTCAAAACTCATGAATGGAACCGCAGTATTAGACTCATAAAAGATCAAAAATTGCCAGAAATTATTTGAAATTCTGAAACATCAATTAAATATTATTTTATGTAAATTCACTTAATTTTAAAATTTTTTATTATAATATTGAAACAATTTTTATATTTAATTACAATTTTAAATTCTTTTTGGTAAATTTTAAAGCAACAACCAAAATTTTTTTAAGACTAGCAGCACATTTTTCATTTTAAAGTCTCGATTTTTTATACGTTCATTATAAGCGTAAAAATTAATATGAAAATCCATAAATGGGTCCAAAAAGTTTGTTACTTATAAACAATGTTTGTTATAACAGTATCATTATGTATGAAATATGTTAGAAAATGCGTTGGGGGCCAGAAAAATCATTCGTTTTATAAAAATTCCGTTATATAATAATATGAAGCGTTTATGAAACATGATGCATAATATTTATGACATATTTCATAAAAACTCATGAAACTTTAGTACAAATTTATGAAACTGTATTTTACTATTTATGAAAAATTTCATGAAAAGTTATGAAACTTCTACATCATATTTATGAAACATTTCATATATGTGAAAAAGCCTGTCATCAATTTTCCCTTTTAGGAAACAGCTTCATCATATATATAAAAGTTACATTGGACGAAAATCAATGAAGTTTTTATGAAACTTCATAAATATGATGAAGCTTTTGAAGCCCTGAGTGTATTCAGGAGTGAGCCATGGGGAGGTAAAATGTATGAGCAACCCCATTTTTTTTTATCTCCCAAATATTCCTCTATTTTGATAAATTTAATGAAAATTCAAATTGTTTTGTTCTAGAGAAATATTGGGAAGACGAAAATAATGGAGGTTGCTCATAGTGTAGTGTAGTGAATTGTAAACACTTTTTTCACCACAATTTTTCCACATGTATAGGGAATGTGTGATTTCAACACTTAAAATAAATTATTTGAAACTTTAATCATAATTGTGTCAGAAAAAAATATCAATACTCGTACAATATTTTGAAAAATATTTATGTTTGATACATAGCATACGTTTGACAAATGAAGACTTAACGGTTTTCTTAATTCCTTTGAAAAAGTGGCAAAAATTACAGTTCGTGTGGTGGATGCAAGGACAACTCTAAGTCCTGATACCGAAAATATGCTGGAAATAATTATAGATTATTGAGTAACTCCTAAAAATATTTTATACTAATTTATCGAAAATTGTTGTAGTCCGATTGAAGTGATTAAATGGCAAATAAAAACTTTTAACTTTTTGCTAAATACTTGAATAGATTTTTACAAGCATCACAAATTGTTGTTGGTTTTGCTTGTGTAAATTTGTAAATTTTAAATCCGGAAATCATAAATAGAGAGCATATTGACATACATTTTAAGAACTTTTATGTGTAAAAACCGCGTATTCCTAGAAATATATCTCAAAAAACTCTCAGTACATTTACCTATAAAATTCTTTCTGATTCTGATTACAAAGCAACAAAAGAAACCAAATTTTATTGAAAGATATTTTTTTAGAACGACCTTAAGATTCTAGGGAATATGTTTAGTAAATAAAACTTTAGAGTCTTAACAATTTTTCTTGGAAACTCTTTTTTTGAGAACCTTTGGGAATAAGAAAGTTTTCCTATACTAAAAATTGCTAATTTTTTTCTGATATTAGCAATTTTTCTGCATGGATCCTTCCAGCAAAAATGTTGCGGATATCTGAAATATCTGCAAAAGTGTTATGATGAAAATCAGTGAGCTGATTTTTAGCAAAAAATTAGTAAATTCAGCAAAATGTTTTGCTGGCACGTAGTTTAATGCAAATGAAAATCGACTTGTTGAAATCAACAACATTTTTTGCTGGAGCTTAGTAGATTAAAAAAAACCAAAAAACTTAGTAAAAAATTTTTGCTTGAGTTAATTTAGTTCGCTGAAATTTAAATAAATTTTTTTTGTAATTGTTTAAATATATATAAAAATGTCAGGACTTCCACATTTCCGATTAAAAAAAAATTATATATTATCTTATGTTTTTTCAGCTTAAAATATATTATAATATGTGATTATATATGCAATCATGCATGGCCATATCTTAATATATGTTTCTTATGTGGTAACATATATAACATAATATAAAAGATCTATTGTCATATATAATAATACGTTCTCATATATCACACAATATGTAATCA
This sequence comes from Delia radicum, assembly GCA_021234595.1. Classification (NCBI taxonomy): domain Eukaryota; kingdom Metazoa; phylum Arthropoda; class Insecta; order Diptera; family Anthomyiidae; genus Delia; species Delia radicum. Next base: position 50,672,315 of record CM037852.1, read on the forward strand.
TATATTGTAACATATAAGTTATATAATTTAAGATATAATATAATATCTTGTAAAAAATATTTTTGTGTGTAACATTTTCCATTCGCATAATATATAATTATGTATTGTTATATAGCACTCCATACATAATTATATATCCGCCTAATGACAACATTTTTTTTTAATGTTTTCAAAATTTTATTTTTCATATGATTTAAGCGACCTTAGCGACTAGATCATCTTTAGCCTCATTCTAATCCACCACCCACAAGAAACTCAAGGTTTTGATCGCGTATATATATCAACGAAGCTCAGAAAATCGAGGATTTAATTGAGTACCCAAACAACATGAGTTATTTTCGGTTTTTCTTACAAGTTATGATAACAACTTTAAATATTAAAGCTTTTTACTTGGCAGGGTTGCCAGTCCAACTGCTAATGTTGCAATTACTGGGAACGAATTGGGAATCCAGCATGTATACTAATATTTTGACAAAAAACTTAAAAAAAAAACCTATTAAGGAGTAAGAAAAATGAACAGTACACTCATAAAAAGTCAACAAAGTCAGCAGAAAATTTTGCTGTGTCAGCAGAATTTTATTCAGGAGGGCGGTTGCAAAAAAATGGCTAATGTCAGCAAATCTTAGTAAATTCAGCAAAAGTTGATTAAAAATTAAAAAATCCTCGCTAGAAGTTTAAAAAATTTTTGCTAAATATTAGTAGGCTGAAAAAAACTCAAAAAAATTTGAAACAAATAATTACTTTAAATAATTTATTTGCTAAAAATCATAAAAAAAATTTGTGATTCTTTAAAAAATCTAAAAATGTATATATATTGATGACATGAATTAATTTAATATCTATAAATATATACAAATAATTATATATGTATAACATAAACAAAAATATATTTCAACTACGCACAAAAAATTATCAGAATTGAGTCCCGGAATCAATCAGCTGAAAAATGTTGTACTGTGTTATACACAAAATGATATAGTCAATTAAAAGTATTATTGTATTTATGTAATACATATTTATATATATATGATATATATATATGATTGACAATTTTTCTAGTGTGACTCTGCATGGAGTAATATACAATTTTATCTAAAATACAATTGTGTTTTTTTAAATATGATATAATATCAAAATACATCTATATATAACGTCATTATAAATTTTAGCGTGTTCTAAATGCAATATACAATTATATATTGAGCGAGATGCGATAAGACGCAAATATATGTGACATCATATTAAAATTTTTCGATGAAATTCATTTTATACATGCCTTTATATAATTATGTTCTGTTAAATACACTGGCACGCAAAAACTTATAAGGGGTATATAAAATAATGTATTATTTTATGCAAACGTTTTAACTCTGGAAATTACAGATTTATAACCGTACAAAAAACTACATAACTCAAAAGTTTCAGATTAAGCAGAAAAATTAAAAGGAAAATCCTATATAAATTGCCTGACACTTACAAGGAAGCTTTTCCGATGGGTTCCCTTTGAACTTAATAAAATTCGGATAGGTGATGGAGGAGCAAGAAAATATAATAAACGTATTTTTCAACAGCCAAACCCCATCGTTGTATGCAAATATTTTTAAAGTTTAGGAAATTTAAACATATTTAAAAACAGCGTTAAAATACGCCAGAAAAGCATTAATAAAACTTCCTACGCTCAAAAGTAGAAGAATTGTGTTAAATGTATCTTTCCTGATCAATCTATTAAAAGGTATTACGAATTCCGATTATCTTCTTAGCAAACTTGAGTTCGTTGTTCCAACTCGACCAACACGGTGTTACCAGCCTTTAAAACTGCAGTACTTTCAGTCCAATTACGCAAATTTTGATCCATTCCGCAAAATTTGCAATGAATTTAACAACTTATATGCCTTCATTGACATTTCCGAAAATATACAAGTCACTAAAAGGAATCTAATCTTGTTGTTTAATCAATTAAATATAATTTAAGTTTAATCTTCTATTCCATGAAAGCATTTATTAAAAAATAATAATCTTGTATGTTTTTCAATTTTTGTAAATATGTAAAAAATTTAAAATTTATGTATATAGTAGTCTGTAAGGAATTTTCCATAGACTTAATAAATAAATAAATAAAATAAAAAATAAAATAAAATAAAATAAAACACACATTTTGAATGTCATTTTGACACTATGTCGTGCACCCAGATTAACAAATTATTCACTAATTTTTTTTCTCCGTTTTCATATATCCAATTGGAGGGAGCCTATCGAAGCTGTACTCCATGTCATGTATTATCAAAATCATAAATTTTCCAAGGAAGCGTTTAAGCCTAGTGTGATTTTAGTCTGAAAGAAATAATGATAAAGAAAAAATATACAATTGGAAAATTTAAAAATATGCCTGACATCGCCCAGGTCCTGTTTAAACTAAATTATGTATTTCCAATTCATTTTATTTTATATTTTGGACGATTTCAGATGCTTTTCAACCGTTCTTGCCTTTCATTTTTAACTTTTTCGTCAATAATTACAATTTTCTTTAATCAATTTTTAAATAAAAACCATTTAAAATTTCTCAAAAAAAAAAAAAAATAACATTGTTATAACACTAAGCCAAGTTTAGCTGCTTTATTTTAAAATGTCACATTTCCAGGAGCGCCGATTAAAATTTCTTTCAATTTAGTCTAAAAACAAAATTGGGAAAATTTTAGTCAAATTGGAGTCGCTTTAATGGATTATAAGATATCGTAATATATATCGTAGCAAAATTCTGAAAACTATGTTACCAGATGCGTGCGTAGCAAATCAAATTAAAATAAAAAGATTGCACTGGAAATAAAGTATCAACTTTTGAAATAACACACTACGGCACACATAATTTTAAGTTTGGGGGTGTAGTGGTATCTACGTTTTAAAAGATTATTGTAAAAAAAATTCAATAAAATTGTTGATCGACTTCAAACTCCTTTTCAATTAAATTTTAATAATATGTATTAACTGTTTAATAAAAACGAATTTGGTATAAACAATATTTTCTAGCTTTTATAACGTATAATAACAACATAGAAAGAAATGCAAAAATTTTAAAAAATCGTCAAAATTAAAAAATAGATTAGCAATTTTGTTTTAATTTTAGAAGTTTTTTCGAATGCTGGCGTTTTTTTTAATTTTGCCAATTTCTGCAATTTTGTGGATTGTTTTTTTTAAATTTTGGGAAAATTTTTTTTTTAATTTTTTATCATATTTGATTGTAATTCAGGCAATTTTTCTCCCAATTTTTGGCGATTGTTTTAAATTTCAATTGATGTTTTAATAGTATCTACTAAAAATTTGTTTGAAATAAAAAAAAACAGTTTTCAATAGATATGAATAAAACTATAGTTAAAAATAATATAAATTACATAGTTACAAATTATTGAAACTCAATTTCAGTTTTTTCTGTGTAGACATGTTTAATTTTTTGATTGTATTTAAATGAAAATACATCGAAATCTCTTATGAAATGATTTTATTTATTGCTTTTTTGTCGAAAATCAACTCTAACAATGATAGCCGCCCATTTGCAGGCTATGTTTTCTAATCAAATTTGAAGATTTGAACCATATAATACTGAACTAACAGGCATTTCCTATTTGATCCAAGTCAAAAAAAAAAAAAATTTTATATTAAACTTATCAATAACATTGGTACTTTCAAACGAATTGTATTAAGTTTATAAATTTGTCAAATCATTTCGGGCGGTTCTAGCGCCCTTGCCCCTATTTTTTTGTTCCTTTAAATACATTGAATTTTGCATTTTTCTGATAATTATAAAGGGTGGTCCAACCACAATGCAAGATGTTAATTTTGAGTCACACATTAACGTCAAGTTTTTTGCCCAACTTAATCTTACATTTCTTTGTTTCAGTGTTTGACAAACTCAACCATTGAGATGTACACGATTGAGCAGCGCGTTAACATTGTTGAAGATTTTTACAAAACTGGGCGTTCAAATCAAAATGCATTTCGTGAACTTCGTGACTTTTTTGGTCTGCAAAATCGACCAAATGTGTCCACAATCGGGAGAATTGTTCGCAAATTTCAGCAAACCGGGTCTGTAGAAAATGTGAAAACACCGGTGCATGCTCGCCCAGTTCGTTTTGCGGTAAACATTGCAGTTGTTCTCGTTAGTATGGCAGAAGAGCCGTCAACCTCGACTTGTCGTCGTGCACAACAATTGAACATCTCACTAACATCACTGATGCGAATTTTGAATAAAGATGACTCAAGAGCTGACCATTTTAAGCGTCGTCAATACACCGAATGGTTGTTTGAACAGACAGAATTGAATGGTGACTTTACAAAGAAATGTGATTGATGACACCGTTGGACTTCTTTCTTTGCGGATATTTAAAAGAAAAAGTGTACGTCAATCAGCCAAGAACAATTGAAGAGCTAAAGGATGAGATAATTCGGCACATTAACTACATTGAACCTCAATTATGTCTCAGAGTCATTGAAAATATGGACCATCGGATATTGGTATGACGCCGAATCCATGGCGGGCATTTGGCTGATATTTTGTTTCACACATAATTGTCATGGATTCTTCTATCATAAAAAAAAATATTAAGTTATTTCTCTGAAAACTTTTTGTTTTATTTCCAATTAACATCGTGCGCTTTAGTTGGACCTCCCTTTATATAAAAGTGATAGTATTTTTCTTTTTAATTTTAGCAAATCTATTTATATAGAATTTCATGTGATGTCATATATTATTATATATAAAAGTGATACAATTTGTTTGATATATACCTATATAAAATTATACATTAAAGTATATATGATCACATATTTTGCTATATCAAGTATATATAAAGAGATAAAAAAATATCAAATAATATGTAACGTAATTACATATTTGATGACATATGATGATATATAGCGCTATATTAGAAATTTTCGCAAAAAATAGATATGCGATGTAAATATAATACATATGGCCACATACATATATAAATATATCAAGCTCTATATGACTATATATAAACTTTTTTCTTGGAGTTTCACTTTACTAATAATTACTGACCTTAATATAGTTAATTATGACTATATATAAAATTACTATTTTTCTATAAATTTTAAAGACTTTTTTATTTTAGTTATAAAATTCTGCACGGGTTAACAATTTCTCGAAATTTCTTCATTTTAGACCAAATGGAAATTCTTCAAATCGTAATTTAAGGGACACCATAATACACACATATGTACATTCAAATATGCGTAGTTGATTGCATGAACTGATGCTGCTCTTATACAGATCTACATATATGGGATTTTTCTTTCTATATACTGTCCGGAGATAATGATACTGACATGCAAAAGAAAAGTAAACAGAATAGACAAGCAAGCAGCAACCATGTCAATGTCAACAACACTCACACTTGCAGTACCACCGAAAAGAGTGGTGGTTCTTTCGACCGCCAAGGGGAATTTACAGTCAAATTTTTTTTGTTTTTGTTAAAACAACATAATAAGTATAACGGTGCTGTGGACTTTATGGGATCCATATGCGTGGAGACCGTAAAGGAAACACACACACGCATACAAACAAATTAAAATGAAACGAAAATAAATCTCAAAATCATGGATGGAAAAACATATGAAGCAGAAGACCTTGCTATTTTCCCTGTTATGTTTTTATTTTTTTAATAATAACAGCATTAAAAACTCTGCCGTCCAGAGTTTTAAAGATGCATACAAAGAAAAACGCATTTGGAGTTTTAACGGATCCACATGTGTTTTCTGATGTCAAAATTGAATTCAACAAGGAGTAGATATGTTGTTCTAAATTTATACCAAACATATTTACTTATAAAGTATTTTATCTATGTATCGTATTATTAGGCTTCCATTTATTTTTAAAATGTAACTCCCCTGTTAAAGATCAACATATATGCACATGCATCCGTACATGATTCATATGTATGAATGATAAATGTTCACCTGTGTGCATTAACGAAAATAGAGTTAGTATTATCATATATAATCATACTTGTCTATATATTTCCATACATGGTCATATGTGTGCATTAACAAAAATCGAGGTAATATTTATATATACTACACTTAGTCCAACGTTTCTCCAATTTTCGTATCCCTTCCAAAAAATAGGATTTTTCGATTTCCATAAATAGGTCTTTCTATGGCCATATGGGGTCTTTTTTTAAATCCTCGTTAAATCGGTCCAATAAGTCGGCATAATATTCGCCGTTTATTGTTTTTCCCTTTAGAAGGTAATCGATGAGGATTATCCCGCGTGTATCCCAAAAAACTGTTGCCATCACCTTATTGGCCACGATTACGTTTATGGTCAATTGAGGGCAAACGCAGCACCCATCTTGCAGGCAGCAAAAAATAATGTTTAATGAGCACTCCAAATTCACTTTTTTCCATTTTTAAAAAATCCACGAGGTTGTATTTTTTGAACAGCTGTTAAACGCAAAGTAAATGACGGAACTTGCTCAAAATTTGATAATAGTCTATTAACAGGTGCTACTTGATGGGAGCAGTGTTGCACTTCATATAACTACGAGGGAAGTTCGAAAAGTCACGGACTTATTGATCCGCTCTCGTATGATCACATATGAACTCTTATGAACATATATGAGTCCTATATGGTGGTATATGGACATGTATGACTTCGAATAACTGGATATATGAGCATGAATGAGTTCATACATGTTCATAAATGGACATGTATGACTACAAATATACTGACACAAATATAATGAATACAAATTTACTGCAAGAACGTCACAACTCAAAAAACATGATTTTTGAGTTAATGACGCAGAATTATTCGTTATATCACGTATCATATTGTGTAAAAAGTCGTATTGATATCTTGTATTATTTTTTTCTTCAAAGTTGGAGTAAATTGAAACTTTAAACGCGTTTTTTACAAAATAAAAATTTTTGAGTTATGACGTTATTGCAGTAAATAAGCGATATGTAGTTGAAGAAACACAGATATAAAACTACAAACGTAATATCATTTTAAAAGCACCTCAAAAGTTGGTACAGCGTTTTCAAAACATTCCGATTTACAGGTTTAAAGTGTTTTGAAAGCAACCCACATGATAGCCATATTTTATGGTGTGAAGATGGTATTTTAAACCGTTCTCAAAGCTTTTCCCGAAAATTTGAAATGTTTTTTTTAATCGTCAAAAAAAAGTTCTTTTAGCATTGTTGTTACAAATAAAGAGCGTTGTGAAAACGAACCAAATATTAAGCCTGATTTACTGTTTTAGGGTGGTATTTTATAACGTTATCAAAACATTGGAAAAACTAATTTTAAAGACATTTGCCATAGTTTTAAACATATTTAGGAAAATAGTTTTTTAAAAAATATGTTATCTTGAATGAATAGAATGAATCTAAATATTTCACAGAATAAGTTTTTGTTTTGTTTCGCATTTTCTAATAAAATTTTGTCATATTTACAAACTAATTAGTTGTATTGACAAACATTTAACTTTTCAAAGCTTAATTTTGCATATACAACGTATTTGTTTGTTAACTACTTAACTGTGTAGTCAAAATAAAAAACCTTCGCTGGTTGCGTCGAAATGAAAAAAACACATGCTACACTTATGCACGTCTTTTCTAAAATTTTTAAAACAATATATGTTAATTATCAATTATTCCTCTATAACGTCACCAAATACATATGTAGTACTCCTGCGTCTTTCTGAATTATCGGCTTTTTAGTTAAATTTGTTCACATTTTTATTCATAAATCAGGATAAAATCTCCACGTAGGGATTTGGACACGGCATAGGGAGCTGATTTTTATTTAACATATATTTTTGACAAAATTAAAAAAAACAGATTTGTTTAAATACCGGTTTTTGAAACGCGGTTTTTGAAAACAATGTATTTTGCCGTGGAAAAGTGAATAATATGTTTGCACTAGTAAAACCACAATTTAGGTAGCTTTAAAACGAGGTATCAATGGCTCTCGTATCTTAAGCCGTTAAAAAGATGTGGGTTATTATATACCAATACTTTTTAAAAATTTTGGAATATTTTTCATATTTTGAAACGCGATATTTCAAAATCCGATAGGATTAGCTGTCCTACATTTGCACGAAGTTATACTCATATGATGTACATCTTCTATATCAATTTTGGTTGCAATCAGAAGGGGTGGTGGAAATAAAGTGGTTGATTTTATACGTTTTCAGTCATTGGATAAAAAATTGTCATCAACATTTTTGTTTTAAATGGCCCATATCTGGAATATTTACAAAGACAGACCAAAATGGATTTTTTGTACTTATACTATCATCAATAACAAAAATGTTCCCGCAATTTCAACACACATACACATCGTAATATACTATTTAAAACAAATATTTAAGTAAATAGGACTTTCAGAAATTGGTTTCTGTGCGGAGGTTTTTGATCCGAATTGACTCAAAAAATTGTATTTGTCATCAGTACAGTATTGTCTACATGGTGGTGCCCTGTAATTTTTTTCGCAACAAAAAAGTTATAAGCAGGGAACGGAAGTTCATGCAAATGCATGTTTTTTTAACAAACAGCGAAAACAAAATATCTTTACGAATCAAAGAGTTTGCGTTAAAATGGCATCAATTTGTTAGTGCATATTTTGCTGCAAGTGCATATTTTTCCATGTTTCGCTTTAAATGAATATTTAATTGCATATTTTAATTGCATATTTTTACCTAGTTTGGTTTAAATGCATATTTTTATTGAATATTTTTACTTCTTTTGCATAATTTTATTGGTTTTTTATAAGTTTATCATAAAAAAATACTTTTAATATTCTTTTATATTTGACCAACGATCGTGTAGACTAAAGAGGATCTCTTAAATTTTATATACAAACTGTGCCTAACATATACTGGTTTTAGTGGTTTTTTAAATTCGTTTTTTCAATATAAATATTTAAAAGTTCGTGTTAATTGTGCTAAAGGTGTTCAGAGAATATATTAAACAGTACAAATTAATTTTAAAATTGCTTAAAAACATGAAAATAATTAATTTAGAAAAAATTTGAAGTACATAGTTTTTTATTTTTTAGTGCATATTTTAAGATTTTTCATGCATATTATATGCACATCCCAGCGGGAAATAGACCAGTCACTGGTATGGTCACGTGACTAGAACTTTGTGTGCACGAACCTGTCCTAGTTTCGGTTCTGTTATATGAAAAAGACCGGTACTTTTAACATAGGCTTGTCATAGGAGGTGATAATTTCCACCTTTTGAGCGAATTTAGATATATCGGAGAACTTGTCGAATATAACATATCACCGAACTGGTTTAAGTGAATCCGCAACAGAACGAGTTGAAAGTATCTAGTATGCAACTAGTCTCATGTTAGGCATTATTTGATATGTAGGAGGACCATTTCGAAATGAAATATTACGTTACTGGTTTAAGCGTACAAATCACAGTACTCAAAAAAACTATTTAGTAAAACACTAGTTAAATATTAATCGCAATGCTTTATGTTACGAACTTGTACAAAATTAATAATTTCGTGACATATCATTAAACTGCGATAAGCGAACAAGTTACAGGACAAAATAAAAGTAATTGGCGTGTCACCTGCTACTTTTTATTCCGCATGTGCCATATTATGTACGGGTTACAAAAAGAATATGGACGGATCCAATCACTCAACTTTCCTAAAAAATTATGTCACATTACCTGTTTTTATAATATTGGGCAAGTCCCAAAAAAAATTATTTTTTATTAAATAACAGAAACGTGAATTGTCCAAATTCTGTTTTTGAGCCGAACTCTTTGGTCGGACTCAATAATTTTATAATTTTGCAGAATCTACCCTATGGGAAATTAAGACGAAGTGTAACCAATAACTTTATATGGAACGGGCCTGTCAATTTAACAAGGCACTGTCATCGAAGGGGAAAATTGATACCATGTAACATGTCACAGACCTAACCTGGGACATGTCCCCGAACGTTGCCTTTTAGAATAGTTTTGTAACATGGACTTTTGTCGCACATGCAATTATGATATGTGCTAATTTCTACAGTTGTTTTTGAATCATTTCAATATTAGGTCCGATGTGTAACAGTCAATGGATTGGTTGTTTCTGCACCGATTGATATTTTGTTATACCTAATTATTTTGCACAAGTTCAGAGTTACTTCACAATTTCTACTGTTACAGCGCTAGTTACTTTGGTGTGCTTTAGTGTTATGTTAGTTTTTTTTTCGAGTTACATAATATATCATGAATAAACCAGCCAAAGTGTTGCCACCATTTAAATAATCACTTGGTTGGATATTTTGCTGAAATTGCCACCCTTTCATACACCGAAGTCTTCGTGTCTCCTTTTCACGTATCACAGATTTGTCACTTCTAATGAATCGACCCTTCATTTCCTGTAGGGATAAAACACAATTTTTTTGTGCATGAAATTCATGTCCCTGGCTATAACTTATAGTGTGCAAATATTTTACCAAATTTGAGTTATACAATGACCATTCCCCAAAATACAATTTTCGTATTATTGAGAAAAAACATGAGTTTTACCAGAGTTTAAATTTAAATCGAAATTTTTTTTTCATTTTTGACTTTAGATTCATTGTGTTTCTTTGTGGAGCAGTGTCATTTTCTATTAAGGCTCCATTTTTAATTATATTTTCAAACTCTGACCTTAAGTACCGTTTATTTCTTGATTATTATTTTTTTAATTTACAAAATTATGATTATTATTTTTTTAATTTACAAAATGAATTTTTTGATTTATTTTGCTTATACGCATTGGGGCCACATTTGGCCATGTCTGGTATACATAGAAGACCGGTGTTACAAACGTGAAATGCTGGTTTGCTTAAGTGTGCTGTTTTTAGGTTACACTTAAAAAAATACATTACACTCAAAAAAATAAGTATGTAAATTTTCTTTGTGAGAACCCTTGCAGAAAAATTGCTAATGTCTGCAAAATTTGTGCTAAATTTACACATTTTTTTGCTGATAAAGTTATTTTTCTGCAAGTATCATCCCAGCAAAAATGTTGCTGACTTTACACTTTTTTTTGAGTGCACGTGTCTAAATCAAAATTTCAAAAAAAATATATGAAAATTTCTTTTAGAGGTATGAAATTATTTCAAAGACTTAATTTTTTTATTTTTTCATAAAATTTCATAATTTCATTAGTTTTCATACATTTCATACATTTCAAACTTTAATTTTAAGATTTAATTCTCAAGTATTCAACATATTTTATAAAGTGCTTTATTATTGCAGTGTAGATTTTGTTAATTTTTGAAAAAATCATATAAAGCGGTTCATTGGCTTAGTTATAATGCATTTTTCAGAACATTCATGAAGAGTTTTATTAATTCAAAGAACTTCTTATTATAAAAAAAATTTACGAAACTGTTTAATACATTTTATAAACCGCTACTGTAAGAATGATTCATTAGTTTTATGATGATTTTATTAAATTTTACAAACAATTCATAAAAATTTACTTTAATGAAACCTGCTTCATAGATTCTATGAAAAGTTTCAATGAACGAGTTCCAGTGACAATTTCCATTAAAGCTATCAAGAAATTCATTACTGGACTAAACATAATTCTCTCAGTGTAATATAACTAAATTTTTACTACAAATTTGACAATTTTTTAAAATTAAAGATTTAAATAAAAAGTTTTTGATAACACTTTACCTGTAAGTGAGAGGTAACATGTTACTGAAGTATGTTCACAGAAAGAATTTCTTGGACGAGTTTTAATGAAATTTTTTCACTAAACTTATGAAGTTTATTTACAATATGAATGAAACATTTCTTAAACTTCATGAAAAAGCTTTATAGTTTAAATGAAATTACCCAGTTAGAAATTGCCAGCCCTGCAAAAAGATAGTGTTGGCAAACCACTGCTATTTTTTTAAAATCCACCGTTCCAAAAACTGCTAATGGTATACCTAATATTGTATTACAAAAGCAATATTTTGTTTGCAAAGTATGTGTTTTGCCAGTACCACCCGCAAAATTCTTTGCCAATATTTTTTTAACCAATATGACAACAAAGAAACATTATTGTTTTACAATCGGGTAACAGGATAATAATTTCCAGATTGTTAATCCTACGTTCTGTCAACTCATAACCGACTGTCGACGACGCTTTAGAACACTATGCCGAATGTATTTTCCTTCTAGGGTATTTTTAATGAAACTTTATCATATACGGCTATAAAATATTTAATAAATAATATGAAATTTTTCAGTAAATTTTATAAAAACTGCATTAATTTAATGAAAAGTTTCAATGGACGAATACCTGTGACACTTCATAGATCTAATGCAAAAATTCATTGATGTCATGAAGATAATTCTCTCTATCATGAAGATAATTCTCTCTATGGTTTGTAATAGAAAAGTAACAAAAAGTATTACAAAAAGTTTATTTTTCCACCCAAAACATATAAAAAATTATATTTCCCAGCCAGCAAAATTTGGACACTTTTTGGAGGGTTCATATTCTATGAGTCAAAAATTAATCAAATAAAATTACTAATTTTTTGGAAAAAAAATTATTTAAGCGAACGGATTTATGCTTTTAAACCTTAAAAGTATACGAAATTTTGGAATTGTCTATATGTTTAAGTTAAGGTGGGTTTTCGTCCAATTTCGCATTTTCATTTAAAATAAATGCAATAAAAATTCGTTGTTTTATTGTAGTAATAATGTATATCTTGTCATGAGGTATAATTTTTGTCCAACCCCTCTGTTTTGTATGCGTTAGTTTTCGAGATGCACTCTTAGCCTAAAGAAATCGCACAAACAAAATTTTCTAGAAGAACGTATTGGTTATTTTTCGCTCCGAGCCCTTGACATGTATTTCATTTCAAAACTGCGTAAGACCGTTAGGGGGTTAATGCAATTTATCTTCCAGAAATGAAACTGACCATATGTTAAATCGCCTGCATACAGCAGTGGGAGAGGCTTGAGAAAGTTGAATAGGTACGAATTCGCACCAGTTTACCGTTTATATGTGTCAAATGGTAGTCTATAAAAGAAAAGAAAAAAGTGATTTTTGTATCTTAATTTATTTGATTAAGAGATAAGTAAATTTGTTAATTATTTTACCTAATAAAAGAAAAAAATATACATTTACCCTCAAACTGCACACAGGTGCGAACTCGAACCCATGAAAATTTCAAAACAATGCAACTTTTTCTACAAGTATCTTTAAAGCTTATCCCATTTACATTAAATATGTATATACTTCGCCTGAGCATAGCCGAGGAGTTCACATAAGAAAGTTCGATAGGTGCGAATTAGCATTAGTGTCTTTTTTGCGATTTGGTAAACAAATTACTAAATTTTTTTCATTGTTATAACTAATAAATAATAGAGAAAATATATGGCTAAAACAATAATAAATACTAAATAACAGTATATCGTTCGCTGAAATGGTGAAACCATAAAATATCAAAACATGTTAATTAATGTTTTTTTTTTTTTGATTTATTATGACTTGTTTTGATAAATGTAGTCGACATGTATTTAAGCTGCCGATATACGGACTTAATTCACGAAATAATACCAATGGCACATTATAAAAATATTGAAAGAATGCTCGTTTATATAAAAAGTTTCGTTTATTTCGGATCTATTTCTTTATTAGAAAAATAAATAATTTTTTTTTCTAAAATCGAATTTTTTTAAAATAATGCAATTTTTAAAACTGTCTAATTTAGTGCAAGATAAAAAATCCCAATTCGCATCTGTGTACCGGTTACGTATGCTGGATGAGAGTGTACCGGTTGTAGGTTAAAATTGTTGCATATTAAAATTTTGAAAAATTATGCAAATTATGTATTTTAACCGACACGAGCGGTGTATACTGAGAGAATTATCCGCATGATATCAATGAATTTTTGCATTAGATCTATGAATTGTCTCTAGACTCGTCCATTGAAACATTTCATTAATATAATGCAGCTTTTCATGAAATTTAATGAAAAATTTCATATTATTTAATAAAAATTTCCTATGCCTAATGAAAAAGTTTCATTAAAAATAGTTTCATCAAAACTATGAAGCTTTTGCATGAAGTTTAAGAAATTTTTCATTTACTTTATGAAGAAAACTTCATTAGTTTCGTAAAAAAATTTCATTAAAACTCGTCCAAGGAATTCTCTCTCTGTAGAATTATTTTCTTTTATTTCGGTAACATTATTTTAAGGCATGGTTGGCAAACACTACTTTTTGAAAACTTTAAAACTACGATTCTAATAGTGGCATGTGTCTTCTGAAATCACAGGATTTATTTCAAAATTTTACCCATTAAATTTTGTTATATATGTTTTAAAGGATAATATTGATCAATATGTCCTGCAAACGAAAATTTAAGAAAAAATGCATTTTGAAATATGTTTTAGTTTTTTTATCCTTTTATAAATCAAAGCTTCACGTATATCAGAGAAGACAAAGTAAGCATTGAAATGATAATTAATTTTTAAAAGCGAACTGCGCATTCAATAATTACGACTATTTAAATTGTGGGTTTAAAAAAAAATATCAATTTTAAACAGCAATAAAGCGCGAACGACAAAATAAAATTAAAAAAAAAAAACAAACTGTTTTGTCATAGTAATTAGGACATTACATACACCAAGTTTCACGGAAATCGAAAGGGGAGAAGTTGAAAAAGTCATATTTTTGTCAATACGCCTTCTTGAATGACAATACATCTACAAAATACCGCTTTGAATAACCGTTTCGATATATTATAATTATATTAACTGTAGTTTGAACCGGTTATACAAAACGAAACATGTCCTTATGGGAATCACTTTTTGAAAATTTTCATTTCGTTCTTGGTGTTACTCTGGTAGCCTATTAGCGTTATCGAATGACAGCCCTGTTTTAATAGTAACGATATTTCAGTTATTTTATTTATTTATTCAGTCTACTGGTTTATATCTTACAGACTATTGTACAAATAATTTATTAATTAAATAACATAATATTAAAGTATTTTAATTAGAAAACGTAAATAAATTTAAATGAAATTTATCCCTGCCTAATTTTAAATCCAATAATGATGAAAAACTATTACAAAGTTTAAGACATCTAGTAGTTGTCTCATTATTATCTTTATTAGTTCTATGAAAATCGTCATAAAAGAGACCTTCCTGGCTAAAATCTCGAGGAAAAACATATATTTTCACCAGATCCTGCAGCTCTTTACTTCTAATCTGATTGGAAAGATCTACGATCACTTAAAGATTGTAGACCGAAACATATACGTCTAATGTTATATAATGGCGTATCTTCAGACCAGTTCAATTTCCTGAATGCTACTTTGGTAAAAAGTTCCTGAATTTTCTCAATTATTTTAGAATGAGAATGACTTCTGACAGATGATATATATAATGATTTTAGAGTTAGTGGATCTTTAAAATCATCACTGTTTCTTCTAATGAGTCCCAAAAATTAAGCTTTAGATGTTATAACATTAATATAATTAACAAATTGTAATTTAACATCAAAAATGACGCTAAAATCATTGACTTCAACAACAAATTGATATCTCTTTAATTGAATTATTTTTCAATTACATAATAAATCATTTGATTAAAAAGTAATCAATATCGTATACCTTCCCGAAAACAAAAAAAAAAATTTTGTTGATATACCAAATGTTTTCTTGTCATACCAAATGTTTTTTTTTATAAAAGTGTTGTTGCCATACCAAATGTTTTTTTATACCTGTAAATTTATAACATTGAATTTAAACCGGCATGAAATTCTCATATAGTTAGCACATTTCTTTATACTTATGTATGTGAACAATTTCACAAAAAAATTATTTTTTTCTCTCAATTGAAGCGTAGGGACTGTGGCATTTTTTTTTTTGATTTCCTTTTTGTTAAAAAAGTTTTTTAAATTTTTATTAAACGAAATTGAACTTTAAAAATTACATTGTCAATTTTATGACAATGTTCTAGAATAAATAAATGTTCAGATTTAAACAACTGAAACAAAAATATTTAACTTAATGAAGTAATAAACCCAATAAGAATTAATACTAATCGAATTGAAATGAATTTAAAATATTTGCTACTAATACATAAACATTTATAAAAAACAACTACATAAATATTACAAAAAAAAAAACAATGTGTTGATGTTTGCTTTTAAGTGATAATATAAAAAAAGTTCCGAATTTAAACAAATATTTTCTTTAAACTTTAATCGTATTTAAAAATTATGACTAAAATGGGACCTAAATGAGTGCCCTGTGGAATGCCTGATAAAGCATTTATTACATTGCTGGAATACGATGAGCCCATTTGATTCAATAGCCTCCTTTTAGTTAAAAAATTTTATTCAATAATATTTCATTGAAAATCTGTGTAAATAACATCTAATTGCATTTTAGCCTCCATTGTAACTACAATCCGATGGGTCAACATAGCTAGATTTGTACAAATGGACCGACCTGGTACGAATCCATGCCGAAAATTATCTGAAATTAGAAAACATTGGAGGGATTGTATTATTAAAAATGAATGAAAGACTATACTTCAAAGCTAAACTAGAAGAGATTACATCACTTTCAAATATATCAATGATAAGATTATTTAACAATGGTTCCACTGTTTGATTAACAAAGCTACGAGAATTAGAAAACCTTGACTGAAAAAAGAGGCGAACAAGTTACAAGATTTAAGGCTGTTCCTTGAAATCGCATTCTCATACACCATGCTGATTGGATATCGCGTATTCTTCCGTTTATTATTAATGTATTTCCAAAATGCAGAAGAGGCAGATCTTAGTTTATTTTCAATGTTGAAAATATACTGCTTATAAAAAAAATTATGCTTTATGAAAATATCTTAAGTCTGCATCATCATTAGACCTCTTATATTTCCTTAAAGATTTATTTTTGAGATTTTTCAGATTAATCAGCCTTTTATTAAACCAAGGCGGCTTCTGTCCTAGTATCGGTTCCATTGTAGGTATCATAAGAGAAATAGAAAAAAATATTTTATCTGATATAAAGGGTCACTATAACTTAAAATAGTTGACCAATCCACAAGACTCAAAAGTTATTTAATGCAGAATAATTCCATTTTACACAATTTAATAATTTAGTGACGCAAGGAAACTCTTTCTCAAACTATAAAATTCAAAAGAGATTACAACTGCACTATGATGTACGATGGTAACGGTATTCTAACATTTTTACTACCCTTGTACACATTTTTAAAAAAATATAAAAAAATTTATAATGAAATTAAACTTGATATTTTCTTTTTAAATATATTCATTAGTATATTGATCATTGAAAAAATATCATTGTATGCATAAAGTATTCATCAGGGCTATATAGTGGCGATATTTGTTAACAAAGTCATGTTTTTTGATCAATCTTTATCTCCGACAAAGAGGCGTTTGGTGCATCTCGTCAACTAACAAAGCTAGAATCTGAACAAAATCAACCAAATAATGTTTGATTATGCGAATGTTTTAGTCAAGAAATTTATGTTCGGCCCCATTTTTGGAAGGTTGGAGGAGGAGGGGGCAAATGTGTAAACCTGTTTCTTTCATGTGTAAACCTGTTTCTTTAAGGGCCCACAACGAGAATCAGAAATCAAAATATAAATACATTCACAAACAAAAAGTCGCTAGTGAAAGGGTTAAGCGAAACAATATTTTAGTTATTTAGCAATATTTTAAAAATGTCGGTAACGGCGTTATTAAGAATAATGGTAATATCAAAAGAATAACGGTAATATTAATTATTTGTGGTGAGTGGAGAACACGTATTAATATTTATATCATGTCTTCTCATACTTTTCTTTTGAGTAAAGACGTCCGTTTATTCATTCAATTTTCAACTATGCGATTAAAAAATAACTTTAAATTGATTTATAACGGTTAAACAATTTTTAATACACTTTTTCTTCATGTATTTTTATTATTTTAGGCGTTTAACTTTTATTTATTTTTTGGTTTACAATCTTTCATGTTTGTGTGTGAGTGTATTTTGACAGCCATGATATGAGAGATTCATCATAAAAACTCTATTTAGATATCAGATATAATACTAAAAGTAATGTGTGGTTCACATGTAATATAATTCTCTCTGCGATTCAATTTGAAGTTTGCTGATAGAAAAATATCAAAGTTCATATCTAGTGTGGACAGTATGTAAGCAATTAATATAAACTATAAATCTTAACCCTTTAAGTGCATACAAATCGTCAAAATTCGAATTTCAAATGTGTACTTTACCACCACAAGTGGCCACGATTAGAGTATAAATACTTCATCAAAAGCTTATTGAGTAACCAGTTCTACAAATTATTACTAAATTTCGTGGTAGATCGGTGAGTGGTATGAAATGGGCTAAAAGTCTGCAAGATTGTTTGTGAAAGTATTCCTAATATATAAACACAACCCTTATGTACATTTACTAAACATATATGTATGTAAGATATACTAGTGTGTGTAATATATGTTTGTATGCGAACAGACAACTATTTTTAAAAAATCAAATTCAAAGTCAAGTTCAACTACTGCCGTTTGATCTACAAATAAATGGGGATACATCTTGAGGTGCATCTTTTTGGTTTTCTGTTTTGACACTGTTTTTAGAAAACTTAACATGTACAGTTGTCTCTGTTTTTGAGTACAGTTCTACCAACAATAAGATTTTTAATTTAGTTATGGTATTTTGATTCAATGTCCAGTGACGCATCAAAATTACTTAGCACTACTAGACAAATGTACATGCATTGTCGATCTCGTAAAAGTAATCCATCCAGATCCTGTGCAAATATGGAAATTTCATTTATGAAAAAACATTGTTTACTCTAATCGATTTGCTAACAATAAGGTGGGCACAATTCGCAATTATTTATGGTTGAATGTTATTATCAGGGACAGGAACTTCATGTACTAAAAAAAGTTTGTGTTTTAGGCGCTTACTATAATATGCGTGAAAATTCGTAAGATGTGAACTAAAAATTAACAAAAACTATGCAGTTAACATTTTTTTATATTATAAAAAATAAGTTTTTAACAACGAGCATAAAGACTAAAGAGAATCTTAATTTAATATGCAAACTGTTAAAAGAGGAACTTTGTTTCGAAACAATGAAAACTCAATTCAGCTTTTTAAAAGAGTACCGTGGATAGTGCTTGTTTATACCTACAATTTAGCTTTAAGCAAATCTATCCACATTACTCTTCTAAAATGCTGAACTGGAATTTTGCTAGTTTCTATAAAAATTACGAAAAACCATGAGAAGGGAGGCATGTTAAATCAGGGATGGCAGGCAATACCGCTAAAATACCGTTATCGATTCAAAACCCTTATAACTGACTATCGTTATCCCTAAAATACCGTTACCGAAATAATTGAAATACCGTCATCCGCAAAGTAGCGTTACCGATATAACTGAAATACCGATATCCTTAAAATACCGTTACAGAAATAAGTACTAAAATACTGTTATCAGTAAAATTCCATTACCGATATAATTAAAACAGCGTTATCCTTTAAAAACCGTAACGAAATAATCTGACAAGATAAGAAAACATAATCGTTGGAAAATTATATATTTTCCAAAAAGATTGATCATACCCTTGCCAGTCATTGAAATTCGAGCATGATGGCGCACAATATCTGTGTGCATTTACACATGTACCGAAATAACTAAAATAATGTTACCTTGAAGTACCGTTACCGAAATAACTAAATTACCGTTACCCCTGAAATAGCGTTATCGCTAAAAAGCCGTTACCGAAATAAACGGAAATATCAATACCCCTAAAATAACATCACCGAAATAACAGAAAATAACGTAACGCTTACCGTATCGAATCGATTAAAATTCATGCTTTAAATTAATTATTTTTCGTGTTATAATCAATTTGAATTGATTTTAATTCATATTCCCGAGTAAAAAAGATTTGATCTGATCACATCTACAATGATATGATTAAATCCAATTAGATATGATTAGATCTGGTGCCAGATCTAATCATATATGATAAGATATGTAATCTGTGATGCACTTTATAGCCAGATCTGAGCAGATCTAGTACCAGATCTGTTCATATCTGAACGGATTGGATAATTTCGTGTAATTTGCAAAAGCAGCAATAGGAAAATGTCAATCTTCATTTATTGACAAACGAAAATAATAATAATAACACGGTTAAAAATATACATAAATTTACATAAATTTCAAGTTTTGTTTTTAATTGTTTTTTTTTTTTTTTTTTTTTTTTTTATATTTCAACCTATAAAAGTTACTTTAATTTTTTGTATGTACTATAAAGTACATTAACCAAGTTTTGTACATATTCATTCAAATGCAAGAAGAGAAATTGAGAAATTTCCCTATGTCCACATCTGATCACAGGAAAAAGATGAAGACGGCGGTTACACTGCAGATAAATTAGGATTTATTAACACTCTAACAATTGACTACGCAAAATTTTGGGGGCGAGCCTTAGATGGATTTCAAAGAAGTTAAAATGTGAGTTTGTTTCAGTTTGTTATCCATTAATTGGCAATTAACTTTTGAATAGATGTATTAAAATTAAATAAGGGTTTTTTTATTAATCATTTAACTAGAAAATTTAAAAATGATTGAACCTCTCCAAATCTAAAAATATCAGATCTAATTAAATTTGTCCCCATTTTTGAGATCTAATTAGTTCTGATCATATTTGGTAAAACAGATCTAACTAGATTTGGACAGATCAGATCTTTTTTACACGGGTTGATTATTGTATTCTCTGCTTACGTTTTTGTCAAAGTATAAAATTAAATTAAAGTGATTTTTTCGACGAAAAACTAAGAAAAATGCGACAAAAATAATCATTTAAAGAAAAATAAGTAAAAATATGCAATATAAATATACACCTATAACAAAATAAGTAAAAATGTGCTATAAAAATCTGCAATTATAGCACAATAAGTAAAAATATGCAATAAAAATAAACATTTAAAGCAAAATATGCATTTATAGAAAAATATGCTATATTGATGCTATTTCAATGCAAATTCTTTGAATAGCAAAGATATTTTGTTTACCCTGTTCTCAGACTTAAATAAAAAACATATCTTGGCATGAACTTCCGGTTCCTGGATATTATCATACGTATTATGATGGCTGCCCTTTAAATTTTCCTTACCTTTTGTAAATTCCATCCACTTTTTGAGTTTGTTGTTACATATATGTATGCATCTGCTTATCTGTGTTTTCAGAAATAATGCATAATTGCATTCTGCAAACACAAATTCTGAAAATTTTAATAGAACACTAATGCAGAGGAAAAATAACCCAAGTTTTTTAATTTTAGTTCTTCATAAAAATGTTGTTTTCATCTTTTTTGTTGGTTTTATGATGGAGTTCGTTGGCGCGAAAATGTACATCTAGGCGTCCCGAAATATCCTGGTACCAAAAACAAATCCTACACTTAACAAAAAGTCTGTAAAGTCATGCAAAAAAGTTGTTAAAATCAGCAAAAAGATTAGTAATTTCAACAAAAATTTAGCTGAGTTTAGAAAATTTTTTCCTGATAATAGATTTTTTTGCAAAGATCATCCCAGCAGAAATGTTGCTGACTTTACTGACTTTTTTTTGATTGTAGGTTTTCTATTTTCAAAATTTCGAGATTTAAATTTTCTGCATAATACTTTTAGGTTTTAGTTTTTTTTTTCCTAAACGGCAAAAAAAAAAAAATTTTAATAGCAATAGAAAACAAATGCACAGTCTTAAAGTGATTTAACGTAAACCATGAGTCAATAAAGTATATTTAATCACGTGTGCTGTGCTTGAGCGTGACTTTATAAAGAGTGTTCGAGAGTGATTGCGTGGGTCTATTTTCTTTCGTAAGTTTGCATGATAATAATCCTGCAAATATTTGTTTTTTGATCTGTTTTCTTAATTTTTTTTACTTTAAGAAGATGTGTCTATTTAACTTTTTTCAGATCTTGATGGAAAGCAAAATCATTCTTTAGATTCTGAAGATTTTTCGTGGTGAAACACCCTCTGGCTGCTATTGAAATACTGCATTTTTAAATTTCGAGATACAAATTGGTCCAAATTCAATGAAAAAATAGAATTTATATAATCATTAATCAGTTATAAAATATATTTAAATTAAAGAAGTCTTTTATTATTTTTTTAAGAAACTCGATTATTGAGAAAAATTTTCTGCAAAAGAAAACTCTTTTAATTAAGAAAACATGCTTTTTAAACGACTTTTTACCATAAAAAAACTTTGAGATTTCATGGACTCAAATCTGTACATGCACTGATTAAATCAGTACAAATAGTCAGCCTAGAATAAAGATAAGTTGTCTTGGAAAGTAATTATAAACTAATTGGCAGTTTTTATCGATACCAGATTAAAATAAATTTATATGAATCTTTATGACGTCATATTAACATTTAATTTCATCCGAAATATGGGACCATGTCATGTTATTTATTTGGATCTAATCTGATGCAATTAGATAAATGTCCAACACATTTTGTATTAAATTATATGAGTTTTTTATCGTATTATATAAGCTTATATCTAAACTGATACAAATAGATGCAGTTATTTAATAATAAGACATGTTTGTATCCGGATATTGACCTGATATAATTGTGTATGATTGTATCATAACCGTGTAAGATATCTATGCAAACTGATATATCTAAATATAATTGGATTGTACACACTGCGTTGCATAACTATAATTACAAATGATTTTTGCTGATATTACAAAAAAAATATAAAACTTATAACTATTTTTAAAAGTGTGATAACTATTTTTAAAAGTGTGATAACTAATTGTGTGAAAAATAGGAGATTACTTAATTGATTTAAGAAAAATATTGTGTAATAATATCTTATTAGTGTTTCATAACTATAATTACATATAACGGTAAACAAAGCAGAATATCAAATAAAGAAAAATGAAAGAATTATTTTTGTTTTTTATGCAATTTTATTCAATTTGTCTAAGTGATTTTGAAAAACGACAAACTTCAGCCTATTTAAAAAGTGGCTTAACATGTGGTTGGCACAAATTTTGCAAATAATCCGGTAAAAATAAAGCAGGCGGCTCGAAAAAAACAACTTTCTGATAGCGGCCGTTTAAAAAAATCAACTGTGCCAGCAACTCGATGAGGAGCCTCAATCAGATAGTCGATGAATGTAAGGCAAATGTGTCCAAATCAATCTTAAGTAGGCTCTTAAAAGATTCGCAGAGAATTACTCGTCAAAAACTGAATTCTGTGCAAAGGCTATTACCCAGCCACACAACAGCTCGACTTGAATAGGACTGTTTAAACACAAATTTATTTTAAAGGTGCTTTTTCTGATGAAAAACTTATGATCCACATTGTTTTAAAAGCTATTGTAGAAAGGAGTTACGATTTTTCTCAAAAAGAAATTCCGGAGTTGGATCCTTAATGGCTTGAGGCGCTTATTGTTTCGAAGGCATGGTTGCTTTAGAATTTTTAAGCACCAGAATGAATTTCTCTGAGTATTATTAGAAGAGAAATTGTTGCCATTTACTGAAAATAGCAACGAAGAAGGATTCATTTTCCAACAAGAAAATGCATCTGTACATATAAGTCGTCTGACAATGGAACATGACTATTATCCAAAAATATAAGAGTATTGGAATGGCACGCCGGATCAAAACCACACAGAGAATATCAATATCTGTCACGTTTATCCAGAAAACCATTAATATCAATATAATCATCTAAGAGAAGCGTGGAGATCTGTAAAGGAAAAATTTCGAATATATCGGCAAGACAGTAAGTCTGATCGAATTTTCGAGTTGATTGAGAATGCTTCCTTATGCATTATTAAAACTGCAGCTTTTAAATATTTTTCTTAAATTTTTGTAAATATATTAAGTTAAGTAAACCACTAATTGATTTTGTAATTCCTTTTTAAATAGTAAAATAAAAATTGATAAATTGTTTTTTTTGTTAAATATTATTAATTTTACATTGGTTTTACATTTATTCCGTCTAAACTCTTCTACTTTTTTTTAACTTACGAAATTTAGTAAAATTAATGTGTAATTATAGTTTTGCAACGCAGTGTATAACTCGAAATTCCATATTTCATCATATTTATTCCATATTTCATCATATTTAGTTTAGCTTTAGTTTATTCTAACTAATAAAAATTCTTAAGCATAATTGCTTTGTAACCCGTTTTTTTTCGTACAAACACTCGCTTTCTATAATAACACGGTGCTACAAAAAAAAAATTGCAATCACTTTTGAAGTGACCTACAGTAGGTTGTTAGTCTAGGTGAGTGTATTATATAACTTAACCGGTTTGAGAAGTTTCAATATACAATCAAATTTTTGAGATATCGGTAAGCATTTGTAACCCAATAATTTTTTCATCGATTAAAATAAAATTACATTTTTAAATATGTATACATTTTTATATTATTAATATAATAGGTAGAGATTTTTTTAATAACAATAGAAATTTTGATTTTTTTTTTAACATTTTCAACTTGTACAAAAGGATGTTTTTGAATCTTTTTTTAAAACAACAATATTCTTAAAGTTAGTGCATTTCTAAGAAAATCGAGATTTAATTTGTTAAAATTGGTTTAAAACTGACAAAGTTATGGTACTTTTTCTAAATATATGTACCTATAATAATTAAAATTTTCAGTTTTTTTTTACAACTTTTCCAACTTCTACGAGGGAGTTTTCGAATATTCTTTTAAAACGTCAATATTCTTACAGTTAGTGTTTTCCTCAGTAAATTAAGCATTTCTTTGTTAAAATCGGTTGAAAATGGACAACGTTATGGTACTTTTTCTACATATACAAAATTTTGTTTCTTCCTCCTCGCACTAATTATATACAGTGGAACTCGGTTATAACGAACACTGGTTATAACGAACTTTTTTATAACGAGCGACTTTTCTAGTATCAAAGAATTTACTAACATATTTTATACAAAATAACACGGTTATAACGAACATCGTTTATAGCGAACTTCTTACATAACGAACTAATTGTTTGGACCCTTTTACTAGTTTTCATATAAATTTTTACACTTATAACGAACACATAAAAAATCGAGTTTCTAAAATGAAAATTCTGCTGCAAATCTTTAAAATTTTAGCCTTTAAATTACAAATTTACTATAAAGATTTAAAAACTGTAATTTAATGGAAGTATTGTTTTAGATTTATAAACTAAAATTTTAAAATTGGCAAAATTATGAAAAAAATAATAATTTTTTTGGAAAATGTTTACCTCGCTTATAGAGAACTTTGCTTATAACGAACTAAATCGTCCGGTCACAGTGAGTTCATTACAACCGTACTCCACTGTACATAAAAAAGTACCATAACTTTATCAGTTTTCATCCAATTTTAACAAATGAAAGCTCGATTTTCTCAGAAATGCACTAACTTTAAGATCATTTTTGTTTTAAAATATTAATAGTACGAAGAAAGTATATATTTTTAGAAGGACCAGGAAATTTTCTTTTACATACTGTTTACTGACTTTTAACTTTTTACTGTTTACTGACTAACAAATGTTTAAATGCGTTAGTCGCAAAAATACTCTTTTACCGTTATCGCGAATATTTTAGGGTATATGTGGGCTGTATAATTAAGGTGAAGTATGGCCCCTCCTACATAATCCAAAATTCTAAGTTTTATCTAGCCTCATGTTGAACGGTTTCTAAACAACTTTTACACGGCCTTTTAAATCCGGATAGAAACTAGCCTTCAACAAGTTGTGTTTTACAATTTGTTAAATAGCATTTTCGCACATTAATTTACTTTAATAAGATTTTTAAAAAAGCAAAAAAATATTTTTAACAATAATTAATATACAAAAAAAATATTGAATACATCTTGTTAAATACAGGTGGATATAAAAAAATTAAATGGTCCTCTAAATATTTTTCGATAACTAAAACTACCGGTAACCAACTAAAATCCGCAAAATCTTCCATAAAGTGGATGGACACATATCCAAATCCTGTGCGCGATGGCGGATAGACTGATTGGGGTCTTCCACTAAGCTACGCTCTACAGTAGTAATGACTTATTCTGTAATGCAGTGCTTACAGTACGAGTAAACGTGTTGCGAAAACGTTCCATAGTTAATCGAATTAATTGCTCTGATGGACGATTATGTTGACCGTAAAATGGACCTAGTGCGCGATACGTATTTCAAATAAAACCACGATTTTCAAAATAAATTTGCACAATTTGGAAGCGTTGTTCAGCCGTCAGTCTATTAATGTTGAAATGCCAAACCAAACTAAAAATAAATCACTTGACAGCTGAAAAAATGGCCGCCTGTTAAAAAAGTGTTGTCAACTTGAAGTTATATACCTGTATAAAAACACACTTTATACTATTTGGTTTTATGTTTTGATGTTTGCAAAAAAAATTGCTCTTTTAAGTGCACATCTTTCATGTTTTTAGTGCATATATTTAGTTTTTAGCTGCAAGTTGCATGAAATTCGCTACCCTATCAAAATATTTACAAATGTTTTTTTTAAGTTCTTCTCCTTTTTTTGCCATTTTAAAAAAGATATATGCAAACTTTGCATAAAAATGTATGCAGCATAAGACATTTTTAATCAGCATTGCAAAAAATTGGCGAAAAATTTACAAACCCTCTTAAATTTGTTTGACATCTCTGTTTTAACAGCTTAGAGTTGCCATGACTTAAATAAATTTTCTGTGCGGATTTGAACTTTGTTAAAAAAAGAACATATTTTTTGCAGGTAGAAAATAAGAATCAGATAAAATAAAAAAAAACAGAAATTATCGACACTTTACATAGTATTATCACACGAAGTTCGTCGTGAGACAAATGAGTAGTTACATGCTGTTTGTGTTTCATGTATTTTGAAATTATATAATAGTTCGTCTGAGGCAATACGTGATCTGGAAACACCACCTCAGTTTCAACAATTTTATAAAGAGAAATTTTTTTTATTGCAACCCTTTTATTAAATACCTAATCCTTTAGCAGTAACATTGCATATGATCCTGCTTCACACAATTTTGCAGATGTTTATGAAACAATAACGATCGTGATCGATAGTGATCTGCTTAGTTTAGTTTGCATTGAGCAGTCTTATTCTTTTTAGAATTTTGCAAAAATGCATTTTCGCAGGCATTATAAAAAATTTATCATCTATTTTTAAAGAATGAACGGGGTTTGTTTTCTATTGTTTGAAATAACTGGAGAATACATAAACAAATGTTTGTGTAAATGTAAAAATAGATAAAAATTTTATTTCAAGACTTAAAATCTTAGGAAAGGTCAAAAAATAAGCAGAAATTCTTAAACCACATTTATTACACATCTGCTTGTTCTTATATTATTGTTAAGGAATATAATGAGAAGGCAATGAATAAGTGAATTGTCTTAAACATTGGGCTTTAAATAATTGATAGTATCGTGAGAAGATATTAGCAAAGCTTATACGACATTCAGACCACTTTGCAAAACACTTGTTTTGCCAAAACCAGTGGGAAAGAATAAAAACCCGTTGGGATAGAATAAAGGAGAGCTTTAATACGTTTTGAGCTGTCTAGTGTGCATGTGGCTTTACTCCCTCCCTCTTAACTTATCTCAGAATAGCTAAGCTGGGGTCTAAATAATAATTACGAATGTCAAATTTGTTTGGAATTTTTTATTTTTATATATGAATGCACAGCGCATACTATGGGGACATCTGTATATACACCCAAAATTGTTTCCTAAGTATGCGGTGTATCGAACCAATTGTCCTCATCTTATACGCTAGATACATGAAAACTTTGAGGACAGTCCCCAAAGTAAGCAAATGTCCCTAAACTATGCGGTGTATCGAATAAATGTCCCAACAGTATGCGATGTGCATACATATACTCGCATATATGTATATATTCCATGTATAGTTACATATAAGTATATATTATGCATAATGACAAACCAATTTTTCCACTTTTGTTTAAAATTACCAATACATACTCGTATATGGCATCACATATAATTCTATATAATTATCAGAGAAGACAAAAAAAGGTAAATTACATTTATTTAAAGCTAAATTATTATAAAAAGCATAGTATGTAAAAACTACAATTAAAAAAAAACGTTCCATTTAAGGGGAATAAAGAATATTTTATGATCAAAAATAAACGAATTTTAAGTCAGAAAATCTTAAAAAGGTCATTAAAAGCCGAAAAATCTTAAGAAGAAGCATTTTAAAGCTCAAAATCTCTGTAGGCCAAAGAACCGAATTGGATTTGGCGTGGAATTAACTTTTTTTTATCAATCTAATAAGTAGCATTGGTAGGAAAAAATTAGGTCTCGAATTTAATTTGGTTGAATTTATGAGAGATTGTCTATAATTTCGGACTAACATTACCGAATATGCATGTATTTTTAGTATAAACTGAAACGAAACTATAGGCAAATGAAAGAAACAAAAATTCCCTTTAATAAAGATTTATTTTTACCTAAAGAGTAATAAAACCGATCATTTTTAAAATTTTCCTAAAATGACGTTACATTTATGAAACACTAGACAACTAGATAATTAAAAAAATACAACAATTACTTTCTTGCATCAATCGAAGGCGAAGACAGATATGATTAATCTCCCGAAGGCACCTAAGCGATCGGTTCAGTTGTTTAAGTAATAATTGGAAAACAAAATGAAGTGTATAAGTCAAATCAATCAAAGCACATCTAATTTCCCAATCAGTTAATTGATATTTAAATTTATATTATTATTTGGAATGTAAAACAAAATAGTAGTGCGGATTTCTAAAAAAAAATGTATGAAGTTATATCAAATTATATTAAATTATATATAACTTAATCATATTAGAAAGAACCATTTTTCGGATCAAAGTATATGAGATTATGAGATACCATGAGATCAGCTTATGTATGCCATTTTTCGATCAGATGAGATGTGATGTTTAATTATACATATGTGATACTATATATAATCATATATGATTATATCGGAACATAATTTCCAAGAAATCCGTAAAAATCAAATCGTTGATCTACCCAAGTAGATTTGAAAAACACCCCAACAAATTTGTCAGTTCTTGACATCACCTTAGGACAGGTTAAAGACATAAAAAAAAACTTCCTTATCTCAAAGTTTTGAGTCTTTTGAATAAATACATTATATTGCAGTAATCAATTTCAAAAATGTTTAAGGTATGTGCTCGAATTGCTCGGTCAAGCAATAATTGACACTTTAGTGGTCTGGGACGGTATTTATTACTAGGCTAGCTCTTAGCCGATTTTGGAGTTTTGCACCTTTTTGAATACATAATTTTATCTTTATATCGATTTACCAAGAATAAAAACTATAACAATATTTAAAAAAATTAGCAAATACTGAAAAAAGTAATTTTTCCCAAATAAACAGTTTGAATTTTTAATCGATATTCGCACGACTTTTCTTTTTTCGATTCCACCAACTTTCATATATATTATTTTGATATAGAAATTAAACAAACCCGACCCATCCTTGCCCAAAATTCTAAACTTGGTTTTATGGAACCACCTAATATATACCCAAATACGAACGTCTCTAAAAGTTACAGAAATATCTGTAATTTTACAGAAAACTTAATTATTTTTAAGGCACCACACCGTTTAGCTAACTTTTAAAAAAAGTGTCTCTATTTTATAGTAAAGTGGAGGTACTAAAAAACTTAGTAAACTTTACTTAAATTAATTAATGTAAATCAATTTGCTAAAAACAGTTTGAGATTTTCAAAATTTTAAAAATCCGAGTAAAAATAATATTATATAATCTTATAAAGGGTCCGCCAAAAAACTTTTTGTTTTTTGAAAATGCTATAAAAAACTACTGGATATTTTTTCAAATTTCTTTTTTTATTTGAAAGTACAATCCTTCCGGTTAATAATGGAAAATAATTTCATTCAAATGGCTGCCTCGGCTGGCCATGCAGTAGCCTACACGATCGGTCCAATTTTTAAGCACATTATCGATTATGTGCAGCTGTATTTCACCAATGGCTTCGAAGCGAAGCGAAAACGCATTGGATGGTCAGTTGGCTTTAACTCCTGAACCAATTGGACTTTGTATGGCGTCATACCAAGGTCTTTATGCAAAATTCGTCTCAATGATGTCTCCGAAATGTTCAATTGTTGAGAGTTACGGAATCCGTACGCAATTTTCGCACACATTCTGCAACATTACCATGATTTTCAAAGTAATGTCGCAATATTTCCCAGCGTTGTTCAAGCGTAGACACAACCATATTCGTTCAGCGGAATGATAAAACTAATTATCTGTCAAATCAGACATGAGCTAAGTGTTACCATTCACGAAATAAGCACTAGTTGAAAAAAAAGTTAGATGGCGGACCCTTTATTACGTAATCCAAATTTTGTAAAATTTATAAAAAAAATTATTACAAATATTTTTTTTAATTAAATAAATAACGTGGTCGCGCTGAGTTTCGAACCGGGGTCTTTGCTTGTTATTCGAGAACTCTACCACCTGAGCTATCGTCACATATTATAATGCGTTATTTAAAATGTAAATGAATTGTTGTGCTTCGAGTTTTCGTTTGCGATATTAAAAATATATACCTTACCCTCATAAAACAAATTTAGTTTACACCTTCTCCCGATGTTTCTTCAATTACTGGTTGACTTCATGTATGGACGTAGTGATATTAAAATTATTTTTTCACATTAGAACAATATTAAATTTACATATAACATCTAACAAACTTACACTGAACAAAAATAATATTTCAAAATATTTTTGAAGATAAGGAGTATACATTACATTGTCATGCACTATGTAACCAACTATTGGTAACTCATTACTCTATGTTTCGAAATAACGCTAAAGGTAAGGAGTATTCAATACAAAGTAATGCATCCATTATCGGTAATCCATTAGTTTTTGTTGGAACATAATGATACAGGCAAGGATTATGTATTTATTGTCGATTTCCTGCACAACAAGACTAAGCTTTAAATTATAGTACAAAATTTTATATGTGTACAGATATTTGCCAGATTTAATTGAATTAAATTAAACTAAAGATTAATATTAAATACATATAATTAACATTTTATAATATAATAAGAATATAAATTAAAGATATTAAAATAAAATTATTTTACATAAAATGGTTTGGATATTAAAAAAAAAAAAAAATAAAAAATATAAAAAATTTAAGTAAACAAAATAAAATGAGTTAAATTAAGCAAAATGTTTAAAAAGATCATTTCTGAAAGACATTGCGTTGCTGTTTGTTTGTTGGTTATATGAAAGAGCGTTCAAAGACGAACAGCTTTAATGAAAAATTGCCATTCAGAAACCAGGCATCAAAATTTCGTAATAATGATCCTTTTACCCTTGAATATCTAGCAAATCTTATTTTCTCAAAAACGTATTTCTGCTTTTCGGTACAAATTACTTTATGACAAACCAAAAGAAACCTTATCTTAAGAAGGATTTCAAAAGAAGAAGAGAGTTTTCGAAAATGTTGAAATTTGGTCACGCTTTTTGAGTCCATGAATATATCTTATAATGTTATTATATAAGACTTTAAGTTTTTTCGTACTAGCGGAATCACAATAAGAAAGCAACTCGCATCCGTATGTAAGGCTTGGAATCATATAAGCTTTTGCAAGAAGTATTCTTAGATTCAACTGTGTATAGTATTGGATGGACCAAAGGGTTCTTAGTTTTATATGAATTTGTCCCACCTTGACCAAGTTAGGTTGCTGTTGAAAACTAATCCTAGATTTTTTGCTGTTTGTACGATGTAAATTTTTTTGTTGTTTATTACGAAATCCTTTTCGATTAGAGGTGTTACAGTTTTTTTGTGAATCACCAGACATTTTGATTTTCGTGGATTTAAGCACAGACCATTTTGAGATGCCCAGCGTTTAATGTTGCTTAGGTCGTTACTGAGTTTGTCATCATTTTCATTGATTGATTTTGATGGACTACTAAGGTACAATTGTACGTCATCTGCATACATGTGGACACTGCAGTGAGATCATTAGCGTAAATTGAAAAAAGAATTGGTCCTAAAATCGATCCTTGGGGTACACCTCTATTATGATATTAGTTGTGTTGATATAAACGAGAAGTTAAACAGCTATCTAAGTTTTGAGCATAAAATATTTTGGTTAACTGTATCAAAAGCTTTGGAGTGATTAAGTAGGACTAACAATATAAATTTTGCCATTATAAACTTCTCGTCGTATATTCTCCGAAACATCAATGAGAGCAGTTACGCAGCTGTGATTAGAACGAACCCCTGATTGTTTGTCACCTAATAATTGATTTCCATAAACGTAAGTACTTATTTGGGGGTGCTAGATCTTTTCCAATAGTTTTGACAGGAAGCTAAGAATAGCAATTGATCGATACTCGGTGTTCGATTTTGGAATTGGAATTATTTTTGCGTGCTTCCATTTTGTAGGAAAATAACTTGTAGCGATGATAGTGTTGAATATATAAGTCAAAACAACTGGTAAAATTACTTTAATGAATTTGGGATGAAGATTATCATATCCAACAGCATTGGTTTTTATTTGTATACTGCTAGTGAAAACATCAAGCCGGGTAACACAGGAAAACTCGAACATATTGTTTTAGTTAGTATGAGTTGTATTGTTGACGAGTGGTATATTGTTTGTTGTTACCATGGGAATATTGTCCAAAATTTTTTTGAGGTCATCAGCATCAATAGAGGAGGTTGTATTATACATTACAAGGTAATGCATTACTTTATCACACCCAGTAACAACATTTTTCTTTGTACTGCATATTTCTGGTTACCCTGCTGATTAGAGAATTTTTGATGCAGTTTTTGTACAGTTTTTTGGACTACCAGTACATTTATAAATTACATTCCTGTTACAACATTAAGTGCTAACCTTTTTCTACACTGGGCTATATTAAAAGTACAGACTGCAGCCCGCCTTAGGACGCATTAGACAACCCTTTACATTTTGTTTTCTGAAACATAATAGGAGAAAAGTACAACTGCAAGACATAGGTACGATATTTCGATATAATGAACATATTCAAAATTTACAACACATGTGTGTTGTAAATGTCAATGCCTTTTTGGCAGCTACTACTTACACACAAATCCATTGAATTCTTAAGTATACCGCACTCTAAATCGTCCGTTACAATTCTGATTCGTTTGTTTATTTCAACATCAATACATTCAAACACCGTAGTGATGTCCCCATGGTATATGCAACAGGATTTTTCACAGTCCATGTGATGATATACAGATGTAAATATGTATAAATGTTTATTATGTTGCATTTGCGCATGCATTTTAAGAATATACACACGTACATGACTCTGAATGCAACATTGAATATTGTTTGTCTTAAAGAGGGTGCCACAGGATGATCATTTCCGTTCATTTTCATTACAAATGAATGTTGAAAATAATTTATAAATGTCTGTTAATGTGCAATATATAAATACGCGCTTGGATTTTGTCTAAAGGGCTTGTTTGGGTTTGTGTAACACATGTGTTAACAAAAGTCCACTTTGAACGTAATATGGATATGTCATTACTTTGGGGCGCTTGCATTGTTTTATGTCGCGTAATACTGATTTTGTTTATATCAGTGCTTCTCAATGGTTTTTCGTCTACCTTACCAGCGACAGAAACTTCATGCACTAACAAGTGCATGCAAAAATTGGTTTTATTAATGAATAAAACTTACCGAGGTGAAAA
The DNA here is from genome assembly GCA_021234595.1 of Delia radicum. Lineage (NCBI taxonomy): Eukaryota > Metazoa > Arthropoda > Insecta > Diptera > Anthomyiidae > Delia > Delia radicum. The sequence goes on from CM037852.1 coordinate 50,706,123, forward strand.
AAAATTATTGAGGTGAAAAACTTTTTTGGATGTAAAAAATATGTTTGTGGTGAAATAACATTTTTGAGATGAAAAACTGTTTATGTGTTAAAAAAAATTTCATGTGGTAAAAACAAATTTGAGGTGAATTTTAAATATTATTCTCCTCTTAGCGCCTGGTGGAAAAATATGACGTTATATTTTATACACCAGACGCTACTATGAAGTTGTTCTAGTATACTAATGTATTATACACCAATTTGTATGGAAAATTTAGAGGTACCTTCAGATTTTCACCCATAACTTTTGAACCGCTGCACCGATTTTGCTCATTGTCAAAACCAAACTTTATTTATGATAATATACACAGGAATGTATAAATGTATTTTTCAAATAATGTACAGAGTTTAGATATGCAATGATCTTTTCTACTCAAATATAATACTTTTTGGATTAAATTAATTAACAGTTGAGATCTAGAGAAAAGTTATATAAAAAACTCAATTTGGATGTGCTCAATTATTTTTTTTTTTTTTGTTTTAAATATAGATTTTTAATAATGGGCAATGAGGAGTTAATTGTCATTAAAGGGCATATGCCGTGACTGGTTAAAGTATGACATATTATTGAACTTGTATCATTATTCATTGATGAACTGGTCTCCTGGCCGATGAAAAGGAGATATACCACTTAAGAAGCATGTTAACAGGAATGTTTTTTAAAAACTGGTTTAATCTAATTTGTTTACCACATTTATCAGGCGCGGATCTAGGAAATGGTTTTGTGGAGGGAAGTTAAAGCATTTTTGGTTAACTTCTGTAATCTTTTTAAAATTTTTGTGTTGAATAATTTAATTTTATAGGAGGAAGTGTCCCATTTTCCCTCCCCCTGGATCCGCGCCAGCAATTATACCACAGCTAATACTAGTATTTTCAAATTCCAAACAAACTTTTATAAAAACACAAACGACTACTAGTTTTTAGTTATAGCACGTTAGTTAAAGTGGTGTTTTTTATACAGGTATAGAACTTTAAGTTGGCCACACTTTTTTAACTGCCGGTAAAACTGGTAAATTGGCCTCCAAGATCGTGCGATTTAACTCCGCTTGACTATTTTCTGTGGGAATATGTGAAGTCGCTAGTCTACGCCGATAAGCCCGAAACGATTGACCACTAGGAGGACAACATTCGCCGCGTTATTGCCAATATACGGCCTCAAATGTTGGTAAAAAGTCATCGAAAATGGGACTTCCGGATTAGACTACGTTTCAGCCAGCCGTGGCGGTCATATACCAGAAGTCATATTTAAATTATAATGCCAGAAGATTATATTTCGAATAAAGTAAATTTCATGTCAATTTAAAATATTCATCTTTGCTTTATTCGATTTCAAAGTTATATACCTCTATAAAAAACACCCTTTATAAAAACTGACATACAATTTATATTTACTGAAATTTATTTTAACAATTTCTAAAACACATTTCACTATTTTTGTTTGAATGTTTTGTGGCTGAAATATCGTTCGTTCTAAGTCCTGAATTACATTTAATATGTTTTAATTGAAAATTATGATTCTGAACTACAATTCACTTTCGCTTTTTACTCTCTGAAATACAATTTACATTTTGTAAAATGTTTTCCTTTTCCGAACTGCATTTATATTTGATAATTGTATGTTTTATATTCTCATTGACTATTTTTTATAGATTTTTCATCATATATCTGCTGAATATCACATCACATTTTTTAATTGAATGTTTTTTTCTCGACAGCAATATTATACCTTCTCATTGCCAGTGTATCTCACTAAACACATGTGACATAGGATGTCCCTTAAATTGACGATTTGTCGATTTTCGTTCATTACACCCACAGTTTTATTGCAAATGGTTCAAAATGAAAGAAATGGAAAACTTTGGAAAACCCAAGAAAAAAGTGTATTATTATTAATCATTCCCAAAATTTTAAATTTCGGAAAAAATTCACTTTTATTTCATTTATTTATTACATATATTATTACATATATTATTAAGATATAGAATTCTGACTATTCTGATTAACCCACTTTAACCTGGAATCCAAAATGACCCACGAGTTTATTAACCCTGCAGTACAATCGTCTGGGTGGAATCCACACATAAGGTTGAATTTTTGTTTTTTTCAAGAGAGATGTACATTAACAAAATATTATTTAAAATAAATGAATTGCCAAACTTATAAAATTAAATTGTTTATCTGGATTTTGGAGTTCATCATTGAAAAAAAAATATTATTTGCATAATTTAATTTAACTGATATGAATGACAGATACTAATAATTAGGTGTGGATTACACCCAACGATAGTAATGGCGTAAGTTGAATAGAATAGTAATGCAGGGTTAAAAATGCTAAAACGTATTTTTTTTAAATTAATCTTAAATTTTTTTAAAATGACTAATTTAAAGATGAAGATTGCTATTTTTATTAAATAATAGTTGTTATTAAAGAAACCAAATAACTTTGATAAATGATAATTCGAGTTTGTTTCATTTCCACTAGGAAAATTACAGAATAACATCTGTCAGATTTTTATTAAATTCGGATATGCGATAGAGGGTACACAACTAACGAACAAACGCAATTCTTTATAGTCCCAATCTTGGTTTTAAGGAATATTTTTGACCTCACTTTTGTACCGCTTTAAAAAGTGCTATTCTTGTAATTTGGATATTTTTCGGAAAAGTGTGAAAGATGTTATTCTGTAAATTTCCTAGTGGTTCTTTTTCTGGCGAACAATGTAAAAATTAACCCTATATGGATCAGTCTATGTAAAATAAATATTTTTTATGTTAAAATTTTTTTTATCACTTTAAAAGCTTTACAATCTAGTAGTCATAATTAAAATTAATTTTCATTGGTCTTTTTTGTCCCCAAGATACTAAGTGTTAAATATTTTTAGATAAAAGTAAATATAATTATATTCTTAATAAATTTCAGTGATATTTTTCAAAAATGATGCAAACTTTTATGAAAACATTAAAATTTTGTTTATTTTTTTTACAAAATAAGTTATTTGCATAAAAAGCCCTGGAAGAAGTAGCTCCAAATACAAACTCGATTTATAATTTTTTCAATTTATTTTTTCTTTAAAAAAAACTATTATATTATAAAAACAGCAATCGGCAGCTACAACTTTGATTATATCCAACAAATTAAAGAAAAATAAGATTTTAATAAAGGGAATGTTTAATAATAACACACCTTTTTTCCATTTTCGGCCGTCTTGAGGAACAGGTTAATGTTTTCCAAAAAAAAGTCGATTTCTTCCATATGGAACCATTTGTAATAAAACTAGGGGTTGTAATGACAAATTTATTTTTAAGGGCCATCTTAATGTGACATTTACAATTGACAATGGATATTTACAATTGACAATGTATATTTGCAATTGACAGCCGATATTTACAATTGATAACGAATTTTTACAATTGACAAAGGATATTTAAATTAACTATAAAATTTACAATTGGCATTTGATAAATGTCGTTTTTTATTGCACATTTACATTTTTTTTGACTATTGTAGTGTTAAAATGAATAATTTGCATGTGACTCCATATATTTACAACTGAATAAGTAGATTTATAGAATAAACTGGATATATAGACTTGATATTAGCTGAACTGCATTCATATTTTCTCATTTACAAAAATATATGTTAGTTGAAATACAAATGACTGATCAATTTGCAAATGATATTTGAAAAATGTCGGTGATAATTTCTGAAAACATTTTATATTTGCTGAATTACATGTTACTAATCTGAACATCATTTTACAATTGATGAAATTCTGTTTTTTCTGCCGAAGTTAATCTTGAAATGATGAAGATTTAAGCGAAAATGCGACAAACATTAGACAATTTTTTTGTTAAGTATTCAGGAATCCTAAAACCGACAATCGCTTTAAAAAATTTTTAATGCGTAGTTTTTAAATTTTGCCTTTTTCTCAAAACAATATATTAAAAATCGGGTGCTACTGTGCGGCCTTAATGGGTGGACCGATATCCAATAGGGTTTTCTTTTGTTTTGTAGAGGACTACAAAATGAAGTCCCTAATGTAGACATTTTTAAATTTTTGACTAGTATTTCTTTGAAAAATAAAAACTACGATTTTTTCTTGGATGTTTTTTAATTTTTGAGTTTACCCTCGTACCATTTAATGCAAATAAAAAATTTAAAAATCCGGCTACGTTGGGGCCTAAATAATTTATTCGTGAGTGAAAAAAAAAATAGTTTTCTTTGGCACCGATTTTGCCTTTAGAAAAGGGTATATTTTGAAATGGTTACCAGCGTTGGCATGTTAGTCCGAATTATAAATAAAAATTATTTTTCGAATAAACCATTAATTTAATTTTTTATAATTGCTTAAATATTTCGTTTTTATTGACTTCTAAGGCTAAGAAATTAAATTTCACACAATTAAAAAATTTTATAAAAAAAATATTTTTTTAATGTTTTTTTTTTTTTTATCGCGAAAAATAACAGAAAAATGCAATTTTTAAACAACAATTAAATTTGTGTACATAATATTGAAAACGTCAAAAAAGTCAATATTAAATGCATATTTTTTAATTTTATATACATACATATTTTACAATTTTAAATACATATTTTATGTTCATACTCGTAAGACACAAATATAAATGCATTAACTTCCGAGCACTGGTTATAACCATCAACTTAATTTTGTGTAACTATTTTGACCTACGGTAGACATGGTTTAACGGTGCGCGTTAAATATTTAATTTTTTGGAACTGAGTAATTGTGATCAAATAAAACAATTTGCAATTTAAAATATACATATATTTTTTATATAAAATATTTAAAAGCATTTTAGAAAACGCAAATTGATTTAAAAAACTTGTTTTTATTATCAGGACAATGTGTTCTATTAGGTTTTGTCTTGGCAGCTCGTGGCACAAAAAGTTATACTCCTACTTGGGATCATATTATGATAAATCATGGTTCGTAAACATTGCCAGGACCATAATATTGGAGTCATAATGTGGCAATCTAAAGATCATATTATGATAAAGAAAATATAAGAGTATGGTTGTCACAACCATTTCATAAAATGCTTGTCGTAATCCTGAATCAAATAATATATGATGCTCTTCAAATGTGGTCATCTGAACCGATTTTTTTTTTTGGGTGTAGTACACAACATATTACGTGGACATTTGCATATGAAAAAAAAAAATGATTGCTGCAAATCAGTTGAAATGACGAGTTTGGTTTTATTTGAGAATAAATTGTGACTATTCCTTATCTCCACCAATAAAAATTGGCTGTCCAGAAAACGATATAACCCTGTTAAAAATCGACATATATGGATCCATACATGAGCACACATGCTTCATACATGTCCACATTCATCCATACATGATTCCTATATGTTCATAAATGATTCATACGTGTTCATATGAGGAATCAAATATGTTCATGTGTGTGCATTAACGAAAATTGAGGTAAAATTCACACATATAGTCGTACATGTCCATACATGTTCATATGTGTACATTAACGAAAATTGAGGTAATATTTACATATATAGTCGTCCATGTCCATACATTTCCATACATGTTCATATGTGTACATTAACGAAAATTTAGGTAACATTTACGCATATGAACTCATATGATATTATATTAATTCTATATGGTGGTATATGCACATGTATGACTTCAGTACTGCACGCATACATGTTGCAAGTCAAATTACAAACTTATCTTTGATATGAATTGTGTTTTAAGGACCTTGACCAATCTCTGATTTTGAAAACGACAAAAAAGCTTGAACATTCCTGTAAAAGATGCATCGAGCTATAAGGTTACCAAAAGAGCACGATTGTAGTCATGAACTTATCAAACCACCCTCGATTCGAAAAAGGTCATTTACTTTTCTTTTATTTTTACATATAAGCACCCCTATCTAACCGGAACTAATAATGAATATTAATATCTAAACAGAAACATCCTCACAGACAATTTTTTATGAGATTTTTTTATGGGTCACACTGCTACGGGCTGCTACGTTTAGGGTAATAGTTCATAGCGCATCCTTTTACCTATGCAATATGCTAAAAATCAAAACGCATCTTCGGGGTTATTTTATTGGCACACCACGATCATTGATTGTAATATGCAAAAGGGTTGCAAACATTAAAAAACGAGCCCGTAAAGCCTGATTGCCTGAAAATATTCAAGTGACATTTAATAATTCATTCGATTTTAAATAATTGTCAGAAATCAGGAGATACATAATTTATGCACATTTCCTTTTTGAATCATAAAATATTTTAAACAAAGTTGATTGAAACTGTACCTACTTCCTTTGGTATTGATTTCCAATGAATAGTGGAAAAAATAATAATTCATTTGAATATAGGGGGTTATTAAGCATTAAAAGGTTAGCGTTACGTCAATTTAAGAAGTATTGATTATGTGTGGGAAATGAACTTTTAACAGTCTAAAAACTAGTGAAATTATTTTCCATAACAACTTGTGTAGTGTACATTAGGGTTATAACTTTTTTCTTGACACCTTATGGACAATATTGTACTTATAATAAATATACTTTTTTTAAGTCCATTCGTAACAAAAACATTTTGCACCGATATCAATTTCTAAAGGGGACATTCCAAAAATTTCGATTAGATTTTAGTCGTTTTTGGAATAGATATGTTTCGATTCCATTGAAAGTGAGCAAATTGATATTCATCGATCCTATGACATATATGTTGTGTAAAGTGGATTGTCCCCACATTACTCCCCTTCAGAGATGATGGCAGTCTGACTATAATGCTGACATATTATGAAATCCAGTACTTTCTGTTACACAACAAAATTTAGTCTTTAAGCAGGTTTGATAATTCTGAGCCAAGTTAATATAGCTAATAAAGTTGTGTAATGCCGTTAAAGATCAGCGATGAATCGTTAAGGTTCAAGTGCATCCAAAATTCTCTATACGACACGTAGTATTTCGGAATTTTGTTTAGATTTACAAAATGTTCTAGAGATTGATTGGGTATATTTAAATGTTGTTGCACAGCTGTTAACCGATTATCGAGGTGACGCCGAATAAAGATGAGAAGCCTCTTTTTTTCCATGTTCCGTCGCCTGATACAGTGAGTTCGTCGGCATTTTCAGTATTTTTTCTTCGACTGTTCCTGCTGTTTCTTCTTTTGTAGCAGATAAAAAAAATCGATTTGCTACTTCTTTTACAGTCGAGCACATTTTTTTCACGTAATCATTGTACGTCGGTGTCGATAAAAACCTACTAGACATATTCAGCCAACTAATCCAAGGCCTAATATCCTCATCGCGAAAACAAACCGATAATTAACTTCGAAAACACCAGAGTTAACTAAACGGAACAATTGTAATCTTTTTACAGCTTTCGCACGACACTTTGATGTTAAATCAAAGGCCTTCTTTCTTAGTCGAATGAAAATTTACTTTTTCATCACATTTCACACATTACTTGCGTAGCAATTGTTGAAAAGACTAATAAGAAATCAATTATCATATAATGTTTTTCAAGATCCTCCGTAACTTGATTTTCAATGGTCACTTGAATTTTTGTAGCTGACGCGCTACTTGTTGAAACGCCTCCGTTTTTGCGGATGTACAATTTTTCTAGGTCGATATAATCTCGAACCAGCTGATTGACTATCAGATCTTGTAATTTTTTAGGCATTTTAGTAATAATTTAACACAAAACTTAATGAAAACGGAGCTAAAATGATACTAAAATAGGAACGCACGTGTACGTCTGCTCGATAGAATATTTACTGCTACACTCAATTTTATACTCTACACTGACATACTTGACATAAAAATACTCGTAACTTCGTCAATTTTGCTCAAATCGACTTTTAACACAATATTCTTATCATATTAAGTATTTCTTTAAAAAAATAAAAAAAATACAAAAAAAAAATACCTTAACCCCCCTTAAAACGAAGTTGTGGCCCTTAAAACGAAGTTGTGGCCCTTAAAACGAAGTTGTGGCCAAACCGACATAATTGAGGATTAATACCATTTTTAATTGTGTTTAGATTTGCTGATTCGTTCATAATAGTAAGTATTGGCAGCAAATTAAGTTGAGCTCAGTTTATGCACTCAGAGAGAAAATATGGTTGCAATATGATTGAGGCCACAAAACTATGTTTGCTACAGCCATAAATGGTGTTTTCAATAAAATTATTATTGTATCAATGATATTTCTCCAATAATATTGTTGCTTTAATTATGTTATAGTAATAATCTCTCATTTTTTGGTTGACGACCGATGGGATATATATGTGCGGTGGGTTTTTTCATAGAAGGAGTTGCAAAAAATATTTCTGACAACACTTTTCTTAGAAATGTTGGGTCAAAAAAAAACTGAATCCGCAAAAAATTGCAAGTTTTCCAGTAGTTTAAGATCGGTGGTCAAGGGTTAAATGCATGGTAAAAGCTTTATATTAAGTTGCTAAGTGTCCAATTTATTGTTCATACTATTTTAAGCAGTACACTAAGGATATTTTGTAGTTAAGGACGACAGCAATTGTAGGCAAAAATAAATGAAATTTCACTTGAAGAAAGGTCCACTAACATTTTATTAAATTCAACTAACATTTGTCATTCATTTTTACTGTTCAAAAAATTACTAACAATTATAGTAAAAATGAACCACATTTGTTAGTAGAAAATAATCAAACATTTATTTTTTTAAAATCATAAAACAGTCATTTGATGTGGTTCGTTTTATTAAATGAACTACAAGATTAGTAAAAAATTAATTTTGTTTTACAAATGACTGACATTTACATTAAAAATAAAGAAACAGTATTACAATCCAAACAACTTCATTTTTTTAAAGCAAAAGTCACTGAGTGCAATACTAATTACGACGATAACACACTAATCGTACAAATTTACGATATTATCACTTTTACTAGGCATTCTTTGAATTAATTACTGCTACTGCAAATTGGCTTAATTAATTTCAATGTTTAATTTTGTCTACATAGGGAATCAATTAAATTAAATTAATTAACTAAATTTTTTGTGCAAAATAAATATATTAGTATCCACGTTTTTAAAATATTTGGGATTTGTAAGAAAATATAATTTTTGTAGTCTGATTACATTATTACTTTAAACTGGACTACTAAAATTTTATAAATGCTTAACACTGGATAATCTCAAATATAATTGAAAAAAGTTTGGCGTTTTATGAAATCTCTTTATACGGAACACATTCGAACTAAATTTGTAGTGGAGTTTTCTCTCAACTTTTTGATCACTGTGCAAAACGTAAAAATATATATTTCGAGCTGCTTTGTACCAAGTATGGTGACGGTTTGTTTTAATTTCCTAAATTTGATTCACAGTGAGGAAAACTGTGCATCTTTCGAGCAAATTAGCCAACAGCTCCTAGTTTATAACATTTTGAAAAAAATATGATTTCCAATCTGCTGGCATTATCTTATTTGATACAATCAAATCAAACTTAAAATAATCACTATTTACTGTCATTATGTTTAATTAAATTTCTCTGTTGTAATTAAATACTTCAATTTCATTCTTTAAATATTGTTATATAAAGTGTATCAATGAAGCAGAATAGGGTTTTTGTTATCTCAATATAAGACCATTGCGATTGGTAAGTCTATACAGATAAAAATCCAATAATTTAGAATATTTTTTAAATGACAAAATCGAAAAAATTAAACATTCGTTGAATTTAGCGATTTGTTTAAATTGAAAAGTAAATTAGTTTGAAACATCCGCCACACTGTGGGATAAATAACAAAATTTGTGGAAATAATTCGGCCATTTGTTAATTTGTGGTCCGATTGCAATGAAATTTGAAACATGCATAAAAACATAAAATGGAGTTTAAGTTTTGATTTTGAACCTTCCACACCCTTTGGGGGCGGCAAAATGGCTGCCCAAAGTTGGGTACTTTTTTCATAAAAAATTTTGAGTGTTTGCCATTTTTTTGTTTCTCATCCGATTTTCAAAAAATTAACATATTAGTAATCTTCTTGTAAAGATGAACAAAAAACAAGCTTACATGTGTGGGTTACCTCCAATAGTTTCCGAGATATTCCGATTTAAAAATGTGAAATTCCAAATTTTGTCCGACTCAGAGACAAAGTTTTTCGAATATCGGGAGAAAATTGGGACCAATTTTCGTTTTAAAATAATGGTTATTTAGCCAATAAAATTCTTGATTGAATAAAAAAATAAAAAAATTAGTTCAATATCTTGTTTCAGTCAAAAATTACATTAGTTTAAAGTAGAAATTAAAAAAAAAGTAAATTTTGGCGATATTTTCCCCAAAAAGCACCAAACTTCTTATCGCTCCAGACAAATATTTTTCTTCTGAACATATAAAGTATGTATACTTTTCTGGAAGGTCTTTTTATATAAATGCGAGTTTTTGAGGTAAATATCAACTTTAACTCACAGTTAAAATTTGTGCACGCCTCCAATTGGGTAGCGGAAACCGGTTTTAGATACTCCAACAGATACCTAATGTAGTGTGTAAGTCATTTCCCATTCCCCATTTTTGGGAATTGTGGGATTGTTTTCAGAAAATCATAAATTCTGACATTTGGTTCGATTTGTTGACCTTAAAGTCTAGTTAAATCCAAAAAATCATTGGATTATGTCTATTAATAAATATTTTATTGAATAGTGAAAAATTTCATTTAAGCAAAAACTGAAATTTTTACCTTCATATTTGGATCACCCAAGTTTTTGTTTAACCAAGATGGCTTAATTCAACCTTTTAAAAAAAAATCGCAATCTACAGGTAATTTTATGTTCTTAACTTCTAAAAAGAAAATCTTCAAATGTTAGCCCTTATTCATATATTTCTTCTAATGTGTCCTCGTATTCACATCTTACATAATTGGGTCAGGTAAAAAGGGTTTATGATGTTCGTCATTAATGAAAAAAAAGACAAACAAATTAGGTTGTTTCTTTATTTAATACAAAATAATCGGACACATCATTATTTATATCTAACAGATAAAGCAAATCTTTTAATTCTTCATTATTTACAGATGCCAATGTGTTATAAGAAATCCATCGTTTTCTCATTGACGACAGGACGGGATCGGAAGACAGTAATAGGTTATTGAAAATATCTTCGATCTGTGATTGCCTTGAACATTTTCTGGAACTGAACAATTGGGCATGTTTGAAATCTCGATTCCTTGCTTCCTGAGCTTCTTCTGTTAGTTCACCTAGAGGAAGAATGTTTGATTAAATGATGATTTTTCCATTGCACAATACCTTATGAACTGTTGGTGTCATTTCTTTCCAGGGCTATAATGATAATATAAGTTTTGTCATTTCGTCGGTATATACTCCAAATTTTGAGGAATTTAGTTTATGTTTACTATTAATTGCCATTAATATGATGTTGATCTTTCGAAGCAACTCCTTGTCAATTCCTGTTATTATTGAAGTAATTTCAAAATCTCTAAAAAACCTTCTTGCTGTATTGCTATTGTTTGTACTTCCGCAACTAGCAAGTGGTTTATCTATGTTTAAGCCTGTCTGCCTTTTAAAGTCTTCTTGTATCCTCCTTTTTTCATCTGCAATCATTTTTGACATTTCTTCGTTGTTTCTTACTGTTTTTGTTTTATTTCCTGCTATGCTTTTATACTTTAAATCATATGCTATGTGTAAGAAGTGTTCCATGAACCGAATGCGGGCATGTAAGGGGGATATGCCAAAACCCAATATTTTTTTATTAATAGTCCTTTCTTTGGAAACATTTGAAAACTGTGATTTCTTTTCATTGCATATAGTGTATTCCCAAGTTGAGAACGTGTCTGTTGGCATTGCAAACCTTTCCATCGATCATTGTAAGGCTCAAATCAAAAGATTTATTAAACTTGTAATCACCAATCTCAATACAAATTGGCTCCAAAGTACATTTTTCTCCTTCTATATAATCCACCAAATTATTAGTAGTAGAGTTTGACTCTTTTATATACTTGAAACCAATGGGTCTGCAAAAACCTTTGGATCCAGGTGCTGAATTGATCCATACATCGTCGAAAGCATTACTTGTTGAAGGCTCAGTAGTAGACTATGAACGAATTCTTAATGGAACTAACGATGACATGAATACGCTCTTATATTCCGATTTGTTCTGGCCTTCGGAAGCATGTTTGTATTCAGGAAGGGCTGATAAGCCATCACATCCCCACTTGCACATTAGTACAACATCGCAATTATTGACTCTTTCCAGCTGATCTCTAGAAAAGTCAGAAACAATCCTAGATGCTGTGTTTTCGAGCAGAGTGGACAATTCAATGCAAGCTTCATGTTCATTAACAGCAATAGGTTTTGGTAAGATACTATCCTTCTTATCCTTTATTGCGTTATATGAGGGCAGAATTTTGTGTCCTTTATCAATCAAAGCCTTTCTCAAAATAAGATATTTATTTTTGCTTAGCCCTAATTCCAACATAAGAGCAATGGCTTCTTCTTCTGTAAAATCTGTATCCGATGAAGGGGTGGGGATGCTTTTAACAATCCTTTTTAGCCGTTTTGGTGATGCAGTTGGAAGAACATCTGCGATTTGCAACGCCTCTTTAGGGCGATTTTTTTTTTATCATTTCCTTAAACGTGTCAGAAACTTCTGTATTTGAATGCGTAGAAAGAGTAATCGATGTTCTTTTTTTTTAGATTTTGCACACAAATCATTAAAGGCTTACAGGGTGCACCAACAGCAGAAAAAATTTATCTCCAGGCTATCATTCATCCACTAATAATATTTTGTTTTAAATTTCAGAATAGAGCCGGAAACGGACTGCATTTTTTTGTCAAATAATTTAATGAAATTGTCAATTGTAGATATTTCTGCAGTGTCCAATTTAGTGTGATGTGAAGATTCAATTGATGTAACTACAACGATAACCTTTTCAAATCTCTGTAGTTTTGAGTTGTCCCACAAAGTTAAGCACAATGCTTCATGATTTACTGTTATTACCATGATTGACGAGTTTTTTATGAACCTAAAACTATACCTATTCATATTTATATACAAATATTAGGTACAAATATTAGCTATCATAACCCAGGTAACTGGGTCTTCAAATACTAAGGCCCATAAATATATAAAAAGAGAGGGTATATTTAAAATAGCAATCATAAAACACGTATCTTTGGGTGGGCCCACAAAACCTTTAATATCATTAATGAAGAACGTCATAAAACCCTTTTTACCTGACCCAATTATGTAAGATGTGAGTACGAGGACACATTAGAAGAAATATATGAATAAGGGCTAACTTTTGAAGATTTTCTGTTTAGGAGTTATGAACATAACATACCAGTGTTTGGTATCGTTGAAAAGAAAATTACCTGTAGATTGCGATTTTTTTAAAAAAGGTTGAATTTAACCATCTTGGTAAAACAAAAACTTGGGTAGTCCAAATATGAAGGTAAAAATTTCAGTTTTTGCTTAAATGAAAATTTTCACTATTCAATAAAATATTTAATTATAGACGTAATAAAATGATTTTTTTGATTTAACTAGACTTTAAGGTCAACAAATGGAAACAAACGTCAGAATTTATGATTTTCTAAAAACAATCCCACAATTCCTAAAAATAAAAAAAAAAATCCAAAAATGGGATTTTTTTCGTTTTTTGCTGCCATATCGTCATTTAAAGCGGGAATTGGAAATGACTTACACACTACATTAGGTATCTGTTGGAGTATCTAAAACCGGTTTCCACTACCCAATTGGAGGCGTGCACAAATTTTAACTGTGAGTTAAAGTTGATATTTACCTCAAAAATATGGCAACTTTGGAAGCGGATGGGGGAAAAGTATTTACAAATCAAAATTTTTTTTACCACAACTCGCATTTATATAAAAAGACCTTCCAGAAATGTATACATACTTTATATGTTCAGAAGAAAAATATTTGTCTGGAGCGATAAGAAGTTTGGTGCTTTTTGGGTAAAATATCGCCAAAATTTTAATTTCTACTTTAAACTAATGTAATTTTTGACTGAAACAAGATATAGAACTAATTTTTTTTTATTCAAGCGAGAATTTTATTGGCTAAATAACCGTTATTTTAAAACGAAAATTGGTCCCAATTTTCTCCCGATATTCGAAAAACTTTGGACCTGAGTCGGACAAAATTTGGAATTTCACATTTTCAAATCGGAATATCTCGGAAACTATTGGAGGTACTACATTTAAGCATGTTTTTTGTTCATCTTTACAAGGAGATTACTAATATGTTAATTTTTTGAAAATCGGATAAGAAACAAAAAAATGGCAAACACTCAAAATTTTTATGAAAAAAGTACCCAACTTTGGGCAGCCACTTTTCCGACCCCAAAGGGTCTGGAAGGTTCAAAATCAAAACTCCATTTATGTCTTTTATGCATATTCCAAATTTCATTGCAATCGGACCAGAAGTTAACAAATGGCCGAATTATTTCCACAAATTTTGTGATTTATCCCACTGTGCGCCATTAGTCAGCGAATTTTAATTTTTATAAATTCGCCTAAAATTGTAGGAAAAGTTTATATAAAAAGTGAACATTTTCCCAATGTGGCAGGCTAGACCGTGTGCAAACATCCATAAGAGATATGTTATTGGAATAAGAAACAAGGTAATTAAAGTTAAAATCAACAACCACCTTAGTAACAAATTTTCCAAAATCAGATTTACTGAGGATTATAATTTAATTTTTTCCAAAAAAAATTAGCATTCTATAGTCAAAACTATAATCGAATTGTTTTTAAACGTTTATCTACGATTTTTGTCATCAAGCTAAATTATTAAAAGTTAAACTTGGAAACCTTTCAGAGAAAATATATACTCGAATTCGGCATTAATGTAAACCCCGTAATAAATTTGAAATTCAACTTCATACTCGCTATTTTTGAAACTTCTGCTATTTTATTTGGTGAATCGCGTTCAATGGTATTGAAACAATTCTCTTATAATTACTTTCTTAATAGTTACTTTCTCTATTATTTGGTTTTTGTATTAACTTCTTATTAGCGTTTGCATTTTGAAGAGATTTAATAATTTCCTATTAGTTTCCTTACCAAGCCCGGGCTTCAGCCCGATTGTATTTATTTTTATTTTTATTTTTATTTTTATTTTTATTTTTATTTTTATTTTTATTTTATTTTATTTTTATTTTTTTATTTTTATTTTATTTTATTTTGTATTTTTAGTTTATTTTTCTTTTATTTATATTTATTTTTTATTTTTATTTTTATTTTGATTTTATTTTTATTTTATTTTTCATTTTATTTTATTTTATTTTTATTTTTATTTATTTATTTTTATTTTTATTTTATTTTTATTTTATTTTTCTTTTTATTTTATTTTTATTTTTACTTTTATTTTTATTTTCTTTTTATTTTTATTTTTCTTTTTTTCATTTGTTATTTTTATTTTATTTTTATTTTTATTTTTATGTTTTATTTTATTTTTGATTTTTATTTTTCATTTATTTTATTTTTATTTTTATTTTTTATTTTTTGTATTTTTATTTTATTTTAAGGCATTCTTTGAATTAATTACTAGGCATTCTTTTGAATTTAATTACTGCTACTGCAAAATTGGCTTAATTAATTTCAATGTTTAATTTTGTCTACATAGGGAATCAATTAAATTAAATTAATTAACTAAATTTTTTGTGCAAAATAAATATATTAGTATCCACGTTTTTAAAATATTGGGATTTGTAAGAAAATATAATTTTTGTAGTCTGATTACATTATTACTTTAAACTGGACTACTAAAATTTTATAAATGCTTAACACTGGATAATCTCAAATATAATTGAAAAAAGTTTGGCGTTTTATGAAATCTCTTTATACGGAACACATTCGAACTAAATTTGTAGTGGAGTTTTCTCTCAACTTTTTGATCACTGTGCAAAACGTAAAAATATATATTTCGAGCTGCTTTGTACCAAGTATGGTGACGGTTTGTTTTAATTTCCTAAATTTGATTCACAGTGAGGAAAACTGTGCATCTTTCGAGCAAATTAGCCAACAGCTCCTAGTTTATAACATTTTGAAAAAAATATGATTTCCAATCTGCTGGCATTATCTTATTTGATACAATCAAATCAAACTTAAAATAATCACTATTTACTGTCATTATGTTTAATTAAATTTCTCTGTTGTAATTAAATACTTCAATTTCATTCTTTAAATATTGTTATATAAAGTGTATCAATGAAGCAGAATAGGGTTTTTGTTATCTCAATATAAGACCATTGCGATTGGTAAGTCTATACAGATAAAAATCCAATAATTTAGAATATTTTTTAAATGACAAAATCGAAAAAATTAAACATTCGTTGAATTTAGCGATTTGTTTAAATTGAAAAGTAAATTAGTTTGAAACATCCGCCACACTGTGGGATAAATAACAAAATTTGTGGAAATAATTCGGCCATTTGTTAATTTGTGGTCCGATTGCAATGAAATTTGAAACATGCATAAAAAACATAAAATGGAGTTTAAGTTTTGATTTTGAACCTTCCACACCCTTTGGGGGCGGCAAAATGGCTGCCCAAAGTTGGGTACTTTTTTCATAAAAAATTTTGAGTGTTTGCCATTTTTTTGTTTCTCATCCGATTTTCAAAAAATTAACATATTAGTAATCTTCTTGTAAAGATGAACAAAAAACAAGCTTACATGTGTGGGTTACCTCCAATAGTTTCCGAGATATTCCGATTTAAAAATGTGAAATTCCAAATTTTGTCCGACTCAGAGACAAAGTTTTTCGAATATCGGGAGAAAATTGGGACCAATTTTCGTTTTAAAATAATGGTTATTTAGCCAATAAAATTCTTGATTGAATAAAAAATAAAAAAATTAGTTCAATATCTTGTTTCAGTCAAAAATTACATTAGTTTAAAGTAGAAATTAAAAAAAAAGTAAATTTTGGCGATATTTTCCCCAAAAGCACCAACTTCTTATCGCTCCAGACAAATATTTTTCTTCTGAACATATAAAGTATGTATACTTTTCTGGAAGGTCTTTTTATATAAATGCGAGTTTTTGAGGTAAATATCAACTTAACTCACAGTTAAAATTTGTGCACGCCTCCAATTGGGTAGCGGAAACCGGTTTTAGATACTCCAACAGATACCTAATGTAGTGTGTAAGTCATTTCCCATTCCCCATTTTTGGGAATTGTGGGATTGTTTTCAGAAAATCATAAATTCTGACATTTGGTTCGATTTGTTGACCTTAAAGTCTAGTTAAATCCAAAAAATCATTGGATTATGTCTATTAATAAATATTTTATTGAATAGTGAAAAATTTCATTTAAGCAAAAACTGAAATTTTTACCTTCATATTTGGATCACCCAAGTTTTTGTTTAACCAAGATGGCTTAATTCAACCTTTTAAAAAAAAATCGCAATCTACAGGTAATTTTATGTTCTTAACTTCTAAAAGAAAATCTTCAAATGTTAGCCCTTATTCATATATTTCTTCTAATGTGTCCTCGTATTCACATCTTACATAATTGGGTCAGGTAAAAGGGTTTTATGATGTTCGTCATTAATGAAAAAAAAGACAAACAAATTAGGTTGTTTCTTTATTTAATACAAAATAATCGGACACATCATTATTTATATCTAACAGATAAAGCAAATCTTTTAATTCTTCATTATTTACAGATGCCAATGTGTTATAAGAAATCCATCGTTTTCTCATTGACGACAGGACGGGATCGGAAGACAGTAATAGGTTATTGAAAATATCTTCGATCTGTGATTGCCTTGAACATTTTCTGGAACTGAACAATTGGGCATGTTTGAAATCTCGATTCCTTGCTTCCTGAGCTTCTTCTGTTAGTTCACCTAGAGGAAGAATGTTTGATTAAATGATGATTTTTCCATTGCACAATACCTTATGAACTGTTGGTGTCATTTCTTTCCAGGGCTATAATGATAATATAAGTTTTGTCATTTCGTCGGTATATACTCCAAATTTTGAGGAATTTAGTTTATGTTTACTATTAATTGCCATTAATATGATGTTGATCTTTCGAAGCAACTCCTTGTCAATTCCTGTTATTATTGAAGTAATTTCAAAATCTCTAAAAACCTTCTTGCTGTATTGCTATTGTTTGTACTTCCGCAACTAGCAAGTGGTTTATCTATGTTTAAGCCTGTCTGCCTTTTTAAAGTCTTCTTGTATCCTCCTTTTTTCATCTGCAATCATTTTTGACATTTCTTCGTTGTTTCTTACTGTTTTTGTTTTATTTCCTGCTATGCTTTTATACTTTAAATCATATGCTATGTGTAAGAAGTGTTCCATGAACCGAATGCGGGCATGTAAGGGGGATATGCCAAAACCCAATATTTTTTTATTAATAGTCCTTTCTTTGGAAACATTTGAAAACTGTGATTTCTTTTCATTGCATATAGTGTATTCCCAAGTTGAGAACGTGTCTGTTGGCATTGCAAACCTTTCCATCGATCATTGTAAGGCTCAAATCAAAAGATTTATTAAACTTGTAATCACCAATCTCAATACAAATTGGCTCCAAAGTACATTTTTCTCCTTCTATATAATCCACCCAAATTATTAGTAGTAGAGTTTGACTCTTTTATATACTTGAAACCAATGGGTCTGCAAAAACCTTTGGATCCAGGTGCTGAATTGATCCATACATCGTCGAAAGCATTACTTGTTGAAGGCTCAGTAGTAGACTATGAACGAATTCTTAATGGAACTAACGATGACATGAATACGCTCTTATATTCCGATTTGTTCTGGCCTTCGGAAGCATGTTTGTATTCAGGAAGGGCTGATAAGCCATCACATCCCCACTTGCACATTAGTACAACATCGCAATTATTGACTCTTTCCAGCTGATCTCTAGAAAAGTCAGAAACAATCCTAGATGCTGTGTTTTCGAGCAGAGTGGACAATTCAATGCAAGCTTCATGTTCATTAACAGCAATAGGTTTTGGTAAGATACTATCCTTCTTATCCTTTATTGCGTTATATGAGGGCAGAATTTTGTGTCCTTTATCAATCAAAGCCTTTCTCAAAATAAGATATTTATTTTTGCTTAGCCCTAATTCCAACATAAGAGCAATGGCTTCTTCTTCTGTAAAATCTGTATCCGATGAAGGGGTGGGGATGCTTTTAACAATCCTTTTTAGCCGTTTTGGTGATGCAGTTGGAAGAACATCTGCGATTTGCAACGCCTCTTTAGGGCGATTTTTTTTTTATCATTTCCTTAAACGTGTCAGAAACTTCTGTATTTGAATGCGTAGAAAGAGTAATCGATGTTCTTTTTTTTTAGATTTTGCACACAAATCATTAAAGGCTTACAGGGTGCACCAACAGCAGAAAAATTTATCTCCAGGCTATCATTCATCCACTAATAATATTTTGTTTTAAATTTCAGAATAGAGCCGGAAACGGACTGCATTTTTTTTGTCAAATAATTTAATGAAATTGTCAATTGTAGATATTTCTGCAGTGTCCAATTTAGTGTGATGTGAAGATTCAATTGATGTAACTACAACGATAACCTTTTCAAATCTCTGTAGTTTTGAGTTGTCCCACAAAGTTAAGCACAATGCTTCATGATTTACTGTTATTACCATGATTGACGAGTTTTTTATGAACCTAAAACTATACCTATTCATATTTATATACAAATATTAGGTACAAATATTAGCTATCATAACCCAGGTAACTGGGTCTTCAAATACTAAGGCCCATAAATATATAAAAAGAGAGGGTATATTTAAAATAGCAATCATAAAACACGTATCTTTGGGTGGGCCCACAAAACCTTTAATATCATTAATGAAGAACGTCATAAAACCCTTTTTACCTGACCCAATTATGTAAGATGTGAGTACGAGGACACATTAGAAGAAATATATGAATAAGGGCTAACTTTTGAAGATTTTCTGTTTAGGAGTTATGAACATAACATACCAGTGTTTGGTATCGTTGAAAAGAAAATTACCTGTAGATTGCGATTTTTTTAAAAAAGGTTGAATTTAACCATCTTGGTAAAACAAAAACTTGGGTAGTCCAAATATGAAGGTAAAAATTTCAGTTTTTGCTTAAATGAAAATTTTCACTATTCAATAAAATATTTAATTATAGACGTAATAAAATGATTTTTTTGATTTAACTAGACTTTAAGGTCAACAAATGGAAACAAACGTCAGAATTTATGATTTTCTAAAAACAATCCCACAATTCCTAAAAATAAAAAAAAAAATCCAAAAATGGGATTTTTTTTCGTTTTTTTGCTGCCATATCGTCATTTAAAGCGGGAATTGGAAATGACTTACACACTACATTAGGTATCTGTTGGAGTATCTAAAACCGGTTTCCACTACCCAATTGGAGGCGTGCACAAATTTTAACTGTGAGTTAAAGTTGATATTTACCTCAAAAATATGGCAACTTTGGAAGCGGATGGGGGAAAAGTATTTACAAATCAAAATTTTTTTTACCACAACTCGCATTTATATAAAAAGACCTTCCAGAAATGTATACATACTTTATATGTTCAGAAGAAAAATATTTGTCTGGAGCGATAAGAAGTTTGGTGCTTTTTGGGTAAAATATCGCCAAAATTTTAATTTCTACTTTAAACTAATGTAATTTTTGACTGAAACAAGATATAGAACTAATTTTTTTTTATTCAAGCGAGAATTTTATTGGCTAAATAACCGTTATTTTAAAACGAAAATTGGTCCCAATTTTCTCCCGATATTCGAAAAACTTTGGACCTGAGTCGGACAAAATTTGGAATTTCACATTTTCAAATCGGAATATCTCGGAAACTATGGAGGTACTACATTTAAGCATGTTTTTTGTTCATCTTTACAAGGAGATTACTAATATGTTAATTTTTTGAAAATCGGATAAGAAACAAAAAAATGGCAAACACTCAAAATTTTTTATGAAAAAAGTACCCAACTTTGGGCAGCCACTTTTCCGACCCCAAAGGGTCTGGAAGGTTCAAAATCAAAACTCCATTTTATGTCTTTTATGCATATTCCAAATTTCATTGCAATCGGACCAGAAGTTAACAAATGGCCGAATTATTTCCACAAATTTTGTGATTTATCCCACTGTGCGCCATTAGTCAGCGAATTTTAATTTTTATAAATTCGCCTAAAATTGTAGGAAAAGTTTATATAAAAAGTGAACATTTTCCCAATGTGGCAGGCTAGACCGTGTGCAAACATCCATAAGAGATATGTTATTGGAATAAGAAACAAGGTAATTAAAGTTAAAATCAACAACCACCTTAGTAACAAATTTTCCAAAATCAGATTTACTGAGGATTATAATTTAATTTTTTCCAAAAAAAAATTAGCATTCTATAGTCAAAACTATAATCGAATTGTTTTTAAACGTTATCTACGATTTTTGTCATCAAGCTAAATTATTAAAAGTTAAACTTGGAAACCTTTCAGAGAAAATATATACTCGAATTCGGCATTAATGTAAAACCCGTAATAAATTTGAAATTCAACTTCATACTCGCTATTTTTGAAACTTCTGCTATTTTATTTGGTGAATCGCGTTCAATGGTATTGAAACAATTCTCTTATAATTACTTTCTTAATAGTTACTTTCTCTATTATTGTGGTTTTTGTATAACTTCTAGTTAGCGTATTGCATTGTGAAGAGATGTTAATGAATGTCTATTAGTGTCCTTACCAAGCCCGGGCTTCAAGCCCGATGGGGAGGAGGGGATGGGGATTGGTAGGGGAGGGGAGGGTGAGGGGTAGGGGGAGGGTGAGGGGGAGGGGTAGGGTTAGGGGAGGGGGAGGGGGAGGGGGAGGGGGAGGGGTAGGGTGAGGGGAGGGGGAGGGGGAGGGGGAGGGGAGGGGAGGGGTATGGGGAGGGGGAGGGGTAGTGGGAGGGGGAGGGGGGTGGAGGGGAGTGGGATGTGAGGTTGAGGGTTAGGTGGTATTTTATGGTTAGGGGTTGGGTTATTTTATTGTGATTTTTATTTGGATTTGTATTTTATTGGGAGTTTGATGGGATATTGGGATTTGATGGTTAGTTTTAGTGTTTTTTTTTAGTTTGATTTTATTTTGATTGTATTTTATTGGTATTTTATTTGATTTAGTTTTATTTTATTTTTATTTTTATTTTTATTTTATGTTATTATTGTTATTTTTAGTTTTATTTTATTTTTATTTTTTTATTTTTATTTTATTTTTATTTTGTATTTTTATTTTTATTTTTATTTTATTTTATTTTTATTTCTTATTTTATCTTATTTTATCTCTCAATGTTCAGTGCAAAGAATTAATCTTATATGAAAGCGCTGAATTACTGAAGTATTTAAAATAAACGTATTTCAATTAAATACAATTACAATTTAAATACTAATATAAAATTAAAATAATTGTAAAAACCATAAATTGTTCTAAGAAGAACGCTATTAAAAATTAAATAATGAAATGCAATTTTTTTTTAAATTATATAAAAAATAAAACATAAAAGTAATAAAATGTTTTATAAAAGTTTAATATAAAATTTTTTTAAATATTTTAGACAAAAAAGTTACAAGAAAAATTATTTGTAATAATCAAATATAAATTTTTTGAATTGCGTTGCGTTGCGCTGCGGGCTACCTGTAAATGATGGGGAAGAAGATTCCAAATATTAATGGTATAAATAAAAAAATGTTGAACCGAAAAATGAGTCCTGTGCGGTATTTGAATAATGCGATAGCCTCCTTCTGATCTAAAGGGTATAATTTGATCATACAAATATTGTGGTTGACGTGTATATATTATCATATGGAGGTAAATTAGCGATCTACGTTTCAGCAGGTTCTCGAATGGTACTCCAAAGGGCTGTTTATAATAATGCGATATTCTACTAAAACGGCTAATACAAAGACGTATCGTGTAATATTATTAAAAGCTATTTTCAGTTTACTCAAACTAGAAGCATCACAACCAAAATACAATTCACAGCCATATAATAATGTAGGTATTTGATATGTTTTGACCAGGAGCATTGTAACTAAGATTTAGACATAATCCATTTGTTGAAGCCCATACTATTATATTTTCCAGATCAACATGGATTTTATGCACACAATCGTCAATGTTCGAAACTTCAAAACCGATGTATCATCAGCATACATCTGGACATGGCTGTAGACTAATGGGTTGGAAGGTCATTGGCATAAACTGAATATAAGAGAGGTGACCCTTGTGATCCTTCCTGCTAAGTACGAATACATCAGTTTTGTTTCAGTAGTTGAAAATTTTTAAGAACTTACTTAGCTTCAGTGCTAAAGTATCAGCATTAATTGTATCAAACGCCTTGGAATGATCCAGAAGAATTAAGAATGCAGCTTTATCATCATTAAGTTGTGATCTCATATATTCCGAGACATCAATCAGGGCGGACACACAACTGTGTTGTGGTCGAAATCAAATTTCAAAATCAAAATTCAGTGATTTGATTATGCATTAGACGGTCTAAAACTTTAGACAGATAAGGCAAAATATAGGGCGATAATCCTGTTCCGATTTGGAATTGGGACAATCCAATATTATTTTGATAAATTTAGGATGCACACCATCATAGCTAGTAGCATTGGATTTAATGCTTAGGCAACTTTTATATATCTCAGCTTCAGAAAAACAAGAAAACTGAAATTCAATGTGATTATTTGTTCTTATGTGGTTTCTATAGTAAGCAACGTTAGCATCACACTTTGGTAGATCAGTAAATTTTATTTTTAATTCATCGACATTTATTTTATCTGCACAACTTTGAGATTTACCAATTATTCCAATATTCCAATATTTCGGATTTCATTCAATCTTTCATTCTTTATACATTTCGAAAATTTGGATTTATAATATGCCGATTTTGCTATTTTAATTCTGGTATTATATAATTTAAGAAGTCAAGTTTTTTTCTACTAAAACAAAAATCTGAAATAATCTTGTGCACAACATGATGTCCTTAGTTCCTGTTGTACCCAATTAGCGCCTAAATCACTTTGATCCTTTATGATAAAACAAAAGAAATATTTAATTGTTCATAGGATTTTCTTGCAATTTTTATTAATGCACTCACAGGAAGTACATTGACCGCAAAATGGGCTCTAAACCCAGTATAGAAAAACGAAAATATATAAAATAAAACTGATCATTACTAAACACTATTGGATTAAAAAGGAATTCATAACATTTAACGGTATGCATTTGGTAAATATCATACCAACTGTTAACACACAGGTAGATACATGAATGATTCGATCCGAAATGTTTACAAAACATAGATAGAAAAAGGTAACTACAGTCGCTCCAAAAAGTGAATGCTCACCATGAATTTGAATTTTCAAATGATTAAATGTATCATATATTTTAACTTTCACTAAAATAAAGTAACCGCTTTTTATATGTCATAATATCTACTTTATTATTACGAAAATAAAGTTCCGAAAGATTCCTTTATTTTTTAACACAACAACAAAAAAAGAACATCCGTTTTGAAACAAAAAAAATTGAGTGCTCTCTTGAGTTTCTTCTTAAAAATTAATCATTTGATAAACGAATTTATTTTAAACTTGTGTTCTGTTATTTCTTATTATCCCTAGTTATATTCGAGGCAGAAAATTAGACAATGTTTGGGTCACATTAATTGGACAATTTCCAATTCTTCCTAGTTATATAGCTCCTAACCAGATCCATTTTTTCAGTTATTTTCAATTTCGTCAATATTTTTATTATAAAAATTTAGCCAACATTTTTTATTAAGATCAACAAAAGATGACAAGAATGCAACAACATTTGTGAAAATAAAACTGAAACTATGTATCTACTAAATTTTACATTGGGCAGTTACCCCAGCCGAAGAGACTTTCGACTACACATAGAAAGTTTCTTGAACGAGTTTAATGAAATTGTTCCACTAAACTGATGAAGTTTTCTTCACATGTGAATGAAGAATTTCTTATATTTTATGAAGAAGCTTCGTACTTTTAATGAAACTATTTTTAATGAAACTTGTTCATTACTCGTATGAAAAAAAAAATCATTGATATCATGTCAAGTGTAGAGATCCAATTGCTGTCAGTGATGAGATCCAATTGCTGGTGGTCTAGAAAAAAATGTTATAAAAACTTCAAAATTAAGTAATCAAGATTATATTCCTTTGATAATACTTAAGTTTCAGACAATGTTACCACTCTTGCATGCCCTCATCCCTACCGTTCCTACCTAGTCTTCACAAAATAAATATTGAGTATTTTTAGTGAAATCCGTATTTCCTTTTTCGAAGTATTTTACACTTTTCCCTATATTATATAGTTTTCTATTATTGTTTTCTAGCGTTTTTGACACGACATTTCTACTTCAAATAATATTTTCAAAAATTGAGATTTGGATGATGAAACACTAAAACTAACTTATGAATACTAGGTATGAAAAGGCTGTGGTGGGTGCCTGCAGGAGTGGTAAAAGATTTGGAACTAACCAATCTATCTATATACATATATAAAACAGTATGTGTGCATGTATGTAACGTATGGACTCCAAAACGGCTGGGCCGATGTTGGATGAAATTTTCAGGAATCTTCAGAATATTCAGGTGGGTGACACTGTGAAGTCTGGTTTTTGATTTTCGGTCTGTGGGCGGAGGGGCGTGGCAAAATCCAATGACATATACATAATATGTATTTATTTTTTTTTGCTTTTTTTGAAAGCCGTTGTCATGTTTTTCAAAACGAGATATCAAACTCTTAAATCGGTTATGTAGTTCCGAAGATATTTACAAAAAACCTATGTTAATATTTACAAAAAACCTATGTTAATCTTCAAGCTATGTTACACGAACACAACAGCCT
Organism: Delia radicum; assembly: GCA_021234595.1. Taxonomy (NCBI): domain Eukaryota; kingdom Metazoa; phylum Arthropoda; class Insecta; order Diptera; family Anthomyiidae; genus Delia; species Delia radicum. Next base: position 50,732,041 of record CM037852.1, read on the forward strand.
CATCCGTCTATTCAAAACAGCCCTAGACCAGATGCCGACAGATGATTATACGGTTGTGATAAGAGCTGACAAGACACCGGCTGGTGAGCATGAGCGGCGCTTCAATGCACCGGTGATAGGTTACGTCGCAGTTGTTATGGCAGTTGTTTTCAGGCTATTCATTTTATATACTTCAGCAAATAAAGAGGATAGAAGGACAAAGAGGCGTTAGGCTTTACATGAAATTACAAATTTTAAAATGATTTAGTAATGTGAATTTATTTTTTTAATTATTTATTTGCGTAAAAAAATTTCTTGATTTAAAGAATTAATTACAATTAAAATTTCAAAGCAAAACAACGTTTGCCGGGTCATGTATAGAAAATATTCTTATAAGTACAACATTGCTATGTTTTAATCACATATTAGGACCAAACGACCAACATTTCTTTTACCAGTCGAAAACCTCTTTGCCAAAGCTATCAATCTAATGCTAGATCTGGCATATAAAAAGTAGCGGTAAGACTTTTATTTTTAAAAAAATTTTGTAAAACTAGATCTCCAATCATCGTTAACTAATATAAACATAAAATGTTTCGTTCAATTTCGAAAATTTTTAGAGATAAGGGGAAAAACTGTAAAAATGATCTGGTTAGAACTATCCCTGCGGGAAATGGACCAGTCATTGGTATGGTAACGTGACTAGAACTTTGTGTGTATGAACCAGTCCAGGTTTCGGTTCTGTTATATGAAAGTGACCGGTACTTTTAACATGGGCTTGTCATAGGAGGTGACAATTGCTACCTTTTTAGCACTGTGTGACGTGGCGAATAACTTGACCAAGGTAACCTATCACCGTACCGACTGAAATGAATATGCTACGGGACAAGTTAGAAGAATGTAGTGTCAAAGTATGACCATTTTAGGATTTATGTGACATGCAATAGAACCAGTGGTTACAAAATTATCACATGACTGGTGTAGGTGGGCGTATCAAAGAACTGGAGAAAAATTTTTGAAGGAAAACTAGTCACATATTAAGCGCAATGCGTTTTGCAATAGGGGTAGTTTGACTGAAATAGTTTTGAGACGTACCACTGCACTGGTCTAAGGGGTACATGTCGCCGGCATGCGAAAAGTAATTAACAAGTAACCTGTTACTTTTTATTCAGCTAAATAGCCCTTCCGGAATCAATCACTGCACTTTTCCAAAACACTGTGTCTTACCCCCTGTCAAAAAAACCTTAAAAAAACACAACAAAAATCAATTTTATAATTAGCTTATTTTGTCTATACCCAACAAAGAACTAAGTTTAAGATCGCGTCGTTTGGCGAGAAATCGCCATATCTGGCAACCCTGGTCACAGTTCCGTGTTCAGTTTTTTTAAACCAGTGGAGTGTTACGTCTTCATTTCTACTGTCACATAGTCGGTACAGATAAAATTCCTTCAGTGTTATGTCTGGTGTGTAGCAGTCAAGTGACTGAATCCTTTGTCACTAATTGCCATGTTTTCATCCACTTCTAATGGTTTTGAACCATTTCAATTTCAACTGCAACGGCTCTAGTTGCTTCAGTACACTTTGATGTTATGTTACTTTTTCTCCAGTTACATGATATATCTGATAGCAACTTGTGAATGTTTTGTCACCATAACTATAGTCACGTGATTTGTCATTTCACCAAAATTAACACTTTTTGGTGCACCACAATTTTGGCCCCCAAATCATATATCACAGATTTGTCACTTTGGATCAATCGAACCCTTCGTTTCCCGCAGGGATATAACTCAGGTAAAACAGTTTCATCAGTTTGATATTTGTCATCAATTATTCATCATGTGTATGAAGTTTTTATAGTTATGATGAAGAATTTGATAAAAATGTATGTTAAATGTTTCATAAGTCTTCTTCTTATAATAAAAAAGTTTCACTAAACCGTGTAAAAACATTTGGTTTTGTTTTCCTATTAATAGAAATTTAGAATGTTCATTTGAAATTAATAAAATGTAATTTGTAATTTAGGTTTTCTATTTAAAATTGAGAAACTATCATAATGTCAATTGAAAGTCAGAATTTGTAATCAGTAAATGTAAGGGCGATCCAATCGAGTAAAACGAAAATTGCTTATAACTTTAATAATAAATGAAAATGAAAATTATATCAAACTTTTAATAATAAATATTCGAATTCAAAAATGTTTAAACATGTTGTTAAACCTATCAAATCAAAATTATTTTAAAAGAAATCGATTTTGTATAACAATTCCTTATACTCGATTTTTGTCCTTACTCGAAAAATTGTTCGATTAGGAATTACTCGATTAAAAAGCAGTTTTGGACATTAAATATCTCTAGGTTAATAAAATTTCTTATTTAATAAAAAAACTGTGAATAGAATTAATTATTTGAATTGTTTGCTTTGTCTAATTCATGTTGCCAAAAGTTTGAATTCTGATTGTTGTCCAAATTACAAATAGTTAAATGGCTTACTCGATTGATCACCCTAGTAGCTGTGTTGTTTTTTAAATTTTACATGGAATTTCATTTATATAAATTCAATTTTTATAAAATTCACTGGAAACGGAAATTCTTAACATCAATAAATGCAAAATGAAAGTTCTTAACTTAATTTATTTTTACTGAATTTTAATAAAAATTAATATCTGTTGATATTTTCTGAATTTATATTTTAAATTATGAGTTTTAATTGACATATTCTGAATTACAGTTGCAAAAATATTGAGTTTTAAAAATAACGTATGTAAAATAAATGCTCGTCATTTTCTGTATCATTTATTGTATTTGTACGCTACCAAAGAAAATTTTTCATTTCATAAAAATCTATGAATTTGCTTCATCATATTAATAAATCGTCTTATAACATTTATGAAACATTTCATGAAAAGCAATAAAACTTACTTATAAAACATTTCATAAATACGATGAAGCTTGTCTTCAATTTGAACTTTTATGAAACAGCTTTATCATATTTATGAAGTGTTAGATTGGACGAAAATCAATGAAGTTTTTATTGTTGATCTATAAATTGTGTGTGAGTTGTTGGTTAGTTCGTCATATTTATGAAGTTTTTTTCATGAAGCTTTCCGTTTGAGTGTAGGAAGAATTGGGAGTGTAGGTCCGATTGATGTGACCCAAACATTCGCTTCCTATAATTTATTAAAGATTATAGGAAATAAAGAAATACAAATTTATCATAAGTTATTAAGGATTAATTTTTAAGAGGAATCATTGGAGTTTCAAAATTTATGTTCTTTTGCTTAAATTTAAGAATGTTTCGTGTCTTTATTCCATAATAATAAAGTAGATAGTATGACAAATAAAAAGTGGTCACTTTATTTTAATAACAGTGAAATGGCTAATAATTAAAAACATAAAAACATTTGGTCACTTTATTTCAGGGACCGTAACGGTTATAAGTGATATCAAAAAAGTGAATTTATAACAGTTATGTTGTGGCTTAAACAGAAAAAGAAACATAAAAAAAGTTATTTTTCAACGTAAAATAAAAGATCGGATGAAACTCTTAAGAAGAGAGTTTTATGTCGCCTTCATTAAATAAAACTCTTTTTGAGGAGTTTTATTTTGAAACTCATTTGAGGAGTTTTATTTTAAAACTCATTTGAGGAGTTTTATTTTTTCCGTCAGAGAATAAAACTCATTTTATGTAAATTAACACTCAAAGCTTGCCGTTTGCCGAATCATTACAATTTGTAAGGCAGTGTAATCTAATCACTTGCATTCCAATTGAAAAAATCGGCATTAAAATGAAAACATGTGGGTTTTTAATTTGTTATTGTTTGATTCCTATTATTAAATGGCTGTTGTTTTATTTCTTATATATGAAGATATGGAACAATAAAGCGAAGGAAGTGATAATGAGGATGAAAAAAAGCTTTCTATAAATAGACAATTTTTCTCCAAGGCCCTTATCGATTGATAAACATGTTTTTGATTTCTGGGAGGCTAAAAGAATACACTATCCGTACTTGAATACATTGGCAAAAACTATACAGTGTGTACCTGCAAATCAGGTAAGCGTGGAAAGAGCATTCTCTGCTCTTAAATTGATATTGAGCGACCTGTGTTCAAACCTTTCCGCAGAAAAAGTTATGTTCGCTAAATTAAATAAATAAATTACTAAACACATTATAGCAAATAAAATCAATAAAAAAAGGAGAAAATAAACAACATGAGTTTTATTTTTGACGGAAAAATAAAACTCCATAAATGAGTTTCAAAATAAAACTCCTCAAATGGGCTTTATTTTCTGATGTGAAAAACAAAACTCCTCAAAAGAGTTTTATTTCAGACGGAAAAAATAAAACTCCTCAAAAGAGTTTTATTTAATGAAGGCGAAATAAAACTTTCTTCTTAAGAGTTTCATCCGATCTTTTATTTTTCGTTGAAAAATAACTCTTAACTGTGGAGTTGAGATCGTTTCCTTAAGATCACAATAGAAAGAGCGCTTCAATACGAATCATTTGGTATATAATAGTACTAGCGGGCGTTTCCCGCTACGTTGTTAGCGTGCCTTAGACCTAGTTTTTGGGATGATGAATAACTTTTCAGTTTGCCCACTATCTGTGTACCAAAATTTAATAAATCCTTTAAGCCATATAAAAGATAACAAAAAGTGGGCGTAAAACTGCCACGCCCACCATGTCTTAATCTATTATAGCAAATAGTGCTTATGAGTCATCCCAATATCTGTGTACCAAATTTCAATAAAATCTGTTCAGCCATATAGAAGATAGTGAAGATGTGGGCGTAAAAGTGCCACGCCCCACAATATCTAAATTTGATATAACGTAAAGTGCTTATCTGTGACATCTCTTTCTAGGTACCAAATATCAATTGCATCGGTAAAGCCATATCGAAAATAGTGAAAAAGTGGGCGTAAAAGTGCCACGCCCATCATATAAAAATTTCTTATAGCCTATAGTTCCTTCCAGGCCGCCCACTATCTATGTGTCAAATTTGAATAAAATCGGTTCAGGCGTTTGGACGTGATGCTCACACAAACAAACAAACAAACAAATAAACAAATAAACAAACAAACAAACAAACAAACCAACAGTCATTTTTATAATATTATAATAAGGATATATCTCCGTTGACTATAACATAGACAGTTTTTGAGTTAAAGTTTTCGGGATAACTGTTATTTTCGGTCTCTGCTTTATTTTAATAACAGTTGAAATGGCTAATAATTAACAACATTAGAAAATAAAATTTTGTTATGAGCACTCAATTTTTGGTGCGACTGTATGTATTATCTATGGTTTAGATAGAACACACACACAATTACGATCAACAGCATCAATATCAGCAAAAGAGCACAGTTGTTGTATGCAGTTAAATAATTAGTTAAGTGTTCAGCTATCACAGCAGTGTCCACCTTGTACTATGCTATGCACTTGTTGTGTGTTACGAATACGGTGTTAACTTTGGTCAAGGATTATTGTTGTGCGTATGTTTTCCTATTCATGCTGATGGTGTGATTAATATTGATAGTACTATTCGTAAATGCCGGAAGCAGAGAGATTTTAAAATATGTTCATGAAACTCGAATTTATAATACACATGCTACATACAAAAGCCTGGGAAAATGATGACTGTCCAGTTAAAAAATTAGTCGATTAAAAATTTTAAATAAATACTCAACTATGGCTAGAAAACAAATCTCTTCTAGATTCCGTTATTTTATTTGCTCCCATTTCATTAAAGCGGTCTTTCAAATTTATTAAAAAAAAAAAAAAACGAAGAAACATGACAATTGAGAAGATTTTAGTTTTCTTTTGTATTGATCATTTTGTAATATAAGAATATATATTTTTTATAGCGGTACATACATCCTGCCTTTAAATTTGATTAAAAAAAATGAATGAATGGAACTCATTATGTTGAAGGACTAGCCACTTACTGAAATTTACTATAAAGCAAACAAAAAACAACCTAGCGGTTTTTTTACATTGTTAGCTAAAAATATTTGGGCATTCTTGAGTTACCATTGTTGTTGTTTATAAAGGAATTGTTTTCTTGTGTTTGTTCTTCATTGATCTTCTAAGAATATATGCTAGCTCTAAAAATATCCTGGGAAATACTTCTAAATATTTTTTTATCTATTTGTTTCATAAGATATTTTAAGACAACATATATGGTAACCCAGCAAGATCTCAGTACTGGGTTATCATTACAAATATCTAAAAAATAAGCAGTTGCATTAGTATAGAGTAACTATTTTAAAGAGATGGAATATCTCTCACGTGCATCTCGAAAAAGTCGAGCTCTGCCCAAATCCGTAGCCAACATTTTTTCTTTAAACTGAGTCAGTAGCAGCATTTTCTGCAAAAAATGTGTCGAGCTGCATTATTTTGTTGAAAGCTTTTTCTAGGGCGATTGCCATATTTTGGAAAAAAAAACAAATTGCTCTTGCCAGTTTCGGTAAAAAGTATGACATTTTTCATTTTCATGACATGTTTAATTTATAACATAAAACCAAAACCAATCCAAATTATTATTAAATAAATATGCCAAATGCTTTTTAGTATGTTTTGTTTGTAAAAACATGTTTTTCAGTAAATTTTTTGAATCAAAATTATATTTTCATAGAATTTTAGAAAAATATTTGTAAAACTTTTACATGTTAAAAACTGCAAAAAAGTTTATTGAACACAAAAACGTATTTAAAAACGCAAGATAAATGATAAATGAACAATTTTTGTCCTATTTGGAATCATTTTATTTCATTTATTGATGTTTTAAATCAAAAGAAGCTTGATACAATTTTGTCAAAAATTATATTGAAAACTGTTAAGAAAATGGATAAAAATTGCTAATTTTTAAATGAATTTTGGAAAATGAATTTTGTAAAACTATTAATCGTAATTTTATCATATTTCAATGCAAAAATCGTCAAAATGGATAGAAATCGCCAAAGTTGGCAGACATGAGACATTGTTACAGGGTGTTTCAAATAACTTGCATTTGATTTTGTACACTCTGAATTTTTTGTTATTAAATAAGAAAAAAATTTCTAAATTTATGTTTTTAACAAAAAAGAACTACAGAGGCTAAAAAAGTACTTTTGCGTACAGTGTTATGCAGAAAAAGTACAATTAGGGAAAAAAGTATGCGTACTGCTGAAAACAGTACGTCGGGCAAGCCTAAGTTAATTGAAATGCGCTTTTCTAAAAAATAACGATTTTAAATAATGCCTGTTCAAAAATGTTTTTTTTTTTTTTATTTTCTCCATAGTAAATACATACAAAATTAATTTCCAAAAGAAAAAGTTATAACAATTGTACTTCTGAAAAAATGTATGTGTTTTTTTTTGATTACATTAACTAAGATAAGTAAATAAATTAACATCAAGTGCTAAAATTTTGCAATTTCGATAAGGGGCGTTATAATATTCACAAAATTGAAAAATAAGTAAATTTTTCGCTTTAATTGCAAGGACATCCTACATCCCTCACCCAATCGCAATAAATTGAAATCTTAATATTTGGTAAACTTAATATTTAATATAATATGTATTTATTAATATTTGAAAAACCTAATAATTTGGTAAAAGCTACATTCACGAATATTTTGAAAAGTACACCTAATATCAAAATTTTGGGTTCACATTCGTGATTTGTGCCCTAAAATATATCAGAATTTATAAGTCGCATCTCCGTTGCATTTTTTACCCCCGTATTCATAAAAAAATTTAATTCAGATTTCAAATAAATTTTAGTTAAAAGACATTTTAAGCCTTAAAACTCATAAACGAATATTAGCTTAAAATTCCTATTTTCAAGTTAATATTCGTTTATGCATTTGTGTTTTAACTAAAATGTATTTGAAATGCTGTTTAATATTTTTATGAATACGGGGCTTAGTGTTTAACTGTGTTATTATTTTTTTTTTTTTTTGTAATTCCACTGCGATATCTAATTAGAAACGACAATACATTATCAAAAAAAAAAAATAATAGCAAAAATAAAACGAAAGCGTTTTATTTTTCCAAAATAGCGCTTAACCGTCTTGCATTCAATAAAGCAATTAGGGAAGACATGTTGTTGTGCTTTCCGAAATGCATGCTTTTGGAGCAGTAAATAATGCATAGAATGAAGTAGCAAAGAATGGTTACAATGTAGCATTAATGTTGTCAATACACAAAAAAGGCGCTTTTCATTTGCTACGAAGGCTTGAATTTATTGCTTCTTAGAACACACGAAAAAGCGCTTTTCACCTGCTAAAAGAGACGTAACAAGTGGGACATCGCGAACAAAAATCATACCATATCATATCATCATTGTAAGCACTCGGTAATTAAATAATGCCTTCCAGAACTGCTTCTGGCTCAGTACTATTTTTTGCTGGGTTTTTATAAAAAAAAAATAGTTTGAATTTCTTAATTTTTAATTTGCTACTTGAACATCAAAATATGAAGCACTTATTTTGAAAGTGGTATGAGCACTTTTTCAAAAAAAATTAGATAATGATGTAGTTCCAATGATTTAGTTCAATGGCTACTATTAACCGCACAAAATTATTTTGTCAAATTTTAAAAAACCGACGAAATTAAAGGAATTCTTGTGTTGTAAGTTATTTTGAATTTTATCCTCCCCATGAATATATTGTCTGTATCTTATAAACGTTGATCACCAGATTCCAAATCTGCTCTTGGAACTCTTCAAATTCGAAATTGTGTTACTTTTTTCCAATATATTTTTTAATATATTATGTTCTATGTATATAAACTAATCATTTAAAAACCCCCACCAATTTTAAAATTTCTTAGAAAATTTACAATAAAACTAAAAAATATTATCCTTATATACAACAGTTTTGGAAAAATTTCTATTCCATTGGAAAATCTACGAATTTCTCTATATATTTGAAATTTGTTTAAGTATAAATAAGTTGAATGTCTCCTGATGAGATGTGTATAAAAAGATTGTACAAAAGACGCCATTTACAGTTTCAAAAACATTAAAATGAAAAACCCTCTATATCTCATTTTAAAAACAAAGGGACTCACCAATTTTAAAATGCAGTTCAAATAATACAGATGTACGTCATATTTTAATACTTTTAAATATTTTAATCCCTTATTGTTTTTTTTTCCAATGACAATAAATTAATTTTTAATAAAATTTTAAACACCCAAAATTGCATTAAAAAATCCAGCGCAACAAAAACGAATGAAAAACTTTTCTAGTCTGATTTAAAAGACTGGCCTATTTTTAGCTTTCTTTCGACTAAGTGGAGCGAAATAAATTTTTTTTTTTTTTTATTTATTTAAAAAGTTTTATTTTTCACAAACCCCTAAAAAGTGGTTTTTAAAGCATGCAATTAAATAAACATCGCTTATGAAATATATATTTAAATGCATTCACAAGAAGTTATTTTTCAGCACTCTTTGAGCACTTAAAAAATTAATTTACTAAACGTATAAAAAATAACATCCAAGAATCTATCTTTTATACAAATAAATCGCTCGTTTTTATGAAGTGCAAATAGTCATAAACGAGCATAAACACCTTCTTTTCTATGACAAACCAATGCTAAAAAATACGGGTTTTCACCTTAATTTAAACGGATTTACCGTGAGTAAAACAGGTGCTTTTGCAGCTTTTTGGTCAGGTGTATTTTTGCTGAGTAAATGTACTTACTTTTTTCACAATATTTTGTTGAAAACGAATTTTGCTGCCTCACATCGATTGAGCATTGATGTCGACATCGCTCGACTGGTATCGCCTCAAAAGAGTTGCATATTTATTACATTTTTGATGCGAGTTGCATATTTATTACATTTTTGATACGTCACCCCAGAAATGTTTGATGATGATGGCCACTCCAAAACATTGATGCAATTGTCTGAAAAAGTTTTTGTGAACTTCGCCATATAACCGGAAAATTTTCCTCAGCTCATAGCGGCATTACACTATTCAATATTATCACGTATTTTTATTTGTTTAAAATTCCATAAGTTTTATTGAATGTCCCAACAACATTTCAAGAGAAGCATCGCCATCATCATAATTGACCCTCCATCATGTTTCACTACGCGAGTTACATATATAAATACTACCAAAACCCCCAGACAAGTTCGACGAATTCTTAAACAGCATTGGTAGTGTTATTGAACCATAAAATAATTATTGCATTGTCAGCATTTTCACTTTAATTTGATTTCGTCAATATTTTTTAATTTAATTTTATATTGATTTCCAAAATTTCACAATAACTTAAAATATTCTTTTGCTGACAATACAACAATCACATACTTTTAAGAAGTTAGTTGATAAGAAAAATGAAATTGTAAATTTAGTCTTAGGCTTGTCTCTTGTCAATAAAGTTTACCTTTTTTTTAAACTCAATAACCGGGTTAAATTATTAAATTCGCGTGAAACATAACGAGGGTTAAATTATTGATTAATGGCTCGTCTAATAATCTCCGACCATCAGGACCTAGGTGATTTATCCTTGTTTTATAGCCACACAGCACGTATATCCACTGATTTGCAGTCAAACTCCAGTAACACTTGGCAAAGTCTACACGCCCTTTTCTCTAAATCTTACTCAGAAGCGGCTTCCTGCGTGCGGCTCTGCCAAGTATCTCGGCTTCTGCAATATTCCTCTTGGATATTATGATGCTCAATTTATCTTGAATATCACTTTGGATGTCAGCGGATGAAGTTTTTGGGTCGGCTTTGGAGATTCGTTTTATCTTTCGGTTGGTGTGCGCTGATGTTTTTCTGTGCCTCTTATTTACAATCTTACAATTTGTTTATATTTACCAAAGGTAGACATACACACAAAGAACAAGTTTTCAATTTATTTTTTGATCAATGGTGATAATCTTTTACTTCGAGCTCATATATATATATTAGTTCCATGTAGTGAGTAAACTAGTTTATATGAATGTTTGATGTTTGGCATGGGAGTGTTACCTCTTTCAAAACGTGTTCTGATGATGTGAACCTAGAAAAGTGCCGAAATAGATCTATTAACACATTCCTGAAAGGGTCAAATAATAAATTTGAAAACAAAAACTATAGATTATTCGTTAGGACAATATTATAATAAAGAAATATAGAGCATGGCGTCGAACTTGTTACCTCTTTCAAAACGTGTTCTGATGATGGGAACCTAGAAAATTACCGAAATAGTTCTATCACGACATTCCTGAAAAGGTCTAATAATAAATTTGAAAACAAAAACTCTAGATTATTTATTAGGACAATATCCTAACAAAGAAATATAGAGTATGGCCTCGAACTTGAATAATTTTCGTTTTCATTGCACAATTAAAGGTCGAAAAAACATTTTTAATAAAAATTATATCAAACTTATATTTTGTATTAAAATTAATTTACGAAATCGTGTTTGTATTATTTACGAAATTTTAAAATGTATGAAATTTGTTATAGACGAAAATTATTCTTTAATATTTACAAAATATTTGTACATTGTACGAAGAAGAATTTACGAAAAATAATATTGTATTTTTAAACATGGATTATTGTTAGGGTTCCTTTTTAGCAATATTTTAAAGAAATTGCACTCCATTATTATTCACTTTTAACGAATGGAATTTCTTTAACTACTTTTTTTATAATTTTTTACAGAACGGATGCTTCTGTCGACAATCTCTTAAAGATTTGAGTTCTCTTCCAGAAAAATAAACATTTGGATCAGAAGAGTAATAAAAACAACGTACTTTTTTTGTTCAAAAACCTCATATTTGAAAGAAGTGACGTATTTTCTGTTAATAAGTGCTAAAATAAAGTAATTTTTTCGAGGGTAGAGCAAAAAGATACATTCATACCCAGCAAAAAGAAAAATTAAAGTGATTCCTAATGATTAAATTTTCATTGAATCCAAATTCATTCCTGGTTTGCCGCTTCTAAATAATTGGTTTTCACAACTTCCAAAAATGTGATTTCCCAGAAAAAATAACCTGGATTTGGTAAGCAGTAACTACATTTGTATGCTTCCAAATAGCGTTTCACCGCCTTCCATACTATAAAGCAATTATGGAAGGCATTCTGTAGTGCTTCCGAAAATGCCTTCTTTAAAGCAGTGAATAATGCTTTAAATGAAGCTATAAAGAAGGCATGAATTTTGTGCTTCTAAGAGCACATGAAAAAAGCGATTTTCACCTGCTTAAAAGAGACATACCAAGTGGGACATCGCGAACAAAAATCATGCCTTCTGGATTTGCTTTGGAAACTTCTGGGTATGCACTATTTTTTGCTGGGTTTAAACAAAATTTAATCTTTCCAAATGTAGTCTCGGCGAAAAAAAAGTGCAATAAAAAATGTCAGAAAACTGTATTTTTTTAATTAATTATGTGGCAACTCTGGAAGAATAGTTTTTGAGTTTTGTTTTAATTATGTGTATAGTAAAGACCACAAATAATCAAATACTTTTTACTGCGTTGTTTTATCTCCCAAACTATGTAAAATTATCGGGCCTTAAAACTGGTGTTGTTTTAAACCAACGACAGTGTAAAAGGGTTTAAATATGAAAATGTAATAGTTTGTTATTTCTTCAATTCATAAAATATGATGTAACATTTTCAATGTAAAGCATTTAATTTTTTTTTTTTTTGTAATATTGGTTCATATTTTGAGAAGGCGGCCAAAGTTATTTTTTTTATGTTCTCCGATTTTAAAATTATTTTATTCGTATGAAAGTAAATACCAAGATATATTTATAAGGTAGCTTTAGTAGCCCAGCTGTTTATCTTCCTCTTACCTGGTTTTGACATTTCTTACATGGTTTTGACAGTACAAAGACTGTATCTTGAGTATTTTGAAATGTCAAAACCCTGTTGTTTTTGTATTGTTTGTAGTTGCTTGTTGTAGTTGTTATTCTAGTAAGACTACCTATATGAATATATCTTGGTAAATACTAGTAAACATCAGGAGTCAACAAATTTCAACTCTATTTCAACTACTTCACTGAGAACTAGGTCGTCCAAAATGAACTTTCTCAGTATTTGGTTATAGTTATGAATTTCTTAACTTTTTGTTTTGCAAGATTTTTTGACAGAATAAGTTTTGTGTAGTATTTAGTATTATTACCTATTAGTGGTTTTAAAAAAATTAACTCTGCTACTTTTAGAACTATTTATATATTTTTTGTAAAAAGGTAAAATTTACCATTAATCTCCTACTTAATAGAGAATAGCTCCTTACCGCAATTGGAGATCTATCTACAGAAGCGCAAGAAAAAGGAACAAGGAGGGTAACCGAATGACGACCGGCGGCTTGCATCACTGCTTTGAATTCGGAACATTTTCACGAAAAAATTTTGTTTTGTCCACCCCCTCAAAATTTACCTTGTTTTGTTTTACGATTATTTCCAAAATATTTCGGGTCCAGAATTGAGATACCGTGAGCTGGACAGACAAAAATATTATTGTAGTATCATATGAAAAGGTTTTTTAAGGCGCGTCCAACAGTATATGAAACATGTTTAAGGATGACATATCCGTTTTCAAAAAAATATTATTTAAGTTTATCTGTACTGAGATTTTTTTTTATTTTAATGTCAATTGAGATACTTTAATCCTTAGTCGATTTAAGTAAATACATGTTCCAACTGTTTTAGAAATTCCCACTAGTCCACGTTTTACCAAAAATGCTTTATAAACTATGCTTTAATCATATCAATATCGGTATTAAAATTTTTTTTTTGGAAAGTACATCATCTATGTGTGGAAATTATTTGGTATTTTTTGAATTTAGTGCATTTAAAATTGGTTCGATGTACAAAATTTCGAAAAACCATTTTTTAAATTTTTATCCTTACATCAACTATAAACTCAGTCGAATTGCAGATTAGATTAACTTGAAATTTTTGTTAAAATTTGGTTTAGATAACCGTGGGAACTGCATTTAATTTGCAAAATTTTAAATTAATTTTACAAATCGATGATGCACTTGAATAAAGAAGAGTTTTAATATGATATGTGGACACTTTTTTTCATATAATTTGAGTCGGTCGAACGTACATAACTTAATTTCGCGCTAAATATCCGACAGTTAAAACAATGTAAATGTCCGAAAAAGTTAAAAAATATCCTGTTTCTTTTAGTGTCATATTTTTTTTAGGTGTATTATGAATATCGATAATATGAAATCACAAAGTACAAAATCGTACGTGTTTAATAAATGTTAATAATATTCAACTTGTCAACGGGAGCGGTATTATATTCCGAAATGATAATAGCATCAGCAAATATCAAGGTTGGCAACAGATATTTTTATAATACCGTTTAACGTTTGAAAACCCTATCAAATTGATAGCAGTTACTGATGATAATACCGAAACTCTTGATTTGAATAATACTGACCATAATACTACCATAACCGTTTTCCTTAAAACCGGCATTAAATCAGTTTTTAGCTAAATCAGCGTTTTTGTGTTTTTAGTCCAAAATATCAAAATTAATTTAACTCTTTCTATTTTTGCTAAAAAAAAATGTAATGCTAGCTTCACGTTCGGTATTCAATTATAATTGAACTGAAATTAATAATTACACTCTGCTACACATAAAACTCACCTGTCAAATGGCCTAGTTTAGGTTGTAAAGCTAGGTGAGTGTATTACAAAACCTGTTTGAGAAGCTGCAATATATCCTCAAATTTTCGAGATAACGGTAAAAGAGTAGTTTTTGTGATTGGAGCATTTAAATATTTTTCAAGTAGTAATTTTTTATCCGATTTTAAATTTTTAAACGGTATTTAAAAGAAAATTACCCGGTATTTCAACAAAGTATATACATACTTTCTTTATGTTGTTAATATAAATAGGTAGAGATTTTTTTAATAACAATTACAATTTTAAATTTTTTTAAACTTTCTCAACTTCTACAAGGGTTTTTTCAAATCTTTTATTAAAAAAACAATTTTCTTTAAGTTAGTTTTTTCCTGAGTAATTTGAGCCTTCATTTGTTAAAATCGGCTTTTTCCATATATATAATAATTACAATTTTCGGTTTTTTACAACTTTTTCAAATTCTAAGAAGTGTCTTTCGCATCTTATTGTTATTGTAGTTCATTAAAAAAAAAAAACAAACCACATCAAACTACTGTATTATGATTTTACATTCATTTCATACAGTAGTTTTTTTTTTTATTTAAAAAAATTAAACAAATAAAATAGAAGCTTGTTTATTTTTTGCTAAATATCTGGTTCATTTTTACTACAATTGTGGTTCATTTTTTGAACAGTTAAAAACAAATGACAATGTTCGTTGAATTTACTGATATGTAAGTCGTCCTTTTATCAAGTGAAATTTCATTTGTTTTCAACTACATTTGCAGTGGTATTAACCTACATGGTATTCCAAGTCTATAAAGAAAGTATATATATTAAAAAAAACAAGTATTTTTTTTAAATACCGCTTAAAATTTCAAAATCGGTTAAAAAAATTATTGAGTTATCCCGAAAATTGTAGGGTATATTGAAACTTCTCAAACCGGTTGTGTAATACAGTGATCACAAGTCAAAAAAACTTCAAGTCATCTAGACACTCCTACCTACACTAGGTCACTTGAATAGTGATTGCAATTTATTGTTTTAGTAGGACCGTGTTATTAACTATTTCACTGCGAGGTCAAAATAAAAAAAACCTTCACTGGTTGCGTCAAAATAAAAAAAAAATATGCAGAGTCGACGTATATATACGTCTTATGCAACAGGATAGAGTTTTATTAAACGTATATATACGTCTTACGCAGCAGAGATGTTAATTTCAGTTGGCAACAGTGTGTATTTTTACAACAACACATAATTTATTGTGAAAACGTAATCTTTAATAAAACCGTTAAAGCCGGTAATGAAGATTCGCTCTCGGTAATACCAATACCACCGATACGAATGAAATACTCATACCGTTATTCGTTTCGGTTGACAAACTTGGCTAATATGTATGCACGAAAACAAATTAAAATTAAAAAAAAAACAATTTTAGCATTTTAAAGTAATCGTTCAAGTCCGCATTATTTTCTATGATAGACTTAACTACGCCGCTCCTCCAAAGCTAAAATTTGCTGCTACTTTACCCAATAAATAAACTAAACATAATATGGGATAAATTGAGTTGGTTGGCTGGTTGGTTAGTAAGTAAAGTAGTATGTATCCACATTTAAACGGCAAATGACGTGTCAGCCGTTAAGTTGGACGGACGCTGGATGACGATGACAGTCACTTTGCTGTGGTTTAAGCTATTTCAATTGGTATGTCTTGGTCTTTTTGTTTTGGTGTTTAAATGCCACCATGAGCTTTAGGTAGTGCTGCACATCATCTTTGCTATTGTCGTCATCATATTTGCCTTAGTAGTTTAAATTTCCTACGGCCTCACGTTTCTTTTGGACACTAGAGATGTTGACTTACGATTAGACATTGGAAATCTTAACGAAATGTTTGTTCCATCAGCAGAGAGCAACGAAATGCCAGAATCGCAGCATTTAAGGTTTACTGTTCAACTAAATTAGAATAAAGTTTAATTGTATTGGTAAAATGGAATTGCACTTATTTGAGGTAATATTTTAAACGAAACAAAATTTTGGTGAGTTTATGAAACTTACGGAGTTTACCCTGTAAACAGTCACATAAAGGTGGTCAAGAAAACGAATTGGAATTCACGAGCTTCACAACCGTACAAATACAGGTCACGACAATTGAAGTGTTACTAAAGCCCCTTTATATTAAGTAACATGTGTTTATACTTTACTTCACACAAGTATAATAAAAAATGTGATCAAATTCTCTGTCTGTCAAAAAAGTATTAAAGAAAAATCGTTTGATTGTTCAGACTGTTATCGATACACACAAAAAATACATTGAAAGCACCGTTCACGTTATCACACATGTATTTATACTTAACTTCACACAAGTCTAATGAAAAGTGTAATAAAATTCTTTGTCTGTCAAAAAAGTATTAAAGAAAAACTGTTTGATTGTTCAGACTGTTATCGACACACAAAAAAATACATTTAAAGCGCCTGTTTACATTATCACACATGTGTTTATACTTTGCTTCATACGAGTCTAATGAAAAGTGTGATCTAATTCTCCGTCTGTCAAAAAAGTATGAAAGAAAAATCGTTTGTTCAGACTGTTATCGACACACAAAAAATATATTTAAAGCGCCATTATCACACATGTATTTAAACTTTACTTCACACAAGTATAATGAAAACCAAAACACACACCAAAAACACATTTAAATAGTTATTTTTTCTTCTAATTATTTATTTTTTCCACCATTTGTTGATTTTAATCTTTGTTTATTTTATTTGTGTATAATACAACACTCGTGTTAAGATATGTGTAACTTTATGAAATATTTCAAAAAATAAAGCTTGTCACAAAACTTGAGTCGAATGTTTTAAATGTGTGTCGATACATTGACGCGTGTGTGACGAATTGCGTTCACATTTGCTTTATACAACACATTTCTGACATGTATAACACACTTGTGTGATTGTGTGAACGGGGCTTAATGTACATGTATATAACTTGTCAGGTAATTGTAATATTTTATTTAAAAAAAAAAAAAAGTAAAGAGTGAGATCGAAAAATTCCCGACACAGGTTTTCACTTATTAGTTTTTTATGTTTAAAAGTAAACTTTTTTGGATCAGGTTATCTTTTAACAAGTCGTTAGACTATTTGTAGAAAATATTAGCAAAGTCGGATTATTAGTTTGTTAACAAATGTACTTTGTTTTGGCCTCACTCAGAAAAAAAATTTGTAAAAAAATTTTTCAATCACACTTAACTATGTTTGTACTAATTTTTAGTACAATTTTTTATATTCTCATTTTTCAAATTACTGAATTGTGTACTAATTTTTGTTGCTGATTTTATCAAAATATTTTACTAATTTTTGAAAACCAGTTGCTAAATTTAGAAAACATTTTACTAATCACAAAAAATAAATATTTTAAACAAATCAAATTCTTTATTACAGAGTTAAAATTAAAATAATAATGTTCATCTATTAGAAAAAAAGTGTAAAGTATTGGAAAACAAAGTCGTTTTATTTAACTTTTTTAATTTTTATTCTGTAACGTTCTTTTGGATGTACTAAAATATATTTTAATTTGCAGTTTACTGAAATTTTATTAAAATTACTACAGTTCATATTACTACATTTCATTTTACTACAGTTCAGAAGACATGTGTTGCTAAATTTAGAAAAAAATACCGCAAGGCTCAAAATAGTTAAATTTCCAGTAATAACAGCAACACTTTCAGTAGCCATTACCGATTTTTTTTTTTCTTAGTGCAAAATTTGTCCTAAAAACTTTGATTGCTTACTTGTCCAGAACTCACTTTTTTTGGAAATGGTCTATCAATTAGGGCACTAAATATGCAACAAAAAAACTGACTCACTTTTTGTTTCATTTGTAAGCGAAATAATGAGTTGGTCGCTTTACCATTTTGCACACATAATCTGAAAACCTTCTTAACGGTAACTTGACAAGAAAAAAAGTTCAGTGTCGTACACAAAAGCAGCTGTAATAAACTACTACAAACTAAACAAATTTTCAAAATGTATTTAATATTTTCGAAATGCCCTCGTTTAGCCTGTATTATACGGTCGATCCTGTAGAAAAACGAGTTTGCAGGCTGCAAGTATGTGGTCTTGCCGTATTTTGTTCCATTCACCTTGAAGAGCTGCAACACTTACGTATATTTTGTGAGTGCCTGGAAGTCCAATATAACCCAAAGATAGAAATGCATCGCATTGGAATTCGGAGACTGTAAAAGCCATTGGTCTACCGAAATAAACTTTGGGACTTTTTTAACCAATCTTGATCAAAGCGAGCTTTGTTTGAAGGTGCTCAGACCTGTTAGAAAGGTATATGGTCTATTTTCGAAATAGTTATTTGCCCAAAGTTTTAATGCTCCTTCTAAGATCGATTCACGATACACTGTTGCATTCACATAAATGGCCAGCTCTAAAAACATGAGCGGTAAGCCCCAGTCGGCAAAGTACTGCTGCAAGATGTAAGATAAAATATTTGATTTTTAAAATTTTATATATTTAAAACACTAAAAACATGCAAATTTGCATAAAATCCGGCCCATAAGTAAAAAAAAACAGGGTAAGCCATTAAGATCAGCGTGGATTTTGAAAACTTACTCTTATAAAATTTTCGAATATTTGTCATATTTTGAAACGCGATTATTTAAGATCCTAGGCGACTAGCTATTCTAAACTTGGGGGGATGTTATATTTATATGACTTGCAATTTCTATACCAAGTTTGGTTGAAAGCAGAAAAGCTGGAGGAAATCGACTGATTGATTTTATATGTTTTTAGTCGTTTTGTAAATTTACATTTATATAATTTAATTTTATTAGTTTTATTAACATTAAATATTTGTTGATATTTCTGTCATTATGATTTAAAAGCATTATAAATTAAGTATAAAATACAAACAGTTCGATTTAAAATTATCAAATAAACTGTCTAAAAATTTGTCATATGAGCAGTTGAACGAAATTGCAGAAAGAGCTATAGTTTTAGAAAAGCGAACTAGTTCATTCAAGTCAATTGAACTAGAAAGAGCGTTCACTCAAACGAACTATAACACCCAAGTCTACAAATGACAAAAAAATCAAAATATACAAGTGTTGCTAATGCTAAGAATGCAGTGAAACCAAAATAAGTGCTAAAGTTCCGAAATGTGGCTCTTTTTGTGATAACTAATGAAATATATTATATTTTTCTCAAAACGGGTCAAATTGCGTCCATAGGCTACATAGATCTGAAACTCTTTGACATTAGCTGTCAGTGCACGTAACTTATGAGAATGCATTGGACATACGTGGTATACGTGCACAAAAATATTTGAATGTGTATGAAAAATATGTTTGTTGTTAAAAGAAAAAGAAAAATTTGAAATATATGTAATATATGATGGCGTCCTGTTCCGTGTATCGCCAAGACTAGAGACATTCCAATCTAATACTGAAATGTCCCGACGAAAACTAGACGGTTGGCAAGTCTATATGAGGCACCATATTAAAATAATGGTGTTCTTTCTGAAACCCCTCTTCCTAATTGTCTCTTTCTATATGACTACATGACTATATTTGTTAATGTCAATTGCTAGTTTAGCGAGAAAATTCGCTTAAACCGTAAAAATAGGGAAAGCTTAGAAAAACCGCTAAATCTATAGTTTTGTGAATCAAATGTGTACCCCAAATAATTATTATTATAATAATACAGGGGTTGTCATGACATTTTCAACAGAAAGGAGTCAGATTGATTTAATTTTAAAAACTTTATATGTATGTAAAAAACTGCTCTTTCATGTGCCAAACTTAAAAGTAATTTTGCGGAAATACTATACCATACATTAGGGTGGTCTTTCGTTGTATGGGCGAAAAATAAAAACGAGATTTTGACTGTACCCCCCTCTTAAAATATTTGTTTGGGTACAAAAATTCACCATGCAAAAAATTAGAGTTCTAGCATAACGGGAAGATGTCCCGCATCGCCCTTGAAAATCGGGCCCCTTGGGAAAATGGGCATAATTTAAAAAAAAATTACAAATTTTTTTCTTCAAAATTAAAAAAATGTAAAATAATTTTTGTGTTGGGTTTAATCATAACTACTCAGATAAAAAATATTACTTTCCCAGAAAATCGCTAACTTACCTTAACTTTGTGTCAAAAAAATTAATAAATATTTTGGGGGTACCTCAAAGTGACTTTTTTGCATTTTTGAAAATTTTATTCAACAAAAATCAAAAACCTAGTGTTTGCTGTCAAGTATTTCATTAAGCACATTTCAAGTATTAAATAAGCCAGGTATTACGGATATCCGTTGGCAAATTTTTTTTTAGGGCATTTTGATTCTCGGGGATTTCAAGGTTTTTTTTTTATTTTTATACATTTTTACTTTAAAACAAGGTTTTAATAATATTTCATCAATATTTTTGTATATGCCTTTTTATATGATTGTAATAACTTTATTTTAAAATACTATATTTTCTGTTGATAGTTAACCCATGTTAACCTGGGGTCAAATATGACCCACGTAAGAAAAATGCAGCTTTGTGGCAAAAATTTATAAATAAAATAAAGAAAGGAATAATTCAATTTATATTTATTCTAAAAAATTTCGTTAACCGTTTCTAGTCTTCGAGTAGGTCAATTTAGTAAAAATTAGAACTTAAAACTTTTCCATAATAATAATTTTGAGGGAAAAAAATTTACACTATTAAATTAAGAATACGTTTTTCGAAAATACTCCTGAATATGTACAAAAAAATCAATTTTAATATGAATTCAAGTATTTGAATTTATACTAAATAATTAATTTTAATTAATTTTAAAATGTAAATAAATTACAATTAGAAACATAAACAAAAATTTATTTTGTCATCTTTGTGATTTTTGACTCTTTAAAATACGAGGGTCAATTGTGACCCCATCAAAACACAGGTTAACTATGAACACGAAAAATTATACTTTATAATAAAGTTATTACAATTATATAAAATAGCATACACAATAACATTGATAAAATATTACAAAAATCTTGTTAAAAAAAAGTCGATACAAATTTAAAAAAACGTCGAAATCCGCTAGAATCAAAATGCTCTAACAAAAATTGTTGCCAACGGATATCCGTAATACTTGGCTTATTTAATACTTGAGATGTGTTTAATAAAATACTTGACAGCAAACACCAGGTTTTTGATTTTTGTTGAATAAAATTTTCAAAAATGCAAAAAGTCACTTTAAGGTACCCCCAAAATATTTATTAATTTTTTTGACACAAAGTTAGGGTAAGTTAGCGATTTTCTGGGAAAGTAATATTTTTTATCTGAGTAGTTATGATTAAACCCAACACAAAAATTATTTTATATTTTTTTAATTTTGAAGAAAAAAATTTGTAATTTTTTTTTAAATTATGCCCATTTTCCCAAGGGGCCCGATTTTCAAGGGCGATGCGGGACATCTTCCCGTTATGCTAGAACTCTAATTTTTTGCATGGTGAATTTTTGTACCCAAACAAATATTTTAAGAGGGGGGCAGCCCCAAAAATCGCAAGTTGAAAAATAAGGACCACCCTAACCATACATAGATCGATAACTGTTAAGTTTAGTTTGGCATTTCAACATGAATAGACTGACGCATGAACAACGCTTCCATATTGTACAAATTTATTTAGAATATCATGGTTCTGTTCGAAATGCGTATCGCGCACTATGTCCATTTTACGGTCCACATAATCGTCCATCAGAGCAATTAATTCGATTAACTATGGAACGCTTTCGCAAAACGTTTACTCTAAATGCATATAATATGCATCTACAGAGACGTCATATAGTGCGTACAGAAGAAGTAAATCAGTCTATCCGCCCTCGTGCACTCTAAAAAACTAAACACACTAAAAAACACTCTTTATATAGAATTGGTGTTCTTAAAAGTAATGATTTTGTCCTTCTGTGTTATTTGCGATTGGCAAGGGTATTTTGTAAGCTATTTTAATTAATCATGTTCAGGTGTGTTCATAACATGACAATGTTCCAATTAAGTAAGTTTTGTAAACTGTAAAAATGTTTGCAATATTTCTGGACAGGTGTATTGCAAATAATGCTTACGAAAAAAGTTTTACATTTTGTATTCATCACAACTTTATGAAGTGAAATGCAACAAATACGGGTTTTACATCAAATTAAACAGAAAAATTTAAAGATTTGCAATACGTTGCGAATTCCGCCAAAAATTATCGTTATTGGTCTTTGCCATTATACTTTCAATATGGATCTAAAAATAATATTTCTATTTTCATATTTCGATACTTTAAATACTTTTTTCATGAATTTCAAGTATTTGAACTCAATATTTTAGGTTCATTCCGTGGGTTTTCAAGTTTCATTCTGTTTCTGAATATATATTTTTCAAAACTATATATATTTTTGTTGCATAACGAATTAATTCAAAACTGAGCAATAATAATATTGTCATAAGTAACCTGAAAATCCTGCTTTTGGCGGGATTATCCCGCTTTTTAAAACCTGATCCCGCCTTGAATTTTTTCCCGCTTTTAAAACCAAACTCCCCCTTTGATATTCTTAACTTTTTTTTGATTTCTCTTAATTATTTCATTTAATTTTCTTTCCGACGTTTTTTAGAACTTATTAAAATATATCTGAGAAACAATAATAACATTTTTTCAAACCGTCAAATATTTTAGAAACTTAGGAGTTTTTTAACTAAAATAATAATATCAGAACCAGTGATGGGATTTCGAAATTTTTGATTAATGCGGACTCATTTTGCTAGAGCCGATTTCAAATACCAACTTTATTCTTATTGGTTTATTGAAAAACGTTCTCTAAATAAGCAAATTAAAAGTGTTCATCTAGTGAAGTTTATTGAGAGTTTTATAATTTAATTAAAAAATCAATTTTTTTACGAAAAAATATTTTAAAATGCAGTAAATTGTTATATTATTAAAATTTTATACTCAACTCTCTAAATCATTTGAAAGGGTAAAAAATTTCTGACAAATATAAACAAAAAATACTGAAATTCTCAAATTTAACTAAGAAGTTTGTTTTATTGCTAGAAAAGGCTTTTTTAGCCTTTTTAGTCACAAATCCACCAATTTGTTGTTCCCTCTATGACTTTTAACACTGAATTTTCAGCTTTCGATAAAATAATATAAAAAAATTAAATACTGATTGATAGAAAAAAGCAAAAACGTAATATTAATAAAATAAAAATTAATATTAAAAAGCTAAAATAAGTTTAATTTTTAAAGAAATAATCGAAAAATAAGCTTATATTTACAAAAAAAGCTAAAATAAGCTAATACCAAAAAATAAGCTTAAAAAGCTTTAACATAACTATTATATGATTATATTATTTTTATATTTTTATTATGTATAATTATATATATTATAATTAGTTATAATTATTTAAACAACATAATAATAATAAATTTTTATTGTGTAAAATTACATGACAAAATATTTTTAAAATTAGATTTTGATGAATTAAATTCAAACATTTGAATGGAATTTCACAAATTAAAATCCTTAAGTGTTCTAATCAGCGGACTATTTAAAATATAACAAAATTGAGGAAAACCTTCATAAAATAAATTATTGTGATGAAGTGATCTGCACGGTACATTGAAAGGAATCTTTTCCAAAAGATTTGAACAGATTTTCAAGATCAGGACTGGTGTGTCGTAAACAAGAATGTGTTGTAAACATTCTTAGTTTGAATTATTGTGTTACATACGTACACTAAAGGAATTATCCTTCATGATATTAATGAAACAATTTCATAGAATTTTTTTCTTAGATTCAATAAAGAATTTCATTATTATTCAATGAAGAATTTCATTTCATTTTATTAATATTAAGAATTTTTTTTTCACAAAATTTCATACTTTCTTAAAAAAAATTCATTCGATTTCACATATATCTTTCATAAATTTAATGAAAGTTTTCTTTATAGCTTTGAAATTATTTTAGACTTATTTGTTTATTCTTTCATAACATTTCATACATTTTAAACCCTAGTTTTAAGATTTAATTCTCAAGTGTTCAACATATTTTATGCAGTTCTTTATTAATTCAATTAAGCCTTTTATTAATTTTCGACTTTTATGATATTGTTTAAAAAATCATATGAAGCGGTTCGTTGTCAAAGTGCCAATACATTTTTCAAGACATTCATGAAGAGCTTTATTAGTTCAAAGAACTTCTTAAAATTAAAAAAATGTATGAAATTGTTTCCTAAATTCTATGCATGCTTTACTGTCAGAATGATTCATTAGTTTCATGCAGATTTTATTAATTCTACAAACATTTCATAAACATTGACTTCAATGAAACCTGTTTCATAGATTCTATGAAAAGTTTAAATAGACGACTTCCAGTGACAATTTTCCTTAAAGAAGAAATTCATAACTGAAGTGAAAATAATTCTCTTAGTGTACACAACAAAAATAGTTAGCTAATGTCAGCAACAAAATTAGTAGATACAGCAAAAGTTTTACTAACATATAGTTTATTCAAAGCTAAAAATTCTTGGTAAGAGAAAAAAAAATTATGCTAAATATAAATAGACTGAAAAATCTCAAAAATGTTTAAATAAATTATACTTTAGTTAATTTATTTGCAGAAAATCTTAAAATTTTTTCCGTTATTCTTTTATAAAAATGTTCATAATCCCATAAACAATTTATCTGTTAACTACTTACATCAATGATTGTCTTAATGATGTCATCTTCCTAGAAACGAAATAACAAAATATTAAATATTCAACCCTTTTTCTGCAATAAGAAAAAGGGAACATACTAAATTTAGTAACATGTATGTCCTTATCTTTCCCTTTAGTCTGTCTGCCTGAACGGATATTTGTTTGCAATTTGACCATACATTAATAGTCACTTAATCATTTAGTTTACCAATACACAGTTAATCTTTTTTAAATTTAAATATTTTTTCTTGTACCTTTAGAAAAGTATAATTTAGTTCTGGTGTCAAACATTTTTCGGCCTGAATCTTTAGATGTAAAAAGTACTTACATGTACTCACAAGTGCTCCCCACTGTATACTCGTACATGATCAAAACCTTGAGTTTCTTGTGGATGGTGGATTGGAATGAGGCTAAAGATGGCCTACTCCCTCTAGCACCGATCCCCTGAAGATTTTTTTATCTTCTCTCACATGTATTAACAATAAGTGGTTTCTATTTAAAATACAAGTAACATTTTCAATATGATCTCAAACCTAACAATTCAACATGAAGTGCTCTAAATTCTCATTCAAATTTCAGTTTAGCGTGTTTTTAGTCGATGTAATAATTTTTGTGGAATATTTCACTGCCAAGACGGAGAATTTTGATTTCGAAATCTCTTTCATTTTCGTTGCTGGTTTGCGGTCTATACGCACTCTATAGACAACCATTTGAGGTATTCAACATTTGAATAAAGACTTAAAAGACTTAAAGACTTCCATTCATCAACTTAAGCAAGAAGGACACATTCAGCATTTGTCTACGGCTTTTCAGCGTAGGTAATTTAATAAGTGCTAGGCGATGTTGATAAGAGGGCAGATTAATATTTGGATTCCAATCCAATCCGCGAAGGCAGAATAATAAAAATTGTTTTTGAACGGATTCAATAGAATTTGAATGTATAAGGAACTAAGGGTCCCACAGGACAGAACCATATTCTAGAATCGGTCTGACAAGCGTTGTAAATAATTGTTTTGTAGTATATGGATTACGAAATTCTTTGCTCCAGCGTTTGATGAATCCAAGTGCTCCAGTAGCTTTATTTATTTTTAAAGATATGTGAGATCTAAAGCATAGTTCGGCATTTCATAGCACAATTGTGCAAAGACCACTTTACACATATACTTACGCTCTTTCATTTAGTTTTCGATGAGACTCTGACAAGTGCACATGCGGCGCACTGTGGGTCAATATTTTGAGATAGCGGCCAAAACTCCTTTTGGTTTTTGTTCTCCGATTTTAAAGTTATTAGACTCATATGAAAGTAGACAGTAGTAAACCTCGGGAGCCAAAAAATTAGAACTCTATTTCAACTATTTCACTGAGAACAGGGTGGTCCAAAATGGGCTTTTTCAGAATTTAGTAAATTTATGATATTTTTAGTTAATTTTTAAAGTTTAAATGATCATAACTTTTTTGTTTTTCAAGATTTTTGGACGAAATAAATTTTGTGTTGTAACTTAACTTATTTCTATTACTGGTAAAAAAATTGAAAATTGAAAAAAAATTGAAAATCTACTGTTTTTAGAACAATTTAAATATTTTTTTTAAAAAAGGTCAAATTTCTCGGAAATTTCCTACTTCATAGAGCACAACTCCTTTGAGTCAAGCTGAGTCAAAACACAAATTTACTATTTTGTAGTCCTAACTCTCCCCTACATTCCTATATATACATGTCCATGCATCGGGAACTGCACTTTTTGAGCTACAGCAATTTTTCTGACCCAAGGTAAGATATTCGGTACAAATGCACGTCATATTTTTTGAGAAGTTATTTGTATGTGAAAGTGGCTATTATGCATATATTTTGATGAAATTTTGTACAAGAGTTCTTATTGACCCAAAAAATAATTCTGTTGAAATTAGGAGAAGTTGGCCCATATTTGGACCTAGTCCACATAGAAGGGTGTATCAAAATTTTGACAAAAATGACAATAGAACTCTCAAATTATGTGGTATCTGGCAATTCATTTGGAAAAGGTAAAAAATGATTTTATTGCCATCTAATATTACATAACTTAAATACCTGAAAATTGCAAATAAATTTAAAACCAATGGAAATAACTGGTAAAACCAAGTACCTGTTATATTATTACCAGTACCTGTTAACTCTCAAATTATGTGGTATCTAGCAATTCATTTGGAAAAGGTAAAAAGATTTTATTGCCATCTAATATTACACAACTTAAATACCTGAAAATTGCAAATAAATTTAAAACCAATGGAAATAACTGGTAAAAGCAAGTACCTGTTATATTATGTTTCAAAGAGGTAAAAAGATCATGTTGAAACTTCGAGCAATAGTATATTAATCCATGCATTCATTTTTTTCTTCATTATTGTTTAAACAATGGCTAAATTCAGTTATAGTGTTCTATCTGATTTTGAACGGAAAGATGAAAACGACATTATTTTACATATAATGAATAACCCATTCTTCAAAATATGCGACAAACAAGAAATTAAAATTCATAACTTAAAAATAAAAAACTTTTTAAATACTTTAAGAAAACGGTACAATCAATGTTCCAGAAACAAGAAATTGTTTTACTCACGCAACCAAGAATGGCTAAGAAATAAACTTATTTTTAAAAAGCCATCAGTAACTACCACGGAAACTGGAAAAGGTGGTCGACCAGCAAAGCCAATTGATAATTGTAGTGAAAGATCACGAAGACGCAAGCTTAAACATATCAATGAAGAAGTTTCTTGTAGCATCATAAAGGATTCATTTCTGCATCAAATTCAACCATCGAAAACTAAAAAGAGTAAAATTGCTATCATTGAAAAAATAGTGGAAGCAAGCCCCAGACGCACAAAAAGGATTTTAGAAAGTATGCCGACACCAACTGAAGAAAATAAATTTATTCCAGAAGAAGCATTTGCACTATTTTTGGATTTGAAAATGACTAAAAACCAATATACAGAATTGCGGAAGCGAACCAATGAAAAAAATTGTGGAATTTTCCATCATATCGAGATATAGTTTCTGCCAAAAAAGATTGCTTACCTTCACCAACTGCTATTAGTGTAACTTCAAGTTCAGCAGAAATAAAATTGCAGGATCTTCTGAACACACTGCAGAACGATTATTAAAGACATTTGAAGCTGACTATTTAAAGAAGTTTAAAAATTGCAGCATGACTTTAATTTCTAAATGGGGATGTGATGGGTCCTCTGGCCAGAAACAATACAAACAATGTAATGCGGAAAATTCATCAGATGCCAATTTATTCATGATTTCTTTCGTTAAATTACGTTTAACAAAAACTTATATTGGTTCAGAGCCGTCAACTAGTAGAGCTGCAGAGATATAGATGTATGGAAGAATGAAATTCCCTCGTCAACAAAATTTTGTAGACCAATAAAGTTTGCTTACAAAAAAGAAACTAAAGATGTCATAACTTAAGAAGTTGGCAAAATAAGAGATGAAATTAAAGAACTTCAACCAGTGATATTTGAATTTAATGACCATTGCATCGAAGTTAACTTTAAAATGTACACTTACAATGATCGACTGGAAAAGTTGCACAAGCTTTAACCGAAACAAAGTCTTCGTCAAGCTGCACCATATGCCAAAAAACATCAAGTCAATTGAGCCAACCACCAACACAAGACGATAGTTTTAATGAAGCATATGAATTTGGAATGTCACCTCTTCATGCTAGAATTCGTTTTATGGAGCATATTCTTAAATTTGGATACGATTTGGAATTTGGCCCGTTAGGCGAAACAGTGAGAAACAACAAAAAAAATTTGGAAAAAAGAAAGCAAAAAAAAAAAGATATTCAAGAAAAATACCGTGAGATAGGCCTTATAATTGACCAGCCAAAGCAAGGAGAAGGAAATTCTAATGATGGAAACACAGCAAGGAGATTTTTTTCCGATCCAGAAACTGCAGCTTCTATAACTGGAGTAGATTATGATTTAATACGACGATTCCAAATCATATTAGAAGTTATAGCATGTAGCAAAAAGATAGATGCAAAAAAATTTGGTCAGTATGCTAATGAGACAGCAACCCTTTATAACCAAAAATATTCTTGGAGACATATGCCAACCACAGTTCACAAAATTTTGTTCCATGGGGAACAAATAATTCAGCACAATATGGTTCCAATTGGAGATCTCTCAGAAGAAGCGCAAGAAAAAAGGAACAAAGACTACAGATTCTTTCGCGAGCACAATACAAGAAAAATTTCCAGATATTGTACTAATGAAGATCTTATTAATATTTTGTTGTGCACATCAGACCCATATATGTCCAGTATTCGACAAAAATGGAAATCAACCTCATTAGAGTTAGATGAAGAAGCTAAACAACTACTGCAAAATGAAAATCAAAGCTATTTGGAAGAAATTTTTACTAATATTGTTTAATTAATACTAGTTTAAAGATTATAATTTGTTTCTAATTTTAGTATAAATTTTTATTAATACATTTAAATAAAATATATGTGGACTTTAAATCAATAGTAAAAGTTTACTTAAAATTTTATCGATGTTGTGTTCTGTATATAATATATCCAAATGGTATTGATATTGTTGGGAATTTCAGTGTTATTTTTCAGTTTAATACTCACAAAAATTAGCTTTCTTCCAAAAAAAACCAACCTTTGGCCCCTGTGAATATTGAGACTAAATAAATGTCAGGGGCCAAATGTTGGCATTTTCTGACCAAAATTAAGTTTAGGAATAATAAATAAGTATTGGTTGTAAAATACGATTGAAGAAAATAAGAAATTATAAAAAAAATACCTATTTAAAATGTCAAAATATTCAACTTTTACATGGAAACTCAACAAAAAATTAAAATGCATTTTTAACTCCACATTACTTACGTTGCCTATCAGTCGATTTTTACGTTTGAACACGCAAATTGAAGCTTAAAGTCCCTCCTATTGAACAAAACAAATTGCGTAAAAAAATACCAATCCGGTCAAAAGTTATAGAGTTTTGACCGCTATCTCGCGAAATTGACCACTGTGCGGCGGATGCTTTTTATTTTTTTCAGCAATACTTACCCAACAAACATTTATATTTAATAATGAATTACGAAAAATATTTTATGATTGATAATGTATTTGGTAACATGCAATGCATTTTATATTATCAAATTTAAAACACATTTTATTAAAAAGAAATTGTCATAACGTTATAAATAAATCAGCTTGGAAGTATTAGAAGTTCCGTTTGTATATTAATATTGTTGTTAATTTATTGTCTACGTTTTCCCATTCCAAAAACTTCAGCATTGCTTTTTTTAAGTCATACAAAATGTTTGGACAATTTCAAATATGTATATTTAAGTGAAAAGCGTAACACATTAAATACATACAATAAAATTGTTGCCAATAACTTGACTAAAATAGCCCTATCTATCTTTGAAAATTTTTCAAAGATTTTGGCTAAACAATTTAAATTTTACAAAACAACTTTGATAGGCCTATTTTATATAAGTTATTGGCAACTTTTTTTGTGTGTAAGGAACTATAATGGTTATTTGAAACGCTCGATTTAGTGTTTGCTGGGTAGTACGCTCACACACACAACCTCATTTTACGCTCTGCCGACCTATGATCTAAAGTCTAACTTTCTTTCTAAAGTCTAACTTTCTTTCGTTAAATCACTCCACTAACTCAATAGTAGCATCATTCATCACGTAGCGAACATTAATAGGAGAGGATCTAGAAAATATCATGTACTTGCATTTTTTTTAACATTAAGGCTCATTAAGTTTATTTTGCACCAAGTAGTAAAACGTTGAATGAAAGATAAATTTTTACATCATCTGCATACATTAAAGTATTAGAATGCGTAATAACTGAAGGAAGATCATTTATAAATAATGTGAATAATAAAGGTCCAAGAAGACTACCTTGTGGGACACCAGATAAAATATATTTGGAAAACGAATTTCGAAATTTAACACGCTGCTTTCTGTTGTATAAATATGAACCAATCCATTTAAGAAATAATATACTAAAGCCAATCTTATCGAGTTTGTACAACAAAAGTTCGTGATTAACTTGGTCGAACGCTTTACTGAAATCAGTATAAATTACATCGGCTTGTTTTTTATTGATAAGGCCTTCATTGACATAAGTAGTAAGTTCCAGCAAATTTGTAACTGTAGAACAAGAATTGCGGAAACCATGTTGACTCGGAGATAAAATAGATGAAACTTGATGTGCCATAGAATCATAAATGATTTTTTCAAATAATTTTGGTACTTAGTTTTGATATTCCTCTATAATTAGAAACAACCGCTTTAGATCCAGACTTGAACAGCGGGATAATAAATGATTCCTTCCAAATAGATGGAAAATAACCCAATTGAAGCGATTTATTGAAAATTAATGTCAGCAGAATATATAGTAGATGAGAACACTGCTTTAAGATGCAACTAGGAATACCATCCGGACCCGCAGCATAGGACCATTTTAACTTATTTAAATAACTTAGCACAGCTTGTTCATTAATAGGAGGAATATTAATTCGCGTTGATTCATAAATGTATAAGGATACTGATGAGAGTTGTATATCGATAATGAGATGAAAAAAAATTACCAAACATATTACTGATATTTAAGTCATCTGATGACTCGCAATCCCCATTCTTTATTATTGATGGATAATCAGCGGTACGCCTTTTAGAGTTAACAAATTTATAAAATGATTTATGGCCGTGTTTCAAGCTATCCTTAACTCGTATTAAATAATTTTTATAGGCTATTTGGTTCGCAATAGTATATGCTGATCTAGCAATGGAGTATTTCATATAGTTTAAAGATGAATTGGATTGTTAATATTTTTTATACAAATTATGTTTTTTATTTTTCAAGCGCGAAAGATACTTAGAGTTCCAAGGAGGAACAATTACAGCATTTGGAACCGAAAAACATTCATTGAGACAACAATAAAAAGTTGTTAAGCATTGATCAAGATCGTTGATAGCAGATAATTCTTCTAACCACTTGATACTAGAAATATGTTGTTTTAAGATGTCATAATTTGTGCGTTTAAAACAATAAATTTTACTTGTGTTGTGTTGTTTATTTTTATGCTGAGAAGGATAAAAGCACGAGCAAGTTAATAATAATAATAGTTGGATGATATATATCCTCAGGATTAGATATTGAAGTATGACGTTCTATAGAAAAATCCGTTGGTTCATTAACGAATACTAAATCATGCATTTTACCGCAGGCATTTGTTATCGAATTAATTTGGAAAAAACAATTAGACAAAAGATTATGTATAAATTCTGTAGAAGAATCTGAGGAACGAGAAGGGGTCAGATAATTTGTATCTACAGCATGTTCCCAAATAACCGATGGCATATTAAAATCTCCAATAAACATTACCAAGTCAGATGATTTTAGATTTTTCAATACTACGTTCGTTGACCGCACTAATATGATCCATGTAAACAGAATGAGGTGAATTTGGCGGAATGTATGAGCAAATTATATAGATGTTTTCATTATTTATTTTTGCTAGAACACATATAATTTCAATATGTAAGAAATCATTTAAAATAATTTCATCACAAGAAAATACATTTAATACAGCAATTAATACTCCACCACTAGTCTTTTTGTTAACCGCATTTAATTCAGCATCAACATTGCTACTTAAACTATCTCTGTCACGTCTGAAAATTGGATATTTTAAGCAAAAAATTTCACTATTATGGATTTTTAACTGAGTCAAGTTTCAGTAAAAATTATTATATGATTCGTAAAACCGGCACTGTTGCAATATAATGAAGAGAGTTTCGAGTTTATTCCTCTGACATTTTGATAAACAATCGATATTAGATATGATTGAACCTAATTTGATATGATTAAATATAATTAGATCTAGTGTGAGATCTGATCATATATGGTAAGATATAGCATTTGTGATACTATCTATATCCAAGTCTGAATAAATCTACTACCAGATCTGTTCGTATCTGAAATTATCTGGGAAAAAAGATAATTTTCGTGTCCTGATTTGAGCAGATCTGGTCATATTGGATCATATCAGGTGCCAGATCTGTTCATATCTACATTGCGCAGATCTGGTCCCAGATCTAGACCCTTTCAAATGCACCAAAATAAAAATGTACGTAAGTTCTTTTATGAAATGGAATAAACTTAAAAATTTCTTCAAATTTTTATTGATTGGTAATTTGTTTACTTTGAAATTTTTGAAAAACGTGCAAAACTTTCATTAAATTTTAACATTATTTATAGTAAAATTGCTCTTAGAATTTAAAATTATGCACTTTTTTGCAAAATAGGAAAAAGGTATAATATAATATAATCAAATGCAAGATAATAAAGTTATATTCCTTACCAATCTCTGTCCGTGTTTGACTGATCACACAAAACAGACGAAGACCGCCATCTTCGGCGGATTAATCAGGATTTATAACCACTTTAACAAATTACTACGCAAAATTTTGAAATCTAAAAAAATATCAGATCCGCCCAGATTTGATCAGATCTCAAATTTGTCCTCATTTTTGAGATCTGATTAGATATGATCATACATGCTATAAGATCCGATAAAACAAATCTAACTAGATCTGGTCAATCAGATATTTTTTCCTAGGGTGTGAAGAAATTCATTAATTTAGTGAAGATTGTTCTCTTAGTGTACTCTGACAGATTTATAACACAACATTTAGTTGTCCGGGCTCTGCCGTTTTATTTTCGTACAGCTCAAAGCAAATTTAATGGTAAAAAAGCAATGGTAGAAAAAAGTGTGCCCTTTAGGCTAAAAATCGAAATTTTGTGCACCCGTATAGAAAAGATCTGATCAGACCAAATCTGGTTGGTCTGGTCTGGTTTAACCCAATCTATACAAATCTAACTAGATCTTAAAAATAGGGACACATTTGATAACTAATATTTTTAGATTCGAAGAAGTTCAATAATTCTAGCTACTGATTAAAAACGCTGGTTTTAATTAAAATACGATTATTCAAAAGCTTTGGGCAAATAAATGGATAACTAAGACAAGGTGAAACAAACCCACATTTTTAAATGTTTCACTCTTGTGGCATGCGGTTCTGACTTCAGGATTGATCTCAAAATTATGTGTAGTCAATTGTTAACACTTTCACTATCCTTATACAGTACAGTACACATTTAACTCTTCTCTTTGTGAGAAGGTCACTGGGGACCTTTTTGATTTTCAAACTCTTACAACTCCTTAATGTTGCATGGGTTGAGTACCCGAATCGTACATGAATTCCATGAAAAAAGTGTGATGAATCGACTGAAGCTGGTTTTTAAGCGATACAAATAATAGTTTACATTTTTATTAAGGTCTAATGACGTTTACTGAACGTTTATATATAGAACAGTGAACATCGAGTGCGGAATTTTTAAATTTGTGTGTATACGTATACAGAAAAATGGCAGATTAAAATTTGGATGTTGCGGAAATGGTGATACGTCACAGTACACGCTACCAGCAAATGACTGAGGATTAGAAACATGTTATCGATGATAGATTTGCAGAATTTATGACGTCGAGGTTGAAGATAATGACGACCTAACATATCAGTCAAACCTTGACGTTGATGAGTTGGATGCCGAAACTGAACCGCATGAGGAAATCAATGATGAAGACGACAAAGAAGAATTAGAGACTGCTCCTGCCACTACCGAAACTTCTGACAGTTATTCTACATCAAAAATGGCACGAAATGGAGCACAGTTGCACCGCCGAATACCCTCATTTGTGCTCACATCGAGGTCGACTATATAAGAAGGAAACCAGGGCCAGTTAAAGACACATATGATCCCTACCCCGTCTTCCCCACGCTCATCACCGAAGATATGGCGTATATTATCGTACTGGAAACCAATCGACAAGCCAGGGAAGTAACAACTGTATGAAATTCGGCAAATGCTACGAAGAAAACAGAAATAAAAATCAATAACTTTAAAAGATTTCAATGAATTTTTGGCCATCATTTTGTTTGCTGGGCTGTCTAATTCGAATAATGTGGCTGCTGAGGAACTGTGAGGCTCAAGCCATGCTCCAATATACAAAGCCGCATTATCATACTATCGATTCATGCTCATCAAAAAATTCATTCACTTTGATTGACGATTCACTCGCTATGTTTGGCGATGTTTGTCATATGTTGCAGGCCAATTTGTAAATACAGGCCGCACAATTTATGCTTACAATTTGTTCTCCACATTGGATGTGGAGCGTACATTGATGAGGCAGAAAACTGAATTTGTTGGAACAGTATGCTGAAATAAAACATTTGCTCAACGTGAGTTCCTGAAAAGTTTGGCTTATACGAAGCCGATGTATCACTGTCCTCATAAGGCGAAAAAAGCGGTAATTTTTCTGTCTACAATGCACTATATTTGCGATGTGGACACAACTGAAAATGGGAAGCCCATGGTTATTGTGGATTACAATGCTAATAAATCCGGCGTGGATACAATGTATCAGACGCTTGACACATATTCTTGCAAACCATTAACAAACCGCTGGCCACTTGCAATGTAGATATTGCTGTATTTTTCATATACATATAATGAAATTAAGCCAGTAAAAAAAACCGATAAGCGACGTTCATTTTTGCAATTGCTGACGACACAATTAGCACTGCTTAATATTGAAGAACGTTCCGCCAATGGACATATAACGAGCTATCCCTGGATTCGTAGCGCTATGGAATCATTCATTGTAAAGATAAACTAAAATAATGTTGAAACACACAAAAGCGGAAAAACTAAATATTGGTAGTCCTTGTAGGTAGTAGCATGACCGACATCAGGAGCTGCACCTTCTTTTGCGCCTCGATCAAATCGGCCGTCATGCCAGCTATGTCGTGTGGAGTACGGACGCCAGCGTAAAACCAGAGCGTATTGCTTTACTTGCAACAAAACAGTTTGTGCTGGGCATTCAACATTGCCGCATCGTTGCAATACCTGCACATTCGAACTTGAAAATCATCAAGAAGCATCACCACAGTGATTTATTTCATTTTCTCATGTAAAAAAAGCTTTTATTGTGCCTTTTTATTACTTTATATAATCTGAAATTAACAATCAAAACCATCAAGCAAAATACCATACAATTTGTTAAAGGTCCCTGCGGACATTTTCACTATTTTAAGGAAAACGGGAAACTCACTAATCGGAGGGTTAAAAAAAATATGATAATAATATAAAATTTTTATATTTTTGACTTTCATAATTTATAATTTTATATTATTGTTTAAATACTTGCGGGATGGGATATTGGTCATTGAGAAAAAATCGTTATATGCACAAATTACAACAAACTCCTATTTTGTAATCAGCCTTTATCTCCGAAAAATAGTGTAAATTCGGCACGTAGATTCATTTAATGACCAGAAGAAAATAATATAAATCATTTTTGGTTATTCGAATGTTTTAGGGGTAAAAATGGGATGAGAAATTTCAAAAATTCCTATTTCGAACCAATTTTTGTGGGTAGTAGGGAGGGGGCTATATATGTAAACATTTTTCTTTTTTTCTAATTGCAGGACCCCTAACAAGAATCTGAAGTTAAAATAGAAATATATCCACAAACAAAAAGTCGGTAGTGAAAGGGTTAAAGTGTTTATTGTAGTGGGTACGATAGTCGAATAGAACTATCGTACTCATAGACAACGTAATGCTAATATGACACACTATTAAGTGGTGATCATGTTACCTTATTCTTAGCGATATAAACATTACATATAAATATTATTTAAATTGACCTAATTATTATTAATACTAAGTAAGCAATATTTTAATATAAATAGCCCGAAGTTTTAATTGAATAATTGAGATTGAATAAAGCAGACTGAAAGTCACAAACAAACAAAAAACCTTTCGCTTGTTACTTTTCGAGTTACATGGCGACCGTGACCAAAGTGCTGAAAAAAATAAAAGCATTTGGACACAGATTTAGTGACTACAAAGTGCTACATAAACTAAGCACTGTAGTCCACTAAATCAAGAACACAGGATCCAATCCAAAGCCGGGATTGAGGAACTGCCTGGCCGAAAGGCAGTTGATAAAAACTTTAGTCATCCCCGTGACCAAACCACCCAAGAGACGTGGGTAAAGTGAAGAAGGAAGCTAACCCAACGAAAATTCTTAATTTAACAGAGTGCATACTTGCTATGCACCTGTAGGTGAACGGAGGCGACTTCGCCCGTGCTCAGTAAAAAAAAATAACAAAATATATATTTTTTTTTTAAATTTAATTTTAATTTCTCTTAAATGAATCAATGTATGAAATAAATTTTTTTTTATACTATTATTAAAATTTTAAATTGTTATAATGAACTAATATTAATATGGGAAATAGAGAAACTAAAATAGCCGATATTAAGGCTAATGTAATAAATGAAGTTGTCGTAGAACAAAAAGATAATGGTTTTCAACAAATAAAAACTTACTTGATTATTACAGTAGTGTTAGTTATGGAATTAGCTCTGAAGCTATATAGAATGCATAGTAGAAGAATAAAGAAGAGATATATTGGCCAAGTAGAAAGAATATAATGGACGCTTGGTCCCAAATTTTAAATACATTAAAATCATATGAAGGGCAGATTAGAAGATCATATAAGTGTTTAAATAAAAATATAGTAATTAGAGGTGACACCACAGAGAAACATAAGATAATATTGTTAGATAATTTTGAGTTATTGCGTTAATTTTTAAATAGCTGTGTAGAGAAGTTAACAGCGGAACACCGCAAAGAGGCAGTTAATATTTATAACGATTGTAGGGATAGAATTTTGAAAATTTCTGCGAAACATAATTTGCATATTAGAATTCCACACTCTTTAACGGAAAGCGCTGAGTACGAACAGAGCTCGGACAATGAAGACTCCTCTGAGAGCGAAATAGAAACAATAAACTTCAACTGGAAGACGCTACAAACGGTAAAAACGAAAATATGCCTCAGACTAATATTAAGTTTCTGCAAACCATTACCAGGGTCTTGCCTGATTTCGATGGGAAACCTGAAAATTTGCAAAGTTTCATTGATGCCTTGAACAAAGTGGAAACGATAAAAGATAACCATGAAACATTGTCCGTAAATGTGGTCAAGACGAAACTAAAGGGTACGACTTGAAATTTAATTTCGTCAGAAACGACAATTCAACAAATTGTTAATAAACTCAGAAGTACTGTAAAGGGAGAAACGATTGACGTGCTCTCGGCAAAACTAATGAACATAAAGCAACAAAATAAAAATACAACGTCTTACGTCAAGGAAATTGAAGAACTAACGAAAGCATTGGAAGGCGCATATATCTCCGACGGTTTATCACTTGAAACGGCCAGCAAATATGCAACCCAAGTTGCTGTAAAATCTTTGACAAGAAACACTCAGAATGAACAAATTAAAATTATTATGCAGGCGGGTCAGTTCCAGAATATGGACGAACTAATTACGAAATATGTGAATACCTGCACAGAGACGAAAGATTCCTCAGTAATGTATTACACAAATAATAGAGGACGTTCTTTTAAAGGACGTGGAAGTAATAATAAACGTTGGCGAAATAATAATAATAACAATAACCATAGTATTAATGGCAATAATACAAATAATCGGAACTACAATTCTAATAGTGGCAGGGGCCACCGAAACTTTAACAATAGCAATTACAACCGTACAAATAAGGTACGGGCTGTATCTCAGCAAGAAAATGAAACGGAAAACTAATACACACCCTTGAGAATACAAAGTCTGGCAACGGGAGAATATATCATTTAAATTTGAGTTTGAGTATTGTGGTAAAGAAAATTACGTTGCTGACGCTTTATCAAGAATAAGCATTGACGAATTAAAGGAACTAAACAAAAACGTATTAGTAATAAATAAAGTGACCACAAGGTCAGATACAAGACAAAGAAAAACATTAATTGAACAAAAGCATCATGAAAATGAAGATAATAAGCCCAATATATATGAAGTCATACAATATAATGACGTTAAAAAAGTTGATATTAACTCCAGGAAGATGCTTATTGAAGCATGGAAAATTAATATTAAAACAAATAAAAATTAAGATCGATGTACTAATGGGATATTGGACCTAGGAGGATTTTTCCCAAGGCTTGAAAAGAAGCCGGTACACTGAAACTTCGAAAATTAAAAATGGCACCTGATGAAGAAATTTTTAAATTCTTATCTATAAATGAATTCAAAAGAATGGGCAATAAAATATTAAAAAAATTAACAGTAGCGCTACTGCCGAAGGTGACCATTATTGATGCTAAAGATGACAATAAAATTAAAGAGATACTAACTACATATCATGACAATCCAGCAGAAGGCGGCCACTGCGGGATATCAAGAACATTGGTTAAAATTAGAAGACATTACAAGTGGAGAGGTATGACCTCACATATTAAAAAATATGTTAACACATGTTAACAGTGTCAAAAAGCCAAGATAACAACGAATACCAAGACACCAATGATATTGACACCGACCCCAGCAACTGCATTCGACATAGTATTAGTATATACCATTCGTCCATTACCAAGGACGGAAAATGGTAATGAATATATTATCACAAAGGCTATATTTAAGTATTTTATACTATGTTACGGTCCTATGAAGACGTTCATATCGGATATGGGAACTGAGTATAAGAACTCAATAATAACAGACTTATGTAAATACCTGAAAATCAATAATATTACGTCCACTGCATATCACCACCAAACACTAGGTACTGTTGAACTCAGTCACAGAACCTTCAACGAATATATACGTTCGTACATATCGATTGATAGAGATGACTGGGACGAATGGCTTATATACTTTACATATTGTTTCAACACCACACCATCGGCAGTACATGGTTACTGTCCTTACGAGTTGATTTTTGGACGAATACCTAATGGTTTTCAATATTTTAATAGTATAGACAGAGTAGATCCTATTTATAATATAGATGATTATAGTAAAGAAGTCAAGGATAGATTGGAATTGCATATAAGAGAGCAAGATCATTGTTAGATAAAGCTAAGGCTAAGCAAAAACAACATTATGACACAAATACAGAACAGTTAGATTTAAATGCAGGAGATTTAGTTTTATTAAAAAATGAGGTAGGACATAAGTTAGACAATAGATACGAGGGCCCGTATAAGATTATAGAAATAAGCAATAATGATAATATAATAATTAGAACTAAGGGAGATAAAAAACAGAAGATTCACAAGAATAGACTTAAACTGTTTAATGAAAGCAAGTAATTTGTTTATGCATTTATATTTATTATATTTATATTATATTATTATTATATTTATATTATTTATATTTATATTATATTTTATATTTATATTTTTTATACGTTATAACAAAAATACAATAGAAAATAAGTTAAAATTACATAGCGTAATAGAAGAAGGTGCACCGATAGTAATTAAGAAATATAATATAACATCTTACGAAAAATAGAAAAATATGTGGTTACACATATGCTTACCGGTAATGAGTCTAAAAATAAATTTAAGAAAAAACTGAATTAAATAAAAACATATTTTTTTTATTGAAAAAGTTTCTTGCCCACGCGGGATTCTAACCCGGACCTACAGGCTGTCAGTCAGCCGCTCTACTGTATTGGCTACCTCGACATGTTATACTTGATAGATAAAAGCATAAATGACTTGCTTGTACAAAATGGCATTACGTTGCCGTATCAGAAATAAGTAGTTATATATGTACTTACAATAGTTAAAAAAATAATGAGTATATAGATTTGTTAAGTAAATTTTCAAAACATCTTTAGATCATTACTCTTCTTAGTTTAAACGAGCTTAAGATCATTAATTTATTAATTATTTATTTCCAATATTTCGTATCCACATTGGGTGACTTCTTCAGGGAACAAATATTACAATTTAAAAAACTAGTTTTAATAATTAAAAACTTATATACATATAATAAAAAAAAAATTAAATTTGTTATATGTATATACGTTTTTAATTATTAAAACTAGTTTTTCAAATTGTAATATTTGTTCCCTGAAGAAGTCACCCAATGTGGAGACGAAATATTGGA
Source organism: Delia radicum (assembly GCA_021234595.1). Classification (NCBI taxonomy): domain Eukaryota; kingdom Metazoa; phylum Arthropoda; class Insecta; order Diptera; family Anthomyiidae; genus Delia; species Delia radicum. The sequence continues at coordinate 50,773,414 of CM037852.1, forward strand.
AATAAATAATTAATAAATTAATGATGGAAACTTCGTTTAGAGATAGTATGGAAACGATAGGACTCACACCGACTAATACTACCGCAGCTACTCACTTTACTAAAACCAATAGCACACTTCTAGATCTTATTTTCGTGGGAGACACATCGAAGGTTCTGCTTTATGATCAAATTTCCGCTTCATGTTTTTCCAAGCATGATTTGGTATTTGCAGCATACGACTTTTTGTATAGAACAAAAGGATCAATCCTTTTGCTTTCGTGACTTCAAAACCCTAAATTACAACCTTTTAAATGAAAACGTATTACAGATAAATTGGAATATTATCTACAACATGGCAACTGTAGATGAGCAACTATCCTTTCTTGAACATAATATTCTACAACTCTATGATGAAACACTACCATTGAAAACAAAAACTATTAGACCAAAAAATAACCCGTGGTTCAATTCTACTATTCACCATTCAATTAAACTTAGGGATTTAGCGTACTCCCGGTGGAAACGTTTTGAGACAGCAGTTCTAAAAGCTGAGTTTCGCTCTGCGAGGAAGGAAGTAAATAATCAAATAAGAATCGCAAAGTCTGAGTATTACTCCAAGCGTTTTGGTTCTGCTCTTGATTCAAAACGGTCTTGGAAAACCATTAAGGACATTGGTGATCCTGTTAAAAATACAACCTCCTCTATTGATGCTGATGACCTCAACAAAATTTTTACCAATATTCCCATTGTAACAACTAACAATATACCACTCGTCAACAATACAACTCACCCTAACAACAACAATATGTTCGAGTTTTCCTGTGTTACCCAGCTTGATGTTTTCACTAGCAGTATACAAATAAAAACCAATGCTGTTGGATATGATAATCTTCATCCCAAATTCATTAAAGTAATTTTACCAGTTCTTTTGCCTATTCAACACTATCATCACTACAAGTTATTTTCCTGCAAAATGGAAGCACGCAAAAATAATCCCAATTCCAAAATCGAACACCGAGTATCGACCAATTGATATTCTTAGCTTTCTGTCAAAAGTATTGCAAAAGATCTTGCACCGCCAAATAAGTACTTGCATTTATGAAAATCAATTATTATGTGACAAACAGTCAGGTTTTCGTCCAAATCACAGCTGCGTAACTGCTCTCATTGATGTTTCGGAGAATATACGGCGAGAACTTGATAATGGTAAAATTAACTTTTTAGTCCTACTTGATCACTAAAAAGCTTTTGATACAGTTAACCACCAAATTTTATGTTCAAAGCTAAGATCTCTGTTTAACTTTTCGTCTACATCAACACAACTAATATCATCATACCTCACTGGTCGAATTGAATCAGTATTCATAAACAATAAAATGTCTAATCCATTATCACTATCTAGAGGTGTACCACAAGGATCAATTTTAGGGCCAATACTTTTTTCAATTTACGCTAATGATCTCCCTCAGCATTTATCTCACTGCAGTGTCCACATGTATGCAGATGACGTACAATTGTACCTTAGTAGTCCATCAAAATCAATCAATGAAAATGTTGACAAACTCAATTACGACCTAAGCAACATTCATCGCTGGGCATCTCAAAATGGTCTGTGCTTAAATTCCACGAAAATCAAAATGTCTGGTGATTCACAAAAAAACTGTAACACCTCTAATCGAAAAGGATATCGTAATAAACAACGAGAAAATTGACATCGTACAAACAGTAAAAAATCTAGGATTAGTTTTCAACAGCAACCTAACTTGGTCAAGCCATATTAATACACTGGTGGGACAAATTTATATAAAACTCAGAACTCTGTGGTCCATCCAACACTTTACACCGTTGAATGTAAGAATACTTCTTGCTAAAGCTTACTTGATTCCAAGCCTTACATACGGATGCGAGTTGTTTTCTTATTGTGATTCCGCTAGTACGAAAAAACTTAAAGTCTTATATAATAACACTATAAGATATATTCATGGACTCAAAAAGCGTGACCAAGTTTCAACATTTTCGAAGACACTCTATCGTGTTTCTTTTGAAAGCCTTCTTAAGATAAGGGTTCTTTTGTTTTTGCATAAAGTAATTTTTACCGAAAAGCCGAAATATGTACCTATTTGAGAAAATAAGATTTGCTAGATCTTCAAGGGGCAAAAGGATCATTATTCCGAAATTTCGAAGCCTGGTTTCTGAATGGCAATTTTTCAATAACGCTATTCGTCTTTGGAATGCTCTTCCATATAACCAACAAACAAACCGCAACGCAATGTCTTTTAGCAATGATCTTTTTAAATATTTTGCTTAATTTAATTCATTTTATTTTGTTTATTTAAATTTTATATATACTTTTTTTTTTATCTTTAAATTTGTATTCTTATTATAAATGTTAATTACATGTATTAAATATTAATCTTTAGTTTAATTTAATTCAATTAAATCTGGCAAATATTTATATACACATATAAAATCCTGTACTATAATTAAAAGCTTAGTCTTGTTGTGCAGGAAATCAATAATAAATAAATAAAATAAATAAATAAAAAAAATAAAAAATAAATACGTAATGCCATTTTGTACAAGCAAGTCATTTATGCTTTTATCTAGTTTGTTGGTCGAAAAATAATGACTTTTTGCAGCAAATCAATGAAACTTTTTAACAAAATTAACAAAAATTGTCCTAAAATTATAGAAAAACTTCTTACTTTAAATGATACCAGTTTTTTAATTAAACTTCTTCATTGAGTGTATTAAACTTTTAATAAATATAATATGTAGTGCGCCCTGGTAGGCTAGTTGGTAGCGTTTTGGCTTATCAGTGCGGGGGTCGTGGGTTCGATTCCCACCAGAGGCACTGGTCTATTTTCGCTACAACGCTCCGAAGGCCATAGTAGCTAGTGCTCGGTTAGGGAAATAGGATATAATTTATAATTAATAAAACAAAAAAATAAATAAATGAAATAATAAGTTTCATACGATTTCATGAACTGTTGCATTAATTTAATGAAAAGTTTAAATAAACAAATTCCAGTACAATTTCATCGATTTAATGCAAAAAATCATTTATGTCATGCATCTAACTAATTCACTCACTGTTGTATTTTGTTTTTAATGTATCAGTTGTAGCTTCATGTTCTTAATATTCAGGGACAGGAACTTCATGTACTTACTTATATTTAAAACAAAACATAAAAAATTCCGTCTCGTTGTTTTCTTAAAACACAGTATATAGAGAGTAAATAAACAAACCCAAAAAAAATCTTTATTTAAATAGGTTTTTGAATATAGAAAATGACCGCTCAATGTCGAAGTTTGTGATCTGGTTATTTTAATGGGTATTGTCGTACTAAACAGCTGAACAGGAATTCCGTTAGTTGCAAATAAAAATAACAAAAAAAAAAAAAACGTGAAAAGTTTAGTTTTAGTTATTTTTCATATTTTAAAGCAATTTGAATTAAATTTTAAATATAATTTGTATTGTTTAATATATTCTCTGAATACTTCTAGCACAAATAAAAAAAAATTAAATTTTAATTATTTATAAAACTGCTTCTCTTAATCACATCACAATTTGCATATAAAATTAAATTGAGATTTTTTAAGAAACTAAGAGAAATGCAATACAAATATGTATTTAAAGAAAAATTAAAAAAATATGCATTTATAGCTAAATATGCAAAAATATGAATTAACGAACCATTTATCCTGTTCTCAGGCTTAAGGGAAAAAGCATGCATTTGCTTTAACTTCCGGTCCCTGCTGATAACCATTAGTTACCAAAATACATTTTGTATTTGGCTCCAAATATCACTAATATTACTGACTATGATGGCTAAGTCGAAGTCGTGGTGTTATGCCAAGGTAAAACTACTTGACACAAATAAAAATATTAACATTCCAAATGGTAGTGATGGTGATGATGAAGACACACGAACTAAGAAATCCTGCCAGTCACTTGCAAGTTGCTCAACATCAGATGAATGGCACTGGTGTTTTTAAATTTTGTGTTTATGTTGACGGGAATTATTACAACTTAAATGTTATTTAAAATCAGTTTCATAACATTTTGTGAATGGTACACTCAGGGAAAAAAGTTTCGTCATATTAATGAAACTGTTTCGTAAATAGTTTGTCATTAATTATTCATCATTTTATAAACTTTTCTGATAGATATGAGAGAGGTTAAACCTGAGTTTTGAAAACAATAGGCTGGAGTTTTAGATGACATAATAAATTTTGTGAAAAAGTCATAATACGCGATGTAATAACGTTCCGTATATAAAAACCCAGGTTTTTCTAAACTCTATGTTAAATGTCTCGAAAACCTGACGTGATAGAAAAATTCAAAGGTCAGAAAAGTATTCAGCGGACCTCAAACCTTCAGAAAAGTATTGACCATTCTAAAATGTTGCAGGCCTGTGTTTTCATAACTTTTAAATTTGAATACAGTTTTTTCTGAAATCGAAAATATACTACCTCTTTGTGGAGTATTTTTTTTTTTTTGTCAACACCTAATTTTAGACCAAACATGCAAAATGCATTATTCTTTTGTTACAAATTATAAAGTAGACAAATGTGCAAAAAAATCAGCCAAAAATATTTATATTTGAAAAAATATTTCTAACAAAACCCCTACTTTTGTGACAAATATGTTTCAAAAGGGAGGGTTTTGGTAGGAAAAGTTTTGCACATAAAAAAATACATTTGAAAAGCATTCACATATCATACTAAAAGTTGGACCTTGGGTAGGTTTCTTTTGTGCTTTTGTACTATTTTATATTTTTATATGTTTTTTCTATTTACCGATATTTTATATAATGCCTAGAGGGATTATATATTTATACTAGAGCCATTTCTTGCCGTTTCTGCAATTTTTTAGATTTTTTGTTAAAAAATCTATAAAATATAGTTGAAACTCAAATTTTGTACATACGTTTAAGGAAAAAATTTAAAAAATATAAATTTTTTAAACGTTTGCAGAAATTTCGCTTCGGAACTTTTAGCCTTTCAAAATAATACTAATTTAAAACGATAACATGCTAATTTTTTTATTATTATTTTTTAATAGAAATATTAAAAAAAAAAAAATTGAAACCTTCTGACATTTTTTCCCTTTTTTGTGCCAATTTCGTTGTTTGGTCTTGCCATAATTGTTAAACTATTTTCTGTCATTATAAACATGACCTGATGATTACGAAGTAAGAGAATATCAACCAAAGTCGAATATTGGGAGAACTTTTTAAGCTGAAAATGAAGATAAGTAAGATACTTTACCCAGTAAAAAGCGCTGCTTACATGCGAGCAGGTTTGTAAGGGAGTAAGCCCAAAAGAATAGCTACAAACCTGCTTACATATGCTATGATTTTTCTATGGCGAATTCCCAGCATGGCGAAGCATTACTTTTGGGCATATAATTAAAAGTTGTGATTTCATGACTTTCTGTAAAATCATATTTTATGTCTACATTATTACGATTAAAAGCAATGATATAATTATACATAATTTATTTTACATTAAATTCTAAAGATATTAATTGTTTCTTGTTAAAATTTTCGACATATAATACAATCATTTTATTTTTTTTGACCGCTCCACATGCTAGCTCTTCAGAAACAGTTAAATGATGATATAAACACATAGACCACAGCAGGCTACAGAGCTACAGCTGGTTTTTATACAAATGAATTTTTATTTCAGTAGTGCCAATTACATCTTTTTTTTTGCTTTATTAAAATAGAACAACATGCATGGTTGTAGACACGTATATAAAGTTGACTTAAAAATACAATTACTTATTTATAATACGCTATTATAACGTAAAAATAAATTTATCTAATCCCTCTTAAATATTAATGCAATTATAGCATTTAATGTTGCGACGTTTTTTGTGTTTAACAATATAAAATTTTTTAAGCGCTAATTTGTTACATATTTTGTTTTTTTGTCAACACTATTTTTGTTTTGTAGCCAACAAAAATAGAAATCATCCTAAGTTGACTACACAGCGGCAAAAGTAGTCGGGTAGCCGTGTAGCTGTGTTGGTGCCAAAATAATCGTTTCATATAAACGTGTGTATTTATGTTGACAGGCTGTAGTCGTGTAGCTGCAGTCGTCTATGTGTTTATAGCATAACTAATTATTTTTATTACATACTCGAAAATACCAAACACAATCGTAAAGCTCTCGGGAAAATTGGTACAGATCGTTTACAATCCACGATATTTCTTTCTGCATTACAACTTGCATCCTTATAAGGGATTAGGATAAGCTGCTTACAACCTGCATCCTGGTTAGGAAAAAGAGTAAGATTTTATTACGATTAAAAGCAATGATATAATTATACATAATTTATTTACATAAAATTCTAAAGATATTAATTGTTTCTTGTTAAAATTTTCGACATATAATACAATCATTTTGTTTGTTTATATTTATACGAAAATTATTCGCTTCTTTTGCTGCTTCTCAGTATTATGTAATAGTAAGCACTTACATCAGCGCATTTGTTATATTCTGCTTCTAAAAACGAACATTTTTTACTGGGTACGTTCTTTATCAGATGGTAAAAAGGCGTTTGGATCCAGAGGAACTTCACTTCAGTAATAAATTTCTTCATAGTTTTAATATAAATTGTCACTGGAACTTGTCCATTGAAACTTTTCATAGAATTTGTGAAACAGGCTTTATTAAAGTCAATGTTTATGAAATGTTTGTAGAATTAATGAAAATCTTCATAGAACTAATGAATCATCCCGACAATGAAGAATTGTAGAATTTATGAAACAGGATCATAAAATGTTTTAATATAAAGAAGTTTCCTTGAATTAATAAAACTCTTCATGAACGCCTTGAAAAATGCATTGGAACTAAGCCAATGAACCGCTTCACATGATTTTTTAAACAATTTCATTTTTTTTTTTTTTTTGTGGAAACTTTCTTTATTCAAAAAATATATTTACAATAGTTTATGCCTCAGCGTCCTTTGGACATTATTGAGGTGAGTTGGCAAAAAATTATTTGCTTACAAGCATATAAAAAAAAAGTTAATTAAGAAAAAAAAAAAAACAATTAATGAAAATTAAATATTTAAAATTAAATAACAAAATTTAAATGTATATCGAATATAATAATTCAAATGAGACCAATACAGTATATAAGATTTTCACAAAAGAAGCATTTCTAAATTTTGCAATAAATGTTCTTTTAATTTATTTTTAAAGATTGAGATTCTTTCGATATTTTTTAAATGTTGAGGAAGGTTATTATACTCTAAACTACCCATATGCTCCACACGCTGCTTAGTAGTTTCTAACCTACACCAAGCTATTCGTAGATTCATATTATTTCTGGTGTTAAATGCAGTTTGATTTCTGGAGAAAGTTATCGTGTGGTGCCCAATATTATGCAATGATTTAAAAACATGTAGCAAAAGTTGCATTTTATATAACCCATAAATTGGCAGAACCGTAACAGCAACATCTTTATATAGGCTCAATGTTGAATATAGTAATGGCAAATTATAAACTGTTATTGAAGTCCAAAATTAAATAAAGTCTTTAAAATAATTTCATAGCTCTAAAGAAAAGTTTCCTTAAATTTATGATGAGATAATTTGTGAAATCGATTAAACTTTTTTTATGAAACTATGAAATTTTATGAAAAATTTTAATTTTTTAATAGTAATAAAATTTCCTTGATATTGCCAAATTCTTCATTGTACCTACGAAAAAAATTCTATGGATTTGTTTCATTTATATCATGAAGGATAATTCTTTCAGTGTGGATAAGATTCTGCTAATATAATGAATTCGAATGAAGAAATATGAAGATGCTATATACCGAATATGGAAACAAACATATATACTGATCTATGAAAAAACATATGTGGTGTAATGGTTAGCGCGTTGGACAGTTACACAGATGGTCCCGGGTTCGATTCCCGATGACGGCAACATCAATTTAGAAAAATAATATGTATGAGCTTTCTATCACTCATATGTATAGTATCATCCACCTTCGGTGTTCCCATAGCACTAAACCCAACCGAAGTAAAATAATGAATCAGGGCTATGAACCAAAAAAAAGCTTAAATAAGTTCGCCAACTCTCCATCAGGTAGCGAGCAACAACTGTTCTAAGACTCATCATCTCTCGCAATTACAGTGTTGTCATGTTTGAAGCCCTTCATCTTTCCCCACCTTTCAATTCTCAACTATCCCCTTCCCAAAGAAGGCAACACATTAATAAATAAAAAGAACTTCCTGAGTGTTGCTTCTCTTAAAAAAAAAAAAAAAAACATGTATATAATACAAACTTTAGAACGACTCTATTGCACATTAAGGGAAAGTGATCAAATAAATAGAGAAAGGGTCGAGCGAGGCAGATATGAATTGAAAACTTTAAAATCGTTTTTGGAGTTATGTCCGGCTTTTCGTAAATGAGTAGCATGTAGTTCATTTAAAAACAAACCACATCAAATTACTGTATTATGATTTTACATTCATTTTATTTAGTAGTTTTTTTATTTAAAAAATTTAAAAATATAAATCGCGAAAAGTCCTTGCAACCGCAACATTATGACAACCTTAATTAATTTTATTATAATTAATTACTGAAGATTTTTACTGGTAAAAGAAAGCATTTTTATTGAAAAATTTAACGGACGCAATGCATATGCCAGACTGTCGCAGTTCTGTTTGTTTATTGGTTACTCCATATGTGGTGAATTTCTCTACAGGGAGAGAATGAAGAGGCTCTTTGGCAGCCTGGTCAAACCAAATGATAAAATTGAAATAAAAAAAAATTAAAAGAGAAAAGCCCCCTTAAACAATAATTCAATAATATATTATGATATATAAAACTATCGGTAAGGAAGTATCGGATTTTTAAGCTCGTTGAAATATATCAAGTATTGAAATCAATAATTGTTTGCATTTTTAAAGCAATTGCGTGCTCAATTTCAATATAACGATTTATTGTATTAACAAAAAGTATAATTGCATTTACAAACTATTTGTGTGATTTAGAATATGTTTACTTACTTGTTTGGTTTTGAAAAAATTTTAAAATGTCTCCATAGTTTGAAACGTTTGGATACTTTAAACTTTGCATTTTAGCATTGGCAATATTTTCATTTACTCGATAGCGTATTCGAAGCGTCTCGACAACACCGACCGTCAACATTTCTTTTCAGTCACGCGATTGTTTGATCACAACGGTTTGAAAGTAAATACATTTATATTTGCGTTTTAATTAACATCGTAAAATAATATGTAGGGGAAGGTAGGCTATTTAGGGACGTGGAGTAATTTGAGAATTTGCCTTTTTTCCCATATTAATGCGTTTTAAGAATTTCTAACTATTGTGTCTTGTTCCTTAATACATTCTTATCACATCCATATTCTAGCAGCCGTATTTTATATTACTGTTATGTAGCAAATAAGAAAATCATACGAAAACAGTTTTTATTGGTGTTCTTGTTTGCATTTTAAACATAAAAAAAATATTGTTACGTGGTGTATGTTACGAATGACGTATTGGTTTTCTCAAATATTTAAATATTGCACAAATTATGACAGTTTTTGTGACTTTGGTCATAATGGGGTAATTTGGATCGTGTGGGTGGGGTAAATTGGGACGTGGAATTTAAGCAATTTTAACGTTTATTCATGTTACTTGCATGGCATATATTTAAAATTATTAATGCATTTATTCATTATTTTTTTTTTTTTTTTCAGTACAACAAGATTGAATCTTATCATTATAGTACATGAATAAAATATCCCAATTGATTCACAATGATTAATATAATATAAAAAATAAAAAAAAAGATATGGAAAATGTAAAAAAAAATATGAAATATATAAAATATATAAAAAATATAATAAAATATAACAAAAAATAGAGAAAAAGACAAAAGTATTGAAAACAAAATTAGTAAAAATTATTAAAGAAAAACATTGAAAAATTAATGTTATTTAAAAAAGTTATAAAGTAGTTTTCTGAAGTGCGTTACGTTGCTGGCTTGTTGTATGTTTTGTGGTAATAAATTCCAAAGACGAGCAGAGTTTACATGAGTTTGATATTCAGAATCAAGAGAGTGATGTCTAGGAAGTATTAACTTTTTTCCCCTATTGGATCTTGCAAATCGAATTTGATCAAAAATATATTTTGGCTTTTGTGTGTATATAATTTTATGAAGAAACAATAGAACTCTTATTTTTAGAAAATTATCCAAAGAAACACCGTATATGTTGCTTGAAAATGATGATACACTGCTAAATCTCCTTAGATTGTAGACATATCGTACAATATTATTAAATACATTATTAAGTCGACGTTTGCTTCTGGCGTCACAATTTGCAAAGAGTTCGCAGCCGTATAAAAGATCAGGAATAACGTAGGTCTTAGCTAGAAGCAATTTTACATTTAATGGAGTGAATGATTGTGTAGACCATAGTGTTCTAAGCTTGGCATATGTTTGACCAACTAACGAGTTAATATGGTTAGTCCATGATAATGTGCTATTGAATACGATGCCTAAGTTTTTAGCCGCTGGAAGTACAACAAAATAGCAGCGAACCCCATTCTGGAGTATGATTTAGACAAGTCAATTTTATTTTGTAGCTTTATTTCTTTCTGTTACTTTTTTTTCTATTTCATTTGTCTCTTTAATTATCATGTAATAAACAAGAATTACCATTAAAACTATTGTTTTTTTTAATTTTAGTATGCTTTGGAGTCCCAAATTACCCCACAACTTCCTGTATTACCTCACCCCTTTTTCATTGAAAAAAATCGCCAAAAAAATCCAAATAACGACTAATTTAGTTGTGTTATTTTGGGTTAAGAAGCTACACCACTAACCATCGGTGAAAACGATGCCATTGAAAAATCCTTCTTGTTATAGTTTTGGACTCTACTTACCAAGGACTTTCATTATATATAAGTTTGTTGTTAAGTTTATAAAGGATAGTACATATCCCTGCAGTTGAACTTAAATTCTGAGTTTTTTGATTTTTCGCCAATATTTATATTACTAAAACTTATTTGTTAACAAAAATTTTGTCTCACACACCGGAAAATAAAGTGCCAACTGAATTAAAAAGTGTATTTTGGTTGCTACAAACCAATAAATTTGGTTAGTACAACCATATTCAGATGTGTTTTCTGAATATTTTGGGTGTTGCTTTAAATTTCAGTGGTATTGATCAAATTTCGTTGTGAAAACCAATATACAGTTATACAAACCCATATCAGTCGTAGTAACGAAATTTCAGTTAAAAAATGGAACATTTTTTCTGTGTGCACATAAAAGGACATTCCAAAGAAATAAATTCATGCTAAAAATAAATTTTCACAGCGGTAAATATATGAACAAATTTTCATCAAATTTTACCACTTTTTTGTATGAAATTGTGCAAAAAATATATTAGATTTGAGGTATAGTGATCGTTATTATTATTTTTAATTTCCCCGCTTAATTGCGCAATCAAAAATACAGAGTTTTAGCTCATTTAAGCGGGGAATCATTTATCCGAAAACTCGGATAAATGCGCAATAACTCATTTAAGAAATTACCGCATAAATGCGTAGAAAACGTATTTAATTAAATTATTCTTCTTTTTCATTGTTTTTTTTACACTTTTTGCTTAAAATGTTGGTTTCTCTTTTAAGAAATTACCGAATAAATGCGTACAAAACGTATTTAATTAAATTATTTTTCTTTTTCATTGTTTTTTTTTACACTTTTTGCTTAAAATGTTGGTTTCTTTCCTTTAAAGAAAATTTTTGTTTCGTTATTTAAGTCTTAGTTAAACATTGGTTAAGTTTTTAACATAATTTTTTGTTTAACAAACAAATTTTTTAAAAATTTATGTTTTAAATTGTACGTTGGCAAGAGTGGAGGGCAGCGGCAAGAATTTTCGTTTTTAATATTGTTTATAGTTGTTCGTACCAGGGATGCAAAATGAGATTTTACAAATTGTACTAGCTTTTAAGAAAAAGTGTACTTTTTTTAGTCCGATTGCACTAAATGCTTTTTTTTATTTTTTTAAATATTTGTTTTAAATATTTTTATTAAAAATTAACGTAAAACGTACATTCAACAAATCCTTTGTTTGGATTAGATTGGAAACAGTTGAAACAAACAGTCTGTTCCTCTCTTTAGTTTTTATTATATTTTGATACGAAAATATCCTTTTCACATTTGCAGATGAATGTGGAATGGATAATATTCCTCTAGTAATTCTTGAAATATCAGTAAAGATCAGTTCATTTAGTTCATTTCTGATACCTTCGACCAAAAAGTACATATATTGTCATTTTTAACGACTTAATACACCGCCAGCGCTCGAAACTAGTTGTTTATAGATTTTTATTTTCATTAGGAAACATTTTTAATATTAATGGTACAATGAAAGAAGATCGTCCCGAAACAACATTTCCTGGCGTAAACTTGTTGAACCGTAATAATATTTCATTATTAAAATCAACTTTTGCTTTTAAGACTTCGCAGAATTGGATGTATAATTTTTTTTGCAATTTCTTTAAACTCCATAACAATACTATTTTCAATGTTTTTTAAGGATATGTATACATCAATTTCTGTTCTACAATATATTTATTTATTTATTTATTATTCGTCCATAGGAATATGGTTTTCATTGATATTGATTTTAATATATAACTTTCAACTAATATATCCTTATGTATGAAATTGCGAGCTGTTTGTCTAAACACTAAACAAACATTTTAAACGATCTAAAAAAATATGCATTCTGGCATCCTCGGATTGCATTTCTAAATTTATAGTGTTTATAATTTCAGGACATATTGTAGAAATAAAAATACCATTTTATAAAGTGGATTTGAAAATCCGAATAAAATTGAATTAACTCTTACGTTTAGGGAATCAGCTTCAAAATCGTTGAGTGTAAAGTTATATTGAAGTGGCTCCCACTGTTCCAATATTCTATTAATAACGTTCTGACGTGACAGCCAACGAGTTGTTGAGTATTTAAAAACACCGTGATTATCCGTACCAAAATATTCTTGGAATTTTGAGAAGTCGCCCTTTATATTAGAACTGTTGCAGAAATGATAATTAATATATTTGATGAATCAATCCCATCTGGGATACTGACTTTTAAAGCTGCATAGGAGACTAAGTTTAAATAATGGCATATACATCCATTAGTAAATAAATTTGGAACAAGAGCCTTTAATTTTGATTGAACTCTATTGTTTGCACCCATTATAACAGCACAGTTGTCTGTTGTTACGCTAATCATATTTTTTTATTGGAATTTTGTTTTTGTGCAATACTTTTAACGTGGCTTGTAATATTCCATTTGCACTGGAATCCTCAATAGGGACCAATTCCAAAAACCGATCGCGACATCGTCCGTCAAATGTCCTTATTACTATTGCCAAATTTTTAGATATGCTACAATCAGTGCTCTCGTCAATTACCATCGAATAGTAGTTTTATTTACAAAAGTTGGCAATACAGTTGGCCTTTTCAGGACCAGTCATATTTGTAACAATTTTTTGGGCTTGCGTTCTATTAATGCAAAACAGTTTTGTAATTTTCGAATCAGTCACTCCTGCTTTTATAAAGTTATTTAAATGATCCAAAATAGAAATATGTAAATTCTGTTCCGCAACAAACAAGCATAACATAACCTCAAATTTTTTTGTAGATTCTGCAATGGGGCATGTAGTTGATTTTAAAAAATTGTTTATTTTGGTGTTGTTTTTGTGGTATTTATTGTTTGTATGTAGCTTTCAGAGGATTCATGTCGGTTAATGTGAATTAATAATTTTTGTTTAAATTTGTTAAATATTTCAAATTAACTTTAAAAAAATCTTCCCCTGGACCATCAGTATCCATTTTTGCCATTAAATACTTAAAACAAATTGAAATGAAAACCAATCACACAAGAAAAATGTACAACAACACAACAGGTCATTAGACAAAATGTGCATAATAATTCATAATAAATTGTTAACCAAGAGTTGCCACATGAAAATGGAACGAACACAAAAAATAGGATAATGATGTAAACTGCATTTACATTACGATCGAAATCCAGTTTAAACTATAGTTCGATCATATGGTAGTCTATAAAATGATACACGAACTAGATTTCGAAATCTAGTTTCAACTGAATTTCGTACCAAATGTAAATTCAGCTAAACAGAACTCTTTAAAATACATTCGTGCAATGTAATAAAATAGGGAAAATTTTGAAATAGTGCTAAATTAGTCATTGGGGGGCTATTGTACTTTGGACTTTCAAATAGTGCTAATAAAAGTACAATTGTACCAACTTTTGCATCCCTGGTTCGTACTCCTTGTACTCCTTGTTTGTTTATAGTTGTTCATACCCTTGATGTCATTCAAAGAGTGTCGAAATAGTGGAGATATAAAAATAATAAAGGATATATTTTTAAATAAAAACGCGGCATTGAGCTCAATTATTTAATAAAGTCATTCATTTCAAAGGTCGAAAAATATTTCATAATTTATATGTATTTTATGGACTATTTTTTAAGCAATACACTCGTATTTAAAAAACGCATTTAAGCGATCAATTTTGTTCTGACTTTACCAATTTAACTCAGCCTAAGGGAATGATTTTGAGCGGGGAACGCATTTAAGCGGGACGCATTTAAACAGAATTATTTCCATGCACTTCGTATGATATATATTTTTGCCAGCTCTATTTGAGTATTTTAACGATGAATGCACTAAAGCGGTCGCATTTATGCGGGCGCTACTGTATGTTAATCTAAATAAAATAATAGAACTAGTACAACTTTGAAACTTCAATTTCAATTTGCGACCTCAAACAAAACTTTTTTTTGAGATTTTTGGCAGACAGTATTTATTTTGATAATGACATATTTTAACCCTTTCACTGCCGACTTTTTGTTTTATGGATATATTTCTATTTTGACTTCGGATTCTTAATACGGCTCTTTAAATTTGTAAGAAGAATTTTTACACATATGCCCCTCCTCCTCCTACCCAGCGAAAAATGGGTCCGAAAATCGAATTTTTGAAACTTCTCAGCCCATTTTTACCACAAAAACAAATATCGGGACTATATTGCGCTGATGAACAGTTTATGCATACATATAATGATTTATTTTCAATGACCAATATCCCATTGAACATATTTAAACATAAATATAAAGTTTTATTGCATTATCATATTTTTGATATTTTTTTTTAAATGTTTTCAATACTGTTCAAGGGTAGTCAAAGGGTTAAATATACAAAAATGTGTTTTCATGCCAAAATTTGCATTTACAAGTTGTCAATATTTTGTTGCATATTTGGTTAAATTTCTTCTCCATATAACGACAAATAATATTAATTTACGTAAACTTCCTTGCCCTAGCGATCATACTCCAGAGCCATCTAACTGATATGATCAAACTGACTATGGCTCTTGAGTCTTAGGTTAAGACGTTCGCCGCTACACGAATGAGTGACAACATGCATTTGGTTTTTGTATTGCATGTATTTTGTTATTGTTTTTTTGTTCGTGTGAAGCAAAACGTCATCTAGAAACACTACATTAGTCATTGAAACAATGGTGTGTTTATCTGTCCATTTAAGCCAGAGTGTTTGTTATTCGTGAATATGTGTTTGTTTGTCTGTAGTGTCATCTTGTAAAACTACTATTGATGCAAATCTGTTAACTTAAATTGAACATTGTAAAATTTGCATATATTTATACGTATTAGCCGTTCACAAGCTGCCAAAAATGTCAGTTTCATACATGGTCATTTCTCATTGGTGGTAAAATTTAGTTAGCATAAGTTTAAATTAATGATTATAACAAAAAAAGTAATTAAATCGCTCTAGCAAGGGTTGTATCCCCACCCGGACCGGCAGATATAAATGAACTTCGGATATATTTGTTTACAAATTTAACCCTCTAACCGGTAAGCCCGCATCCAGGAGGGATATTTTAAATTGTCCACAAGTGCGCCAAATGTGAGATTTATAATAAGAATGTAAGATATTTCTATAGAGAACCAAATTTTCAAAAAATTTCGTAAAGTAATTTTTTGTGTGCAAAGCGCGGTTCGGAAGAGTGAAAGCGTTGAAGATAAAATTTTATAATTTTTCAAAAAATAAATATTTTGAAATGTACACGATTTTCAAAAATCTTGAAAACATATTTGCGTTGACGGGAAACCGCTGATATTAAGCACAAAGTGAGATGAAAGCTTGAACTTAAAAAAAGCTCTAATGTTGGTATAATAACATACGGGATTCCAAAAGGATAACTGTAACGTCTTAACTTGAAAACGTATGTACGGATTTTTATGAAAATTGGCAGAAATATTATATTACGTATTGTTAGCAAAGCCATTCAGTTTACTCAATATATGTTGAAGTTAAAGTGCGTTTACGCTCAATTTCGCGTTTTTAGAAAATCGCCATATCTTCTTTACTAAAAGCACAAAAGGGTAATTTTTAGACTGTAGTTATATATTGGTAAGATGAATAAGTTATGCCTAAAGTTATTTATTTTTATGAATTCGTATTTGACATTAGCTGTGAACATATTTTGGCTCATATCGCCTAAAATAGGCAACGAAAAAAATTTTGGTGAAAGAACATATTGCTTATTTTCGTGCTGAACAAATGGTATAAATTTTGTTGCAAAAAAGCTTATGCCGGTTTGAGGGTTAAGGGACCTGTGCTTTAAGCTACCCAATCCTATGTTTATGAATTTTTCTCTGCTAATTTTTAAATCTGGCGTTTTATTTGTAGGATTTGTAGTTGTATTAAGCTAAAAATAAGGAACAGTAATGCATATTTAATTTAGTCGAGGGGTTGTCTGAGCTTTTCCCGACATTCACAATATTTTGGTTTTTATGTGACTTTTCCCGAAGAGCCTTTTTCCCCTATATTTTAAGTAACTCAAAAATGTGGCAACTCTGTGTCTACCATATAGGCAATCTGGATAACAAAATTTTTGTTTACATGCAAAAATATTGCTAGAAGGTTAATTGCAGGAAAAGTGCCAATATCAGCAAATAAATAGTAAATTTAGCAAATTTTTTCTGATATTGACAATTTTTCTGCAAGGATATTCCCAACAAAAATTTTGCTGACTTTACTGACTTTTGCTACATAGTGTACCATGTGTACAAACAAATCTAGTTCTCGTAAATTAAAGACATATTATCATACGAAAACTATGGAATTTTTAGCCACACTTTTTAGCCCTTAAACATGATATCATTCATTTGATTCTTTCAGTATTTCAGTATAGTGAGTCTAATAATATAAAATGTTTTTTATACTGAAAGTGAGAGTATGCGAGTTTATTCATAAATTAAGTAACCTGTGAAGTTCACTAAAGGTACGTATTTAAGTCTTCTATCTTCTTTTCGTTTTAGATGCGTTATTAACGAAATTGAGAAATTTCAACTTTTAGAGAACGCATATTATTATGGCGCCTTTCAAAACGTTTACTATATTTAATTAAAGAGCGTAGCTGATAGTATTTAAATGTCGCAAAAAAGTTTCGTTATTATCCAGCCAGAAATTGCCGATGGTCAGAAAGTAGTCAAGCAGTGGTAATGCACTTTATTTTTAGTACCATGGCAGAAATTCAAATTAAACCACTGGCAAATCCCTTATTTACAACTCTTTCCCAACGTTGGTAAAATATGTTTCGCCAGTACTTGATTTATAAAATTTACAACCGTAAAAAAATTACAGCACTGGCAAAGTCCTGATTTAGAACGCATTGCCAACGTTAGTAAAAAGTGATTTTAAAGCATTGATTTTAGAAAATTTACGACACTATATTAAAAAAAATAGCACAATTCTGCTCATTTATGTTTGTTAAAAATCTTTTTTTAGACCAACTTTTTTTTTGATTTTCCAGCATTGGCAAGTTTTAAGCTATTACATATTATGTGTCTCGTTAGCTCAGTGAGTAGAGCTCTCTCTCTCTCCAATCTGGCGGATAGCGTTCGAGTTACGACAGGGCCAAACAAATTTTAAATTAACCTTTTTTAATTCTATTTTGGAAAATCAATTTTTAGACCACATATTAATAGGTTTTGCCAATGTTGGCAATTTCGTTTACCCAGTGGATTGCCCAACCCTGCTCGATGTTACCTTTTTGGGGTTGGCAAAGCACTTAAATCTTCAGAAATTCAACGCTAATACTACCATTGAAATTCCTGTGGCAACACTTTGCCGTTCGTATTTTTCAGGCTGGGTTGTTTTAATTTTGTATTATTTTAAAAAAAGGTTATCAAGACATTTAAATTTCCTAAAAAAAAATATGTTGCAAATATTTATTTATGTAACTATAGCCAACTTTAAAAATCTAAGTCAATATTCGTCATCTGTGTGCAAAAGTCTTTAAGAAATAAAAGGTCGCAACCACGTTGCATACAATTTTTGGGCTTCATTGTTTATAATAAATTCATTCTCGCCTAAAATTGCCTACTCATTACAATAAGTCGTTGCTTTTTATACTTATGTGCCAAAATTGATTAATTGATTCCATTAACAATTTTTAAAGTTGTTTTTGGAATTTACGCACAGAATTTTTTTTACCTATTTTCCAACTAAAATTCGGTTACTGCGACTCAAGGTCGGGTATTACAAATTTCAGACAGTTGGCACAACTTTATATTAGTTTTCACAACAAAGTTCGGTTAATTCAACAGAATTTTAATTACAACACCCAAAATTTTCAGAAATCGAATGTAAATATCGCTGTACTAACTGAATTTATGAGTTGTTACCATTAAGATATACGAGGGCGGATCAATAAGTCCGTGACTTTTTGAATGAAACCCATTTTTTTTTTTGAAAAAAAAATTCATTTTTCAACTTAATCTCCTTTTAGCTCAATACACTTAGTCTAAAGTTTCTCCAATGTTTTTTGGCCTTCTTCGGAGCCGGTTCACCCCGAGAAACCCATTGTTTAGACTGCTGCTTGGTCTCCGGAGTGTTGTAATGCATCCATGTTTCATCCACAGTTACAAAACGTCCTCAAAAACTCATTTGAATTGCGGTTAAACATTTTCGGGTGTATTGACCTGAATTGGTCAGTAAACAACTTTTTTTACCATTGAAATCAATGGTGCAAAATCCCCATAGTATTTATCAAGCTTTTCCTTGGTTTAATTGACGGGTTTTTTTCGCTAAAAATAATGTTTAATGAGCACTCGAAATTCACTTTTTCCATTTTTAAAAAAATCCACGAGGTTGTTGCTGTTAAACGCAAAGTACATGACGAAACTTGCTCAACATTTGACAGCAGTCTATTAACAGGTTGTACTTGATGGAAGCAGTGTTGGATTTTATATAACTACGAGGGAAGTTCGAAAAGTCATGGACTTCTTGATCCGCCCTCTTACTTTTCAATTCGGTTGGCACTTTATTTCTCTGTGTGTATCTATTAGAGTGCCTCATTTTGAGGCTTTTTAAAAAATGCAAGATGCATCTCCCTGAAAATAACGATTTAAATGTTTTATGATGACTCGTAAAATATTTCGGCTCTAGCGATAACATTCCTTGAGCTAAACAGTATTTAAAAAGGCTCCAAAAACACAATTGTCTGTGAATTAAAAATTTTTTACTGCTTCTTTTGTCAACAATTGGGTCAAATATAAAAATATTTAAAAATTCTACGATTCTGCATTGATAAATTTTTAAATACAGCCTCTCCACTCGAGATTGTAAGATTTTTATTTAATTTTTTTGATGTTTTTTTTTAGTGAGTTTTATAAAAATTTCAGTAAATCTCAATTTTTCATCCGGTTTTATTTTGAACACATATTTGAAAAGTTTTGACATCCTTTAATAATTCGTTACCCATAAGAACTTACTTTTATCATTATTTTATGTATAAAATAATTATGTAAAACATTTTTCAAAATCTTTTTCTCTCTCTTATTTTTTCAACTCTAGTAAGTACATATATAACTACCTATTTTTGATTTTGTAAGCTGGAAAGTAATGACATTTTGTGCAAGCAGTTCATTTATGTTCTTATCTATCAAGTATAACATCACAGTGTAGAAACATGTCATTACTTTTCGGAGTACCAGTAATGACACCAGCTACCCTCTTCATTACTTTAACACCAACAATAAGGACTTCTTAATAACTAGTTAATGTTCCCATTATTTATGCATTATTGTTAATGTTCCCATTATTTAATGCATTGTCCATAGGTACATAGTTTTATCATTATTTAAAATATAAAGTAATGACCTAAACATTTCTATCTATTTTTAGACTCATTATTTATTCATCTCTAGTAAGTACATATCTAGCTATTTATTTTTGAGTTTTTGGCAAAAGAGTCTGTAGTTTCAGTCTGATTAAATGGTAATCTTGTATGAGTGTGGAACTGAGCGCCCACGGGTATGCATGATTGTCCCAAGGACAATCGAATACTCGGTGTTGTCGCAATGAGAGTGTTGTGGTAGATACTATAGTTGTATCTGTCTATATGCCCTATGACTCTCTTCATCCTCTACCTTGAGGGGAGTTAATGAGAGTCATTCAATATGCGGAGGACAATTTTGCATTGATTATTGGCTCTGATGCTAATTTTCAACATATCGTCTGGGGTAAAATGAAACTCCATTGGTAACAAATTTAGCGATACAGAATGTTGGTAGCAAACCAACATTTGTCACCAGTCGTATACAACAGGTCATTGATCTTACCTTATCTAATAGTAAGGTCAGCTCATTAGTCAAGGGATGGTACGTTCTTGATGATATTTTTCTGTCGGACCACCGTTACATCAAGTTCAGGCTCGTAATTGATAAACCGGTAATTCCAGCTGGACGAAATGGAAAGAGTTTTATAAACTATTGCATCAGAATTTGTATCCCATTCCGGAACTTAGCAGCAAAGAATCGGTTGGAGTTAAGTTAACTTTTGTGCCGAGGTAAATGGAGTGATAGAGACTGCTAAAATCTGTAAAATCTTTCTGCAAGATAATACAGAAAAGCTTGACTCTCTCGGGAAACCTAATGGTACCTTTACGAACAACCAACAGGAAGTCAATGATATTCTATTGTCTACGCGCTTTCTGCGATGTAAAGTCACGATGGCGGTAAGGGACGTTATTGAACTACCTGTTTGCTGGTACAACTCATAGTGACTCGGGTAGTTACGGAGGAATCGATAAGTATGCCTTTTCATCCTTTAGTGACTTTATCATGCTACAGAGTGGCGGGGATTCCTGGTATGAACCCTAAGACCGGTCTTTTCGACAGCTTAGCAAATGGATATATTTCTTCATCCCGGTGCGATGTCAAGGTGGTTTTCATTTCTCAGCCTGGGATGGAAGATTATAGTCTGGCGAAAAGTTTTAGACCTAAGCTTATTATCCTTTCTTGAGCAAATTGCTCCGAAAGCCTCTTTATTATCAATAACATGCTTATCAGAGTGGTAGGTCCTGTGAGTCAGCACTTCACAATCTTGTTTTTAAAATTGAGAAGGGAATATACAAAAAGGAATACACACTGGGTGTTTTTGTGGACATAGAGCGGCTTCTGACATACTACTTTTGACTCGATGAGGTCTTCACCTGGGGCGCATGTAGTGGACCGGATTCCAGTCTAGTCGATTCACTTTATGTTATCTAAAACGCAGTTTAGGTCAGTATATGAGGCCCTCAAAGGGGTGTTGTTCGTTTTCGACTCAATTTTGGAGAATACTCATGCTGTGGGTGTACGTATCCACACTCATAGAAATAAACCTGTAAAAATAGTAGAGAAATCTACTAGAAACTAGTTAATAATGATCTTGCAGAAAAAACTGCTAAATATAGCAGTTTTTTCTTTGCTAAATATTAAAAAAATAAGTACAGCAGAAATAAATCTGCTAACTTTACAAAATTTTAGTTATATTCGATGAGAATTTTAATTAACGCAAAATAGCAATTTACTCTGCAAAATTAGCAAAAAAATCTTAGTAAATATTTGTAGACTCAAAAAAAAACTGTTTTTATTTACCTCAAATTTTGTTAAATGCAAATAACTGTTTATTTTGCCAAAATCAACAGAAAGTTTTGCTAAAAAATTGTATATTTCTGATTTCATAAGAGCATACTTCTATTCGCTATAAAAAAAACTAAAGATTTTTTTGTCTACTAATATATAATAAATGTTTTTGCTGATATTAGCACATTTTTTTTTAATTTCAATCAACTAAAATTTAGCTCAAATATAACTTAATATTTGTAAATTCAACAGATTTATTTTTGCTATTCTTGTATTACTAATGTTTAGCAAAAAAATCTGCTAATCTTATCAGTTTTTTCTGCAAGAACATTTTTAACTAATTTTTAGTATCTTTTTTTCTATTTTACAGGTTTTTATTTATGACTGCAGGCTTATGCTGATGATGTTAGTGCTTTGATGTCTAGAAGGTCACTGGAAACGGTTTGTAAGAAAATGCAAGCTGTTGTGAGCCTGTTGGATAGCTGGTGCAACAGGCATGGACCGTCAGTTAATCCTAGTCAAGCGCTCTAACTGCTGAGCTATCTCAACATGTTATAAGTCCAAAAATTGATTTTCAAAAAAATTTTAGACAATTTTTTATATTAAAAGTTGTATTTATTCTACCTTTTAGTTTTAATTAAAAAAAATAAAAATGCTCGAGGCCAGTTGTAGTTAATATAAAAATTAATTTATTTCTCAATATTTCGACATTCGTCGAATGTCATCCTCAGGAGAAATATATTTAATGTTTATGTTTATATTGCACTGAGTGAGTTCTAAGCTGTGTTTTTATGTAAACATTAAATATACTTCTCCTGAGGATGATATTCGACGAATGTCGAAATATTGAGAAATAAATAAATTTTTATATTAACTACAAATGGCCTCGAGCTCGAGGATTTTTATTTTGTTTAATTTTCTATTTGTTTAAAATAATGATAAAAAAGTAATTAAAGGTAACGCATTCTTTTTTGTATTCAAATAATGAAAAAATAACCAGGTTTTAGTAAGTCCTAATTATTTGTGTTAAAGTAATGCAGATATTAAGCTAGATTCTTTACTGAAATAATATAAAAAGTAATTAAATATTATAAACTCATTATTATATGTTTGAAACTAATGGAGAGAGTAGTCTGGTGTCATTACTGATGGAACAATAATACCTCATTACCGTCTCTACAATCTGAACATTTGGAGTGAAAACCATTGACATGTCATCTTAGGTAAGTTTTTATCATTTGTTGAAAAACATTAATGAAAAATTACATTATTCATCACTTACGTGTAATGACCAATTACAAGTCGAATAAATGGAAGCGGTGAAATAACTACTTGTTTTTGAGAAAAATGGAAAGACATGTGTTGTTCGAGGAAATTTTGCTAGTTGGGCTGCTTCAAGAAAATTTATAATTTCTCAAATCCAAAAAGACTCTAAAATTATTCAAATTCATGACAAAAATTTCCATGTTATATATATTTTTAAATATTTTAATTTAAAAAACCGAAACCATGTTTTTAAATTTTTTACTATTGGGAAACAATTAAAATCGGTTTGTGAAAAATGTCGAGTAACACACCTCGACAAGATTCCTCAAGAAGGAATCATATATAGATAGGACTCATATATGGAGCTATATGCGATTTCATATTTGCCAAGGTGCTCATATATGGTAGTATTTGTTATTTCATATTTTTAAATATTTTAATTTAAAAAACCGAAACCATGTTTTTAAATTTTTTTCTATTGGGAAACAATTAAAATCGGTTTGTGAAAAATGTCGAGTAACACACCTCGACAAGATTCCTTGGTTTGAATGCCGATATGTTATTTATACACTCTTTGGCGCGCTGATTCCAAATACGGCATCCAAATTTATCCATCGCGTCACAATTTTGAGAAAACTGCAGTTAAAGTTGCTAAAATGGCTATTTTGGCGCTTTTTAAAGCCTTTTATTACTACGTTTGACGTCAAACGTTATAAGTATTTAGAATACACTTTACTCATGATGATATGATATTTTCTATAACTGGTTATTAAAATATCGTAAAGATACAATTAGCAAATGCCTTCTACAAATAAATTTAAATAAATTTTTAATGTGAGATTTTTTTTTTTTTTTTTATAATCCTTTTTTATTTGCAATCTATTTACAATAAAAATATTAAGCAAATTTTTTAAAATTTAACTAATGACAGAGTCACTAAGTTCCATTGAACTTAGCAAAAATATATGTTTACTACATTTTAAAATAAATTAATGTTTTATAATACATTTTTAATTAAATTATAGAATGGTGTAAATAATACATTAAAAAGAAAAATTTGTTTGATATAAACCTATTATGTAAAAGGGACATCCAAAATGTGCAGTCTTTTTAATCTTCTCGTTTCATCCGTATCGTCTAGTAAAGTTATTGCCAATACATTTGGGTGATTGGTTAATCTATTGAGGTAATTAGTGCTGTATTTTTTAATTTCGTCTTTAATTTTAGGTACATCAAGATCATTGTGTATGATATCATTTCTTACAAACCACGGGGCGTCTGTGATAAGTCTTAAAGTTTTGGATTGATATTTTGGTAAAATATCTATGTTTGAATATGCAGCAGTGCCCCATAACTGGATCCCATAAGTCCATATGGGTTTCAGGATGGCTTTATATAAAATAACGTTGTTCCTCAAACTTAGCTGAGATTTAGGACCCAATAACCAATACATTTTTTTAGTTTTGATATCGAGTTGATTTCTTTTTAATTTTATGTGGTTTTTCCATGTCAATCGTCTATCTATATTTAAGCCCAAATATTTAACACATAATGTGAGATTTGAGAAAAATAATTATTATTTCGTTCAATTGAAGGACTTATTATAAAAAATTGGTAAGCCACATTTATTGTTTTATGGAGTTTTGATGGTTTCTAAATATTCATTGATTATTATGTGACAGAAGCCTTGCTTAAATACTTATTACAAATACCCTCGAGTATAAACGTCCTGAAAAAGTAATATTTTTGCATTTTTCAACTTTTTAAAGGCGAAAACAAAAATAAAAATAAAATGTGGCTTGTCCAGTTATCCCAATAGGCCCTTCAATTTTAAAGATATTATATTTGAAATTCAATTTAAAAAAAGTTGCTGTAATAATTTTAACGTTTTTCGCCTACATCCAAAAAAGAAAAGTACAAAGTTAATGTCGTGACCGTATAATAAATTTAAGCTATTCGGATGCATGGCCTAGGATACAATTTTTTTCTATAATAATACACAAATTTTAATAGTTTGTTAACTCATTATAGAGAAATATTTAAATATATCTACCATCGTAATAGAAATTCTTAAGCTGTTCGTATGTGGAGTGGACACAACTTCAAAAATTGTCAAAACCCTTATTTTACGCGTTTTTAAACCGAGGTTTTTTCAAAATTGTGACGTGATTTGAACATTTTGAAAATAGATTTCGATTTAGCGAGGCAAAATATATCAAGAATATGTATCGCGTTTTAAACCAAATCTACTTTTCTTGTTTTGGGATAGTGTGTTTATCAATCAGCCTTTAAATATATATTGGTGTCATAGATAATATATGTCAGGATAAACATTTCCTAAATTCTTTTCCAGAAATAGTTTTTTATGACTCAAAAAATATAAATCTAGTGTGCAAATTTTCATCTTTATTTGCTTACAAGAAATACATGGTTAGATGAGCCGAAAAATAAAGTCTCTTAAAAAAAGTTTTTTACGGCCCTAATAAATTATATGTTCACATATGTATGTATATCCGCTAGGAAGTTTCGTGGTATATATATGATTTTGAAATGATTTCTCATATATATATATATATACCCATATATTATCATATACAAGCCTACATATTATCATATATGTTCTTATATGATACCATTTCCACTTGATGTAGTTTATTTTTTTAATATCCCGATTAAAAAAGTTCATACAAATAGGTTCATATATGGACATATATGTTGGCAAATATGGAAATATATGTTTCATATATGGAGGTATATGCGATTACATATTTGCCAAGGTGCTCATATATGGTATAGTATATCTTATTTCATATTCGCAAAAGAGAGCCATATATGAGCAAATATACAAGTTATGGAATTCCATATGTGAAAAAAAGACTCATATGAACATATAAGTAAGTATATGTGACTCCATATACCCAAATAATAATATATGTAGAATATATTAACCCATGTCTTTATTAAATGGATTAAATAGAAAAAAATATATTAAAATTGCGTATAGAGTTTTTATTTATATGATATATTTGTTTAAAGTTGAAAAATGCAAGGAAAGATTTTGAGACATTCAAAAATGGTCTATCCAATCAGTTTTATAAACCCATTTCAATTCCTAATCTAATTCATAAGGACTCTGATTCATATTTTGTAACAAATACCTAAATTTTATTTCAATTGAAGTGTAAAATACTCGTAAGTATTCCTTTTTATTACTTTTGTCTTCATTACGATCATATTACCGCATGTAACTCTTATATTATAATTACATTAAGTTCAGAAGTTGTTCCTATAATTTTTTTAAGATTAACGAATAACTCCATACAAGAGTAAAAAAAAGGGTTTCAGTAATTATTGTTAACCTTTATGAAGTCTCAATATAAGTATAACAGTTACTTAAATTAAAACACATTACGGACACATTTATTAGATTATAAGATTTTTTAAACAGGGCCTCACAGAGAAAAATAAGAAATACTCAAAACGTTCAATCAGTATTAATTGTTGGACTGCAAGTTTGAATTATATATAAAGGGTGTTTTTTATAGAGGTATACAGCTTTGAAATGGAATAAAACAAAGATGAATTTTTTAAATGGACATGAAATTTACTTTATTCGAAAGATAATCTTCTGGAATTATAATTTAAATAAGACTTCTGGCATATGACCGCCACGGCTGGCTCGGACGTAGTCTAATCTGGAGGTCCAATTTTCGATGACTTTTTCCAACATTTGTAGTCATATATTGGCAATAACGCTAGGTGATCATCTGGCTTCAATTGTTGCACAAGTTGGATTTTGTAAGCACGCAAACCAAGATATTTCCGCAAAATCTTCCATAAAGTGGATGGAGACATATCCAATTCCTGTGCACGATGGCGGATAGACTGTTTGGGGTATTGCTCTACGCTCTACAGCAGCAATGACTTCTTCTGTAGGCACTGTGTGAAAACGTTCCATAGTTAATCGAATTAATTGGTCTGATGGACGATTATGTTGACCGTAAAATGGACGTAGTTCGAGATACGTATTTCGAACAGAACCACGATTTGGAAGCGTTGTCCTATTCATGTTGAAATGCCAAACTAAACATAAATCACTTGACAGCTGACTAAATGGCCACCAGTTAAAAAAGTGTTGACAACTTTACCTGTACAAAAACACCCTTTAGTTACATTGAAACTGACTTAGGAATTTTTTTTCAGTTTTGGATTATATATAAGTATGTCTAAAATTACAGCAGACTTTTTTGATGTTTGTATTATATATAATTATGTATTGGGTTATATATATTTTTTTTGTAGATGTCCACGATTATTTAATAAATTTCGAGCTAGTGTATTAGGGTGTGTTTCCAATCTTTTCATATATCTTTCACAGTATTTCTTGATCTCATTTTTGATAAGTGGGACATTCAGATCCTTATGTATATTAGAATTTCTCACGTACCAGGTTGAATTTGTGATCGGTCTTAATAACCTGTTTTGCCTTCTTTGCAATTTTTCAACATTGAAAGCCGAGGCAGTTCCCCATAGCTGAATACCATAGCACCATATGGGTTTTATAATCGAGTTGTAAATTAATAATTTACAGTCTAAGCTGAGTTTAGAGTTTCTACATATAAGCCATGTTAGTTGTACAGTTTTTAGTTTTATTTGGGTAGTTTTAGCATCTATATGAGCTTTCCATGTAAGTCGATGGTCAAGATGAATGCCCAGATATTTAACATGTGTGTTCTGGGGTATATTATGATTATTAATACGAACTGGTGGACAAATGCTCTTCGTAAGGTAAACGTAATGTGAATGCATTTTTGTTCGTTTACTCTAATTTTCCATCTCTCTAATCAAGCTTCTAACTGAGAGATGTGGGTTTGTAATCTTTGAGACGCTACTGTTGGGTTCTCATTTACACTTATGTTTGCCGTGTCATCAGCAAAAGCTGAAAAATGTGTGTATAAACATTTGTTGGTAAATCTAAAGTGTAGAGTAAGTATAATAATGGCCCCTAAATACTGCCTTGTGGAACTCCGGAATTTATATTTTGTGGGGTACTTATAAAACTGTTTTCTCTAACTGTAAACTATCTGCTGTGATATAGCTTTCGAAGAGCTTGTGTGTGTTGGGTGGTAGCAAGTGCTTAATTTTAAAGAGTAAACCCTCATACCAAACTTTGTCAAATGCTTGTGAAACATCAATAAAAAGAGCAGAGCAGTATTTCTTTTCTTTAAAAGCCATTCCGATAACAGTAACTAGCCTGTGTACTTGTTCAATGGTGCTGTGTTGTTTTCTAAGCCCGAAATGATGATCTGGAATAAAATTAAACAATTTTTCAAACAGCTTTAACATATTCGACAAAAGACTGATTTTTCTATACGACTCGACTATTGTATTGTCTTTGCCTGGCTTGGGTATCATTGTAACAAGAGAAACTTTCCATTCCGGGGGATAGTATTCAAGACGTAAAATTGCATTGAAAATATAAAGAATTATTTTCAAAGCTAAACGGGGTAACTCTAAAAACAGCTTATTACTAATTTTATCGATCCCTGGTGCTTTTTTTTGGGTTTAAGTCAACAATTGCCTTTTCGACCTCTTGTATTTGAAATCTGATTGTGTTGGGGATTCAATCTGGGGTATAACCGTTGGCAACTCTGTTATATTTTGTGAACTATATGGAGTGAATACATTTTTCAAGTGTTCTTCGAACAATTCTACTTTTTCAGAGTCCTTTCTAGCCAATTCTCCATTTGGCTTTCGCAAAGGAGGATTACTTATGGCTGGTCTATTTAGACCTTTTGTAGCACGCCATAATGAGTAGTCAGTACTTGGGGTAGAGTCCAAACTTTCTAGATATGCATTTAGGGATGCGACTTTCTTTGACTTTAGCGGTTTCTGTAGGTTTCTTGTAGATTCCCTCAACTAGCTTTAAGTTGCGGAGATCTATGTCGTTGCCACTGTCTTCGGATTCAATATCTTCAGTCATTCAATATTCGCTCGACATCTGCAGATGAAATTGTTATATATAATTTTATAAAAATGTAACCAAATTTATCAACCATGTAAAGGGTCCGCCAAATAACTTTTTTTTTTTTGAAAATGCTATAAAAAAAAACTACTGAATATTTTCTCAAATTTTTTTTTTATTTGAAAGTATAATCCTTCCGGTTAATAATGGAAAATAATTTCATTCAAATGGCTGCCTCGGCTGGCCATGCAGTAGCCTACACGATCGGTCCAATTTTTAAGCACATTATCGATTGTGTGCAGCTGTATTTCACCAATAGCTTCACGAATATTGTCCTTTAAAGCGTCAATTGTCTCTGGCTTGTTGGCGTAACACTTATCTTTGACGGCACCCCACAAATAATAGTCCAACGGTGTCAAATCGCAGCTCCGAGGTGGCCAAACGACATCAGCTCCGCGGCTGATAATGCGATCTTCAAAAACAGGGCGCAAAACATCGAGTGTAGTTTCGGCTGTATGGCACTTAGCGCCGTCCTGTTGAAACCAAATGTTGCCAATATCCTCCTCTTCAATTTCTGTGAACAAAAATTCGTTCAACATGGCCCGATAACGATCGCCATTGACTGTAACGGCCACTCCTTGCTCATTACCATGATTTTCAAAGTAATGTCGCAATATTTCCCAGCGTTGTTCAAGCGTATACACAACCATATTCGTTCAGCGGAAGGATAAAACTTATTATCTGTCAAATCAGACATGAGCTAAGTGTTACCATTCACGAAATAAGCACTAGTTGAAAAAAAACGTTAGATAGCGGACCCTTTATTATCATATCTAAAATTCAGAATAGTATTTTTTTATATAAAACATTTTGAAAATATTATTATATAAAAATACATATTGATACATATGCTATTCTATATGATCATATATTTTTATATTAAAGAATATATCGTTTTATAAAAATTTTTTTACTCGGGTATAATTAAATATGACATTAAGATTAACAATTTAGTTTCAGATATTATATGGTCCAACATAATTAATATTTTCTATGCGTATAAGACATAATTATATATTGTGATATATATCCACATATATAATTATATATGCGCAAATGTGTAAATTATTTTTCTTTAAATTGTCATGGGATATAAGTAACTCCCATTGAATCTCAAAATATCTCATTCTCTCCAGCAAAAAATTACTTATCTTTTTGGATCTAATTAGATCCTAGTAGATCTAAATTAATCCCACGGGATATTTTGGGATATATAACGATATTGAATTAGATCTTTTTTTTGGGTCCCCTAATTGAGAGATTAATTTTGATCTAACTTAATCCAGTAATATATTTGAGGGATCTTATCAGATGTTACCGGATATCCCAATCAAGTGAGATCTGATTTTGTATTTGAGATGTAACTTTTTTTGTCGGGATATTAAGCTTTTTCGATTTACACGATTTTCCATACAAATTTAGAATTCGATTAATACGATTTGTCAGGAACTTATCTATCGTGTAAGTCTATAAGTAAGTAAGTAGTGGTAAGTATTTTTGATCTCAAAAAGTAAAAATGAATAAGATCCATTCATGATGTGTATAAGTAGTACGTACATGTGTTTGCTTGTTAGGTTGTATTTTAAGCATGACTTCGATTGATGTACAACTCTAAATGAAAATTTGCATGGTAAAGTGTTGGCTAATACGAGTATAAGGACATTTTATTATACATAGTAATTTGGTAATACTACTATTATTATTCCAGAAATGAGATCAAATTAAATCACAGTTGTGTAGAGTTAATAGAATAAAACAAATTTCTCAACGTACAAGTACATTAGAGCGGCATTTTTTTTTTTTCAACTTTAGATTTTTATAAATTATTGTTGCACTAGGTCTAAAAACAAAAGTGGTGCAAATTGGAGAAAAATTGAAAAGTTTTAACCCGTAGTGCCCGGCGAACAAATTTTTCGATTTTTAATTTGTTTCTTAAATTGCTTTTATGTCATCCGACACATGCTGAACACTAATATTTTTAAATTTTGGAAATCGGACCAACAGTTTTTCAGATATTGCGATTTGATTTTTACAAAAAATATCGTTTTCCCCATTCTAGAAATGTTTATAAATATTGATTAAAGGATAACTAGTAAATTTACCTATAAATATCTCGAAAAACAGAAAATTTACGTAGCAAAATTGGCATGCTTTTCATGTGCATAATACATGATTATTTAGCTTTAGATTTTGTTTATATTTTCTATATGCTATATGAAAATTTAGGAGAAAAAATCGCAGAAATAAAAAAGTTACAGCTTGTTGAACACACCTCTTGCCCATTATTTTACATGAGCAATATTTACTTTAAAGGCTTTTTCTTCAAACAAGAAATTGTGCAGCCGTAACCGGTGTTCCAACTTTCAATCGCGTTTATTTGTTTTGTAGAAAATGAAGTCCCTAACGTAGAGACATTTTTAAATTTTCGACAAATATTTTTTTGAAAAATAAAAATAAACAATTTTTGGGGAGTTTTCTAATTTTTGAGTTTGCCCTCGTACCATTTTAATGCAATTACAAAATTTAAAAACCCGGCTACGTTTTTGCCTAAAGAATTTATTTGTGAGTGAAAAATAATAAAATTTGTTTTCTCTGATAAGTAACTAAGGCTCCACGTTGGCACCCGATTTTGCATTAAAAAAAGGGTATATTTTGAAATGATTATTAGCGTTGCCATGGTAATCCGAAATTTGTAATTTTTAGAATAATATATTGTGTTTTTCTATCTCAAAAATAATTTTTTGAATAAACTATTTATTATTATTTATTTATAATTGTCGTTTTTATTGAGTTCTAAAGCTAGTAAATCCCTTAAGAAATATTTGCTTTAACTTTCGATTTTCATTAATTATTGTTTGGAGTTTTGTACCATTAGGTCAAGTGCGGAGTTTTAACCCATAACTAGCTGTACACAAAGTTTCTGTAACAAATAAAAATTATTTAAACCCTACGAGGTTCAAGGCACAACATGGGATTTGAATGGGAATACATAGGTAGGGGTCCTAAAGGTGTATGTAAATGTGTTTTAATGCTAGGAAAATACAAGGTGAACAATAAAAACATATCTTTATGAATTGTAGGTTACCATTCATCCTATTTTATTTATCATCGGTAAGAAAATAGAGGTTAAACACGACATTTAACGCACGATTACCTGGCATGTGAATGCTGTGGGTACACCAGGATTTTTGCAATAAATGCAATGAAATCGAGTTTTTTACTGCTTGGTATCGAACACGATGGTCGCGTTGAAGAGGAAACGGCATGGGCTGGTTGGTCATATTTCGGTGGGCCTGTAGCAACCTGAGAAAAACAAAATTGAATAATTGATTTTTGAACTTAAATTGCATAAATAATTTAAATGCTTAACTCTTACGTCATTAACTGTCTTACGTGTTGAATACCTCGTACAATGGGATTTGTTGCTCTCTCTTCCATGTGAGGAACCACCAGCTGTTCTGTCAATTCCATAGGGAAGACACGTATTCGGCTGTTGACCTTGACATGTCGTAATTTGTCATTAACAACAAATGCAGCCAAGACCGGCACATCCAAGATGTTATAAAATAGAGCTAACGGGAATCGGATTGCAGCCCGTTTGCACGTGAAACCGCCAACCGACTGATCCATGGTGTTCACTTAGGAATTATGCATATTGTAGTCCAGACTTTGTCGACTGCGGAATTGTAATATTTGGTCGAGATTGGAATTTTGGTTTTCCAAGCTGATGTATTTTCTACTGCAGCTGATGTAAATAATAAAATAAATAAATATTACAAGGTTTCTCTTTTACTTGGTGAAGCGCGTGAGTCCTTGGTACGAGAAGAATTGCTCATCAATAGTAATCTGGGCACCCAGAACATATAGACGATCCAAGGGTGTCCATTCCTACTGATTTGATCAGTACATGTACTGATTTTTGATCATGGGTACTGATGAAAAAATAATTTTTAAATATTGAAAATTTTGTGTATTTATTGTGTGATTTCCCTTTTTACAGAAATATTCGTGGTTTTTGCTAATTTCGTACTAAAAATTGACTATTTGCACTTACAGATTTTCAAAAATGTAGAACGTTTACACTAATAAAAAAATTAAGTAAAGGCCAGCAACCTTCTGTCTGGGAGGATCATTGCAGAAATATTGCTAATATCAGCAGATACTTTGCTAAATTTAGCAGCATTTTTGCTGAATTTAAGAATTGTTTTGCTGATATTAGCTATTTTTCTGCATGAATCCTCCTAGCAAAAATGTTGCTGTATTTTCTGCCTTTTTTTCAGTGTACGAATACAGGATTCTCAGTCGCAGAGATACTTAATGTATAAAAAGATATTAGTCTATAGTAAGATAAATAGAGTTTTTTTTCTAAAACATTAGTCACAAAATACCAGTTTATCAGGAAAATATGTTATGGGGAGGAGGAAAGAGGGAGTAGTGTTTGTGCACATTTGACTTAAATTTTTCTAAATTGAAATTTGCAGGGAAGACCTCCGCAGGGAGACAATTCCACATACGGCTTGTGCGACTGAAAAACGAATTTTCTCTGTAATGCGTTATGCGATTTGCCGGGCTATGGACAACAAACGGATGAGATCTACTTGACAAGCTGGTAGTACGAATAGAGACCCGGTCCCTGAGTCGACATATCTCAGCAGAACACTTAACATGGTAATATCTATAAAACTAAGTCACACAACCCACATTCCAACGATGCTCCAACGAGTCAATAGAGTTTAAAACCCTACTGTCGCTGATAAGCATCTCCGTTGCACACGATCCAGAAGCCCAAAATAGCCTTTGAAGCACCTGCTTATATATGGGAGTTATATTCCATCTTCGGCCCGATGTTGGTGGTAAGGATATCAGATGAAGTGAGATATTTCTTACACCGATTTAGAAAACCAAGACACTTGGAAGCTTCTTTCGATACTTGAATGATGTGATCTGTCCAACGGACTCACACTGTATTCTCATGCCCAGAACATCAAGAGTATCTGAAGCGTCAGTAACGATCCCATTCATATACACATATGACATAGTTGAGTCCACGGACCTATGGGTCAACATACAACATTGGGTTTAAGAGCATTAAAATCGACCCAGTTCGCACGACCCCACTCTGAGATTGTCGAAAGGTGATGATTGTTTCATTCATAATATGTCTTTTGCCCCCAACCACCTCAAGGCTTGGCCTACGATCGAATGACAAATGTTGCTGTCATCTGCAAAGGAGTAAATAGGATTGATAGTTCGACCAGGGAGGTCATTACGAAAGTTGACAAAAAGAGATGGAGAAAGAACAGAGCCCTGTGGTACCCCTGGACCGAATTGAAACTCGGATGAGACCCTATCTATAACAACACGTATAGCACGATCTCTGAGAAAACTCGAGATAAATCGAGAAAAATCATTACCCACACAAAAGGCAATTAGCTTTGATAACAGTGCGCCGTGCCACACACGATTTAACGCATTGGAAATATCTAGAGCAACCACCTTGTTCTCACCAAACATGTGAATGGACCAACTCCAGCATTCCGAAAGGAACGCCAACAGATCTACCGTAGAACGAGTTCTACGAAAGCCCTACTGACGATCACTAGTAAGTGAGGTGGCCTCCAGATAATTTACAAGATGTTAGTTGACCATGCTCTCCATCACCTTCGAGAGCGCAGAACATATTGCAATTGGGCGGTAATTTTCAGGATTATTAATAAAAAAAAAAATGTAAATACAGCAAAAACTTTGCTGAATTTAACAAATTTTTTGCTGATATTAGCAATTTTTACTGCAAGGATTCTCCCACCAAAAATGTTGCAACTTGACAGATTTTTTTTTAATATAATTAGATGATACGAACGGCAAAACGCAAGTTATGGAAACTATTTTGTTAACAGGTTGATAGAGTTAGTGCCGTGTCGAGGATTAAAAAGTTATTCGCCCTGATTGTCTAAGGCGTTGTCGTGTCAATTATAAGGCGTTTTTACAAAACGGTATTGTGTGTGTCGAAAACGACTAAATTGTAACACTGTCGGTAAATCTATTACAATTGCCGTATTGCGTATGTCGTATTTATTCTAAATTTTTTTTTTCATTTTCATTTTTTTAAAATTGTAGAAAAAATTTTTAATCACGACAACATTTGAAAATGCCAAATTAAGTGGATATTATCAAAAAGTAAGTTGCTACATTAAATATTTTCATTTCGAAATGTTTTTGAATTAAGTTTATTTATATTTTAGAGTCAAAATTTCTACCCTAAAACAGTTTAAGAGCCTGGTAGAGCTGATGGGATAAAATCCACATTTAGACAAAGTCTTTGCTAAGAGTTTAAACAAATTCAACATTAAAGATGACTGGAACAAAGTTGGGGAAAAAATTAATAATTTAGGACCTCCTCTACGCGCAGGCGAAGGCTGGAAGAAGGTTTGGGAGGATTATAAATTTAAACTAAAGAAAAAGATTTTACACAATAAGGCAGAATGTCATGCTACTGGGGATGGTCCTTTCAAGCAGTTTATTTTATCGGCAACTGAAGAAGCAGCTGTCAAGTTATTGCAAATACGTTCTAGAATAAGTCCCGAAGTACAGACATTTGGAACTCAACGTAGACTAAGTGTTTTACAAGACCCAGAAGAAATTGATGTTCATGCTTCTATAAATGAAGTAAGTAATGACGAAAACGAAGAACCTTCCGTTTCTCAACCGATAAGAAAGAAAACCTTTATAAAGTCAACAAAAAAAAATTATCTCCTCTCAAAGCAATTGGAAGTCCAAACGGAATTATATGCCGAGGTAAAGTTTTCGCTAAAAAAATAGAAAGATAAAGTCGAAAGAGATTCAAGATCGATGAAGAAACCGTAAAGCTGTGTAAAGCATAATTAAAGAAGAAAGAAATGTATAGACATTCTTCACTTCAATTTATAAAAGAAGAACTGGAAATCAAATAAAGGAAAAATTTATTTGGAGGAAATAAGAAGTGGTTTTTGAAATCTAGAGTTTTAGCAATAACAATTCATTTTCTAAATTAGTTTCGGGAAATTTAATCTTATGGTGAAAACAAATGTTGTGCAAAGCTGAACAAACGGCAGTAATTTTTAAAGCAAATAGTGGATCCTAATGCAATTGCCTTGCAGCTAAAACACATCGGAATCTGTTTTTAAAACTTCTACTGTTCGTCCACAATATTTCTTGTTTTTGAATGTATATTGTTGAAGCGGCTCTGGGGCTTCCCTCCTCTGCAGATCTAAATGGTGTTACCAGAAATGGTTCCAATGTATAACCAGCATCACCTAAAAATAAATAAATACAATTAAAATTTTTGTTTTTAAAGTAAACGAAATTTTTATAATTACCTATCAACCATTCATTTCTTGCATCATTTTCGTAATTATTCCGCAGTAATTGTTTCAAATCACTAGCATTTCATACTAAAGAATCATGCGCTGACAATGGATTATGAGATGATATATACCTTATTCTCATCTTATGATCACACACCTGTATATTTTTTTTTTCTTTTTAAATATAGAACTTTAAAAAGTTATAAAACTTAAAACGTTCATCCATATGTGGTGCTAAAATTTTAATATGAGTCCCATCGATGCAGCCAATTATTCCAGCAATCCCAGTTTTTTCATAAGAATGTGCCTTACTTTCATTCTTTCCACTTTCATTCATTAGAAAACCAATCCATCTTGGACAAAGCTTATTGTACATAACATCAATGCACTCCCTAAATACTTTGCTTAATGAAGTTTGAGATAGACTTATGTTGAAATCATTACCAGCACACTTTTGGTAACTACCTTCAGCAAGTAATCTCATCGTAGCTGCGAGCTTTAAAATATTTGGAATGGATGTTGATCTCTTTGGTTCTTCCAATTTTCCATTAATTTTTTCCAAAACATACTTAAACGCATCTTAATTTAATCTCAAATAACTTATAAATCTACAAAAAAAGAAATTAGTTGTCTCAAAAAAATTGTTTCCTACTTACTTGCGATTTGGAAGCGGATATATGTTGGATTGCTGCCTTAATTGTCTTTGCAAGACAACCAACTCACTTATTCCGTACTCTTCCTCTTCATCAGATGATGAAAATGTAGCCACACTTAATATGTTTATGGCTTTATTAAGTTTTTTTAAGAATAACAAAATTTTAATTTAAATTTAAATTGTATTTGCCATCGAGTACCTGTTTTTTTTTTTGACATCATTTTAAATATTTTTTAACAACTCTGTAATATTTATGCTATTACAATATGGTCGTTGTCGTTTTTTTTACACGGTACCACAAAAATTTAAAAACGACAACGCCAGCTGTCGGATTACGACAACGCCTTAGACAATCATGGTCTAATACTCATACTTAAATTGAATCTCTAATTGACAGATATGCAAGTAGAGAGAATTCTATGAAGAAAACATAAAGAAAATTAATGGAAACACATTTCTCACTGCATTGTACCCGGAATTATATATAAAATAACGTAAGACAAACTACCCGTTCAAAAAAAAGTTGTATCTTAAATATAATATAATTTCACATTTGATATAAATCGATATTTATTCTTATCCAAGTTGATCTCAAATTTGGTGTATCCAGTAATATCCAACTTGATCCTTCAAATATATTGCTGAATTAAATTAGATCAAAATTGAGGGATTCAATAATATTAATATTAAGATCCTGATAGATCCCAAAATTTTGTGTGGTTCGAATTAGATATTTTAAGATTAAATTAGACATACATTTGATTTTGAATAAAATTTCTACAAAATATTTAGTTATCAGGTGCATATATAATTATGAATAGGTTTATATATATAGCAATATATATTTATATCTTATACGCATATAATATATTAATGATGATGCACCATATGTAATCATAACTATCTTATACCTCGTTTAAATATCATATATACCCGTTTAAATAAAATTTATATGAAGCTTAAAATATATATTTAATCTTATAAAATGTTATCCGCAAAATGGGCCCACATTGTCCTATGTAAAAATGTTCGAATTGTAGCCCGATGGAATTGTATTAGAGTGTTTCAGTTGTTTATCTAATTGTATCAGTCTATATCAAAACTGATGCAAATATACGCAATTATATAAAAATAATATATTATTGTATCCGAATTTTGACCTCATGTATATGAGGTCACCCCGTCATCAAACGTTTCTGGGACACTGAAAACCTACCAGATGATATTAAGGATGGGCTTATTATAAAGCTACCAAAATAAGGAAATTTTATGGAATGCTCAAACTGGAGAGGGATAACTCTTCTTAATATTATAAATAACATCATCGCTCAAATTCTACATCGTCGAATCTTTAACGCTTTTGAATTAAACTGGCGACCCGAGCAAGCTGGTTTCCGGCCAAACAGATATTGCGTGGACCACATAAATAGTCTTCCTATTATAGTAGAGCAATCTGCCGAATTAAGAGTACCTCTGTATCTTGTTTTTGTGGACTTCAAACGTGCTTTCGACTCCATCAATCAATCTGCCATCTGGGAAGCCTTGAAGTGTAAAGGTGTACCCTTTAAAATCATCAGCTTAATAAAAGCTCTTTACATCGGCGCCCGATGCATAGTTCTCCACGAAGGCCTAAAGAGTAATTGCATTGACATCAGCGTGGGTGTCAGACTAGGCTGCGTTCTTTCCCCCTTACTTTTCAATGTTGTCCTTGATCTTGCAATGAGACAGTCCATTCCGAACGAGGGCGGTGTAAACTTGGATATCAATGCCAAACTAAACGATTTAGACTATGCATATGACATTTGTCTTATTTCCCATAACTTCAGCGAAATGCAACGGAAGCTTGACCTATTAGCTCATATGCTGATACAGTTGGTCTTAAATAAACTCATCTAAAACAAAATCGCTACGTCTAAACACCGATAACACTCGTCAATTTAAACTTTCTGATCAAGATTTCGATGATGTAAAGGAATATCTCTACTTAGGCTCTATAATTGATAAATCTGGAGGTAGTGCTGCCGACATCCAATACCGACTGAATAAAGCTCGACAAACTTTTGGATCGCTCGGCAAAGTTTGGTCATCCTCAAATATATTCATATGAACGAAAGTAAACATCTTTAATTCAAATGTAAAATCAACCTTGTTATATGGATGCGAGACCTGGAACCTGCCAATAAAAGAATCTAAGAAAATACAGTCGTATATCATCAGCAACGAAGAACTGTGGTATAAAACTCAACAACCACAAATCGCTGAAACCATAAAAATCCGAAAATACAGATGGCTCGGTCACACTTTCCGTAAACCACAAAATGACATCACAAGGAAGGTGCTTGAGTTCAACTCCCAGGGTAGTAGAAGAATTGGTTGTCCGAGCAACGCCTGGAGACGAAATACGCTAAGGGAAATTCAAGATGCAGGGTATTCCTGGAACCAAATCAAACACATAGCCGAAGACAGAGCGGAATGGAAAAAATTTCTTGTGGCCCTATGTTCCTCCTAGGAATTTAAAGGATTATATATATATATGATTCCATTATAACAGTATATGGTTGTATATAAACTGATACAGTAGTCCATGCTCAAATGCGCAATCAAAAATGCAGAGTTTGCCCCGTATTTAAGCGGGGAATCATTTATCCGAAAATTAATAATTTTAGGAAAATATGCATAAATACGTAGAAAACGCATTTATATAAATTATTTTTCTTTAGAACAATTTTTCTTACACTCTTTGTTAAACAAATTTTATTTCGTTCTATTAAAGGAGATTTTTGCTTCGTTTTTTGAGTTTTAGTTAAAAATAAGTTAAGTTTTTAATCTAATTTTGTATTTAACAAAAAATTAGGAAAAAAAAACATTTATGTATTTCATGGATTGTTTTTAGGGAAAGAACTCATATTTTCAAAACTGATTTAAGCGAAAAATTTGGTTATGACTTTACAAATGTAACTCGGACTTAGGGAATTATTTAAGCGGGGAACGCATTTAAACAGGACGCGTTTAAACGGAATATTTCCATTAATTTTGTGTAAAATATATTTTGGCCAGCACTGTTTGCTCATTTAAATGGGGACGCACTAAAGCGGACGCATTTAAGCTTCAATTACTGTCCTTACAACTATCAAAAATATTTTCCTCTTAATATGCTTAGCATTACCAAATTCTATAGCCATTTTCTGTTCAAATACTTGAAAAAAATATTTAAAAAAATTCACTACGAAGGCCAACTTAAAAACCCAATAATACCTATCGATTGAGTGCTATTACGTGACGGAATATAGTTTTATTCAAAAAATGACAATTTTTTTCCATTATGGAACGATATATCGCTACTTATACCTACGAATACGATAATGTATCGTTTAATACAAAATTAAATACATTTTGTAAATGTTACAATTGTGTTATATCTAATTATATGGCTTCGTTTATAATTTGATTATAATTGTACATGTCATATACAATGTTACATGGTCGATATGTAATAAGATGTAATTGTATGTGGCCTCGTATCCAAAAATTTACAGCAAATAAATT
Organism: Delia radicum; assembly: GCA_021234595.1. NCBI lineage: Eukaryota > Metazoa > Arthropoda > Insecta > Diptera > Anthomyiidae > Delia > Delia radicum. The sequence continues at coordinate 50,814,252 of CM037852.1, forward strand.
TTATATATACGTAAGCATACATAAACATATGCATTTACATATAATATCATCCCAGCAAAATATGGTATTGATATAAGATCCTCTTTAAATTGACTTCCAAAATATTACGAAATAATTTGATTTTAGGGGTCTTACATCATATTGTGTACAATGTGCAGAAATTTAAGAACCAGAAAGAAATCAATATGAGTATTCAAAAAACAAATATTAGGGGAAAATTTTGGTACCGTGAAATAACTTCCATATGAAATAAGTGCCAAAAAAAAAAATGAAAAAGCAACCAAATGTAAGAAGTAAAATAACTCCCAATGAAAAATTAAATAAATCCCAATATTTGGGAGATATTTCATAATTAAATAATAAGTCCCAACAAAAACGAAGCAATTCCCAATGAAATGAGTCCAAAGAAAAATTAAATAATTGCCAATTCAAAAATATCGAGTACAAAATATCAGAATTGGTGTGCATAGCTTTTGTTAAATTTTATTCGTCAAGACGAAAAAAATCTATTAAAAATATAAATTAGACTATAGAGACGCGGCCGCACAGACCCTCTTTTCCCGTTAATGCTTCCCTACCGTTTTTTATTTTGCCATTTATTATTTCGAACTCACGACCTGTAATTTCTAACGCCGATCGTAACGTCTGTATACAAAATATCAAAGTTTAAAATATAAATTTTAATTGTTTTAATAAGTTGTTAGAGTTCCTTTGTGAAATTGAGATTGGAGTCAAACAACTTTATTTTTTTTATTTTTAAGAAGACATACTCGTAAAACAATAAGATGTTAGATTTTCATAATGAAAATTAGATAGTTGCGCCAAAGGCTAATAATAATATTTGTAAATAATAATAAATAATTTTTTTTTTCTGCTGCTTAACTATCTAAATTTCATAAATAGAATCAAACCATTTCGAATTATAACTTCACCCAAAATTTAAAATATATAAATACATCCTTACAGATGATCCTATTCATAAATGATTTAATAGATAAAAAAACAAAAAATAATTTATCAATAACTGTATACATTTTAATAAAAACTAATCATAATTTCTATAATTTAAGTGGCTGTTTAAATTTAATTTTGGGAGAATGTGGGTTTTAGATAATATAGTTAAAAATTTCATATTTTATTTTACTATTTTCATTTAAATTTTTCCGCAAATAACTCACAGCAAAACTGAAATAACACTAATGATAAAATGTTATATAAAATTAAATATGTCTCAACGAAAATGAAATCACTTCGTTTATAGTAATTAAATGTGCTAAAGTCCCAAAAATTATTTAACAAATTGTGAAAAACACTTCACTTCCAAAAATAAATGAAATAACTTCGCAAAAATATTGTATTTGAAAGTTTTTTCATAATGAAATAATTTGTATGAACAAATTTTGGGAGTTATTTCATTTAGTTTTTGGGACATATCATTTGGGTACCGACATTTTCACGGTACCGACATTTTCTAAGTCGACCTAAGTAGTTTTGTCAAAAGGCCACATATAAAATAATACACAATATGAGATATGCAATTCTTCTAGAGATTTGATGTAATACATAATTATAAGCAAAAAATATGACTGACAAAATTTCTAGACTATGTATGGGGTAATATATAATTTTATACAAAATTACATTGTGTTATTATATACATATGATATGATATCTAAATAAATATTATTTTGTACATATAGCTCATTTACTGCAAGACTGACATAACTCAAAAAACACGATTTTGCAGAAAACGAGTTTAAAGTTTTTAATCCATTCTGCCTCGCTCGACCTTTTCTCTGTTTATTTGGTCACGTGTTTTATAAATAGGGGGGTTTTAATGTATTTTTCTCTTAGTGAGAGACCCGTGAGTAGCGCAGTTTCTCTATGAATTACATACTCTTTGCACCCACTTTAAAGACAAAATAACATATATTATATTCTATCTCGAAAAATATACATGATATTAATATGACATTTTTACATAATATAAAACATGATATAACTAATAAATCTGCATCATTAACTCAAAAATCGCATTTTTTGATTTATGACAGTCTTGAAGTTAATGAGCGATATAATGTCATATTTAATTAAATTAATTTTATTTTATTCTATGTTGCAATAAGACTCAATAGGGTGGTCTTTCGTTGTATGGGCGAAAAATAAAAACGAGATTTTGACTGTACCCCCCCTTAAAATATTTGTTTGGGTGTCAAAATACGCCACGCAAAAAATTAGAGTTCTAGATTAACGGGAAGATGTCCCGCATCGCCCTTGAAAATCGGGCCCCTTGGAAAAATTTGCATAATTTAAAAAAAAAAATTACAAATTTTTTTTCTTCAAAATTAAAAAAATATAAAATAATTTTTGTGTTGGGTTTAATCATAACTACTCAGACAAAAAATATTACTTTCACAGAAAATCGCTAACTTACCCTAACTTCGTGTCAAAAAAATTAATAAATATTTTGGGGGTACCTCAAAGTGACTTTTGCATTTTTGAAAATTTTATTCAACAAAAATCAAAAATCTAGTGTTTGCTGTCAAGTATTTCATTAAGCATATCTCAAGTATTAAATAAGCCAAGTATTACGGATATCCGTTGGCAAATTTTTTTTAGGGCATTTTGATTCTCAGGGATTTCAAGGTTTTTTTTTATTTTTATACATTTTTACTTAAAAACAAGGTTTTAATAATATTTCATCAATATGCTCTTTTATATGATTGTAATAACTTTATTTTAAAATACTATATTTTCTGTTGATAGTTAACCCATGTTAACCTTGGGTCAAATATGACCCACGTAAGAAAAATGCAGCTTTGTGGCAAAATTTTATAAATAAAATAAAGAAAGGAATAATACAATTTATATTTATTCTAAAAAAATTTCGTTAACCGTTTCTAGTCTTCGAGTAGGTCAATTTAGTAAAAATTAGAACTTAAAACTTTTCCATAATTATAATTTTGAGGGGAAAAAATTTACACTATTAAATTAAAAATACGTTTTTCGAAAATACTCCTGAATATGTACAAAAAAATCAATTTTAATATGAATACAAATATCTGAATTTATACTAAATAATTCATTTTAATTAACTTTAAAATGTAAATAAATTACAATAAGAAACATAAACAAAAATTTATTTTGTCATCTTTGTGATTTTTGACTCTTTAAAATACGAGGATCAATTGTGACCCCATGAAAACAAAGGTTAACTATGAACACGAAAAATTATACTTTATAATAAAGTTATTACAATTATATAAAATAGCATACACAATAACCTTGATGAAATATTACAAAAATTTTGTTAAAAAAAAAAGTCTATACAAATTTAATAAAAACGTTGAAATCCGCTAGAATCAAAATGCTCTAACAAAAATTTTTGCCAACGGATATCCGTAATACTTGGCTTATTTAATACTTGAGATGTGTTTAATAAAATACTTGACAGCAAACACCAGGTTTTTGATTTTTGTTGAATAAAATTTTCAAAAATGCAAAAAAGTCACTTTGAGGTACCCCCTAAATATTTATTAATTTTTTTGACACAAAGTTAGGGTAAGTTAGCGATTTTCTGGGAAAGTAATATTTTTTATCTGAGTAGTTATGATTAACCCAACTCAAAAATTATTTTATATTTTTTTAATTTTGAAGAAAAAAAATTTGTAATTTTTTTTAAATTATGCCCATTTTCCAAGGGGCCCGATTTTCAAGGGCGATGCGGGACATCTTCCCGTTATGCTAGAACTCTAATTTTTTGCATGGTGAATTTTTGTACCCAAACAAATATTTTAAGAGGGGGGCAGCCCCAAAAATCGCAAGTTGAAAAATAAGGACCACCCTAAAGGCTCAACTATATATGATATCATATTAAAAATTTTCAATAAAATTAATTTTCTATATGAATTTATATAATTATGTCCCGTTAAATACACTGGCTGACAAAAACGTATAAGTGTATATAAAATAATGTATTATAATACACTCAGAGAAAAAAGTTTCTTCATATTGATGAAACTCTTTAATAAATCGTTTGTCATCAATTATTCATCATGAAGCTTTCATGAAGTTTTCATAGTTATGATGAAGAGTTGCATAAAAATGTATGTCAAATGTTTCATTAATCTTCATCATTTCATAAAAAAGTTTCATAAACCGAGTGAACATATTTGTTTGGTTTTTCTAAAATTTAAATTCAGAATTTCTATTTAACATTTAGAAATCATCAATAGAAATTAAGAATTTTCATTGGAAATTAAAAAAAAAATTAATTTAGATTTTCTATTTAAAATTCAAAAACTATCATAACAGCAATTGAATGTCAAAAATTCTAATCATCTAAATTTTACATGGAATTTTTTGAATATATATTTAATTGATTTTTTATATTATTTGATATAATTTTGTTCGGTTTAAGATCATATTATCGAATCCCAAATAGAAATTGATAATTAATTTTTTTTTTTATTTACAACAAAAAAAAAACTTTAAAAAAATCACTTAGAACCAATGGTTGACACTAATGCAATCCATTAATCAGGTGTCTTTGGCTCCATCTAGGGTTTACTACCGATAAATTCTTCTATTTAAGCAAACGTTTGACAAAAAATGTGATGCGAGTCATAATCGCATCAATTACATGCCAGCTGTTTTCTATTAATGAAGAAATAAGCTCGGTGTTTTCAAAGCTTTCGTTCTATGTTTATTTGTTGTTACTTCAACTTTAACTTCGAAAATAGTAAAGTTAATTTTTTGTCGTTATATTACAAGTAAAGTTACTCTATTTATAGACCAAGCAAAAACTAAATAACAAAAGCTATTTTCAATTTATATTTGGAATTCGGTAATAAATAAAGATCTGAAACCGAACAAAATTAAAATTCGTTTATATATTTAATTTTTGCAAATTACAGTAAAGATTAATTTCCATTTTTAACCTTAATTAATGTTTTTAAATTCCAAATGAAAATTTCTATTTCTTCTAAATTTTAATAAAAAAGTAATATAAATTGATTGATATTTTCTGAAATTCAAGTTGAAAGTTTGAGTTTTATGATATATTCCGAATTGCAGTTGTAAAAATATTGGGTTTCAAAAATAATATAATAAAAATAAACTTTCGTAATTTTTTATTTCGTCATATTTATAAAGCGCCTTATTACATTTATGAAACATTTCATGAAAAACTTTATAACTTCGTCATATTTATGAAACATTTCATAAATATGATGAAGCTTGTCATCAATTTGAACTTTTATGAGGTAGCTTCATCATATTTATGAAGTATTACTTTGGACGAAAATCAATGAAGTTTTTCTTCATATTTATGAAGTTGTTCATAAATATTATGAAGCGTGTTCTCTGAGTGTATGCAAACGTTTTCAATCGGGTTTCTTACATTTTTATTTTAATTTTATTTAAAAGTAAGATCCAATTTAATCTTAAAATATCTGATTCGATCCACCAAAAATTACTTATCTTTTTGATCGAATTAGATCTAAATTAATCCCATCAGTATAATAACAGGATTTTAAATAACACATTACTGAATCCACTAATTTTGAGACACATTTTGATCTGCTGAAGTCTTTTAGAATTGTTTCCTTTTTTGTATATTATAAATTTCAGACCACTGATTCTATGTTTGTTAAAAAAATGTGTTCAAAACGATCAAAATCGCGTTTTCTATCAAAATTAGGGTTGCCGGCTTTTGAAAATCCTTAATCAAATCTAATAATCGTGTTCAGCGGATCAAAAAATGAAATACCATTCCAGGATCCAGCTAGCCAGAATTTAATTTGTCAATATATGTACTATTAACTTAATAAGTTTAGCTAAAAAGAAAGTAAAAAGAGTAAATGATAATTTTCATGAAAAATTAAACCGTGAGCTTACAACTCTTAACATATTCATTGAACTACTAAACCAAACAAAGGTAAGCATAACATTTATTTCGTGATTTTATTTCGACCTTTTGTGGCCACTTTTACACAGAATTAAATGCAGACCATCCCATAACCAACAACTGGGCATTCAAATGGCATTCGTGTTAAATGTAAAGGAAAGAAACGAACTATGAGAATGAATGTATTATGCAATTATGTGCATTTTTAAAAACGTGCTATTGTAGCTTTTCTAGGTTTGTTTCTCTATTTATCCTCCGCTCCTCTGGCTGCTTGTGAAAATGGTCAAAGTACATACATTTACATCTGTGGTGTTATTAAGGTGGCAGACTTATATTCAATCCAAAAACAAAACAAAATTAACCCAAGACAAACATACAGATGTGTTTTATTCTTCTGAAAGACCAAATGGAACATACACTCAGAATATTCGTACAGTAACTACATGTCGGTGATTCGGGTAGTAAACAGTAGTAGCTGGTTTAACTGATATTGTGGTAATTTTTCTATTAGAAAATGAAAAACGACTTATTTAGACAGTTATTTAAAAAATATAATTAACCAGAAAGTACTGTACTTCAGTAACAGTTGTTTTGAGTAGTTATTTTAGTATTTTAATAAACAACTACCAAAACAGTAATTTTGCAGAAAAACAGCCGAAGTACAAAAATGTATATGGGGCAAATTATATAAAATTTTATATAAATTAGATATGCCACGATATCAAACTTGATGCGAAAACTAAGAACATATAATTGCATCTAAAATACATCAAATTGTATAAAATTCGATACAATCGTATCGAATTATAACGAATTGGATGCAATTAGATATAATTTTGTACAATTTGATTTATATTAGCCAACTTCATCCGAAATTTGTCCCGATACACATTTGTTGGGTATTATACATATATAATTGTATCGAATTAGATATAATTTAATATTATTGGATAAGAGTTGATAAAAGCAGTTCATATGTTTTCGCAGTAATTGCATCAAATTATATATAATTTCATAAAATTTTGAAAACAATTATATGTAATTTGAAATGCCTATTTTTAATTATACCTTGTTTGTGTGATAAATAGAGGTGTCTCAAATAGTGGATTTGAATACAGAATATTTTCCGAATAGTTCCTATATTAATTTTCATATACATTTGATATAAAAGTACACTATACTTTATAAACAAACGAAATTAAACTGAACCGTAACACTTTTTAAGTTGAAAAAATAAACAGCCGTGTTTGATATATTAAAGAGAAACATTTTATGCAAAAAACTAGATTTTTCTCAATTTGTTAGATGGAAAATACAGATTTTAAAGCTATTTTCTAATAACCAAATAATTCTGCCGAATAGTGCTATTATTCGCTATTCGGCAGAATGGTCCAAAACATGCAAAATAGTAACCAAATATTCGAATAGTAACCAAATATTCGAAACATCTCTTGTAATAACTTGTGTAGTTGTTAAACTTACTTTGTGTTGAATACATAGTTGGCAAATATTATTTTTAGTCTGTTTACGAAGATAACCCTATGACGCCAAAACAATCAAGGTTCTATTTTACCAATTTAACTATGAAGAGTTTAATAACATAATATTGGCTTTATCAAAAATTATAAAAAAAAAATATTTTTATTATTAGTTTATATGTAGATTATAGGAAGATTTATGTTGAACTATATGCGAGCCCATATATAACTCTATATTGTATATATTAGTAATATTGGCGTTAGATAATAGCGCCCAAAACCATAAAGCCCAAAAGCTAGCATATTGCATAAAAGTGGGTATAAAAAATGTCATATTGACCAAATGCAAAGTCATATTTCCTAAAAGTTTTGGGCAATATGATAATGGATTAAATCATGCAATTCCCAAAACCACAATACAGTGAAGCCGTTTTTAAACAGTATTTACCTTTATTTAACAGTATTTATCTTTACTATGTATCTATGTACGAGTATGTATCTTTATTTACAAATATAAAATTTTAAAATAAAGAAATGGGCTAATTAATTAATTAACAGTGACATAAGTCTCTTTACTATAGTGCGGTCTTGAATAGGATAAGATGGAGAAGGAAAATTCTGAATACGTTACCGGTAAACATTATATAAAAGTTTCAAATTTTATATCATAGATAACATAGATATCAAACTCTTCTTCTTCTTTTAACATAAAACACATTTTCATATCCATTCAAATATTTTTTGTATAGGTATATGACTTATGTTCAACAAATTCTTAAGAGTTACGTCTTCTGACAGCAAATGCCTAAAAGTTAGATATCTATGTAATCTATTGAGTGCGTAATCTAACTTCAGTGGGTATGCCAATCATACAACTCAAAAATTTTATTTAATGAACTAAAAGCAATTGAGAATATTAAGGAACAACGTAGGTGCCACACAGTACTTACTAGTAATACTAATACTTCAAGCGGAATAAGAAAAGTTTTTAAAAATGTTTGAGAAAACGTCTAATGTGCAATTAACGTATTAGAATCGCTGGGAGAAGTACCAAAAGTATTTGTCCAAAAAGTCCATTTTTTAAAGCAAAAAGTACCCTGTTAAAAATCGATAATATATGGATCCATAAATGACACCACATGTTTCATACATGTCCACATGCATCCATACATGATTCTAAAACATCCTGATATGTTCATATGAGGAATCATATATGTTCATCTGTGTGCATTAACGAAAATTGAGGTAATATTTACATATATAATCATAAATGTCTATACATTTCCATATGTGTACATTACGAAAATTGAGGTAATATTTATATAAATGATCACAGATGAACTCTTATGAACATCCTTCATACACGTTCATAAATTTATGCATATATGTTGATTTTTAACCGGGTAATTTAAAGAAAGTACTTTTTCCAAAATTTAGTAATTTTTTTTAGAAAAGTATTTTTTTTACGTTACGCTTTCCCGCTTTCACTGTGTTCACATTTTTTTTTCGCATCGTTTGCGATAGTTTAACCTGCAGAATAACTATCTGTTGCACATAATTGTACTTTCTAGTGTAAATATTCCTTGTTATTGTGCTAACTTATTGCAGCGTTTATGTGATGAAATCCAGGAAAACAGGTCGCAATTTTCGAAAAAGAAAGTGTTCTTGCACCAAGCCAATGTACCAGTTCACACATCCACTACTGCGATGGCCAAAATCAATGAATTAAATTTCGAATTGCATCATCACGCACTTTGTCAGCAAGATTTACCTGCCTCGGATTATTTTCTATTTCCAGACTTGAAAATATCGCTCGGTGGTAAAAGATTTGCCAAGAGTCTGTTTGCCAAGTTGCTGTTGATGGTTGACGGTTCTTACTATAAACAGGATATCGAAGAAATTGATTACCGCTTGGGAAAATGTATATAGCTAAAAGGAGATTACGTTGAGAAATAAAATAAATAATAAATTTTAAATAAATTTGTTATGTTTTCTTTGTTAGGTAGCTAATTTTGGAACCACATAATTATTATCATAGTTTACAAATAATAATTAGAAAACTTTATTGTATCTAAAGGGTCCGCCAAATAATTTTTTTTTTTTGAACTCCTGAACCAATTGAACTTTGTATGGCGTCATACTAAGGTCTTTATGCAAAATTCGTCTCAATGATGTCTCCGAAATGTTCAATTGTTGAGAACGACGGTGAATTGATGTTGATGGCGCTTCACGCACACTTTCTGCCACAGCAGCAATATTCTCGGGTGTACGCACTGTTTTTGGCTTTTCGCGCTTTGGTTTATCGATGAGGATGCCAGTTTCTTTCACTTTTTTTTACAAGATAACGAACATTCGAACCATATTCGTTCAGCGGAAGGATACAACTAATTATCTGTCAAATCAAACATGAGCTAAGTGTTACCATTCACGAAATAAGCACTAGTTGAAAAAAAAAAAAACGTTAGATGGCGGACCCTTTACAATGCATAGAAACGTCATAACTGGAATGCCGTTTGGAATTTTGACTTTACATTTAAAATATGATGTAGGAAATGGAAATTTTAATTGCAATTAAATGAAAAAAAAGTTTTTTTTATTACAAATTTTTTTTAAATACCGAAAAAATAACTGTTAAAAACAGTAATATTTACAACTATGTAGTCGTTTTATGATGATTTTTTTATTTTTTTGTTGCTCGTTTTATGGTTCGTGTATTCATTTAAGGTTAGTTGTTTTTGACCGCTTCGTTAGTCTACTAGTGTAGTTGTCTTATCTATAGTTAAAAATTATTACATGGTTTTGTAATTTTTATGACAAATACAGTCATCGTCTTTCTGACTACATTTATAGTCATTTTAACTGCCATTTGCAGTCATTTCTACCTTCTTAATTTCCTGAGTGTACTGTTGCCGTTTGGTCTTTGTTTTTGAGATAAGAACTTTATAAAAAAAAATTTAGTATATTTATTACTTTTTTTTGTTATTGATTAGGAGCGTTTAAATTAAAAGTTCACACATTATATGTGTGTATGTAGACAATAATAGCAATTGGAAAACATAAAATGTTAAAGATCTATGTATTTAGAACCCCATACATCACGAAATATGGCAATGAAAAATGGTAATATGTGTTCCTTCATGATTAGAGAGTAAAGAAGATCAGCTTAACACGCATTTCATGATTTACTACAACTACAGTTTTGTAGTTTCGGCAGCCACAACATTACAACCGAATCTTCATTTACACATAAGATCAGATGTTTGCACTTTGCTTATATGATTGTACTAACTTAAAAGCTTGACAATTCGTTACCGGTAGGTTTAAATACCGAGGAATTTCCTATTTTAATAATTTTCCTGAAACCTTGTAGTCGGTGTTTCGAATTTTTATCTTAAAGGCTTTGCATGTGCCAATAAATAGATAAGTTTTTTTTTCTTTAAACCCTCATTTATACACTCAAAAAAAAAGTCAGTGAAGTCAGCAACAGCTGGGAGGATTCTTGCAGAAAAATTACTAATATGAAAAAAAGTGTTGCTAACTTCCGGAAATGTTTTCTGAATTTACAAATTTTTTTTGCTGATAAATGTACCAAAACTTTATCACAAATCAAAAACGTTTATTTTCATCCCATACCTTAAGAAACACATACTTTAAGTTTCAGACTTCTAGCCAAAGAGGATAGGCAAGAAAATTTCCCCTATTTGCCCCTACCCGTAAACTTTTTCGAAGGCCCTGCTTGAGTGGATGCCTACATTTCAAGTATAGATTTTCTTGATCCTGCGGTTTGGGCTAGAGGCAGACCCTTTCACTTTTTAATCCGAGGTTAATAAAAAAATAACCTCTTTAATCCACCAGAGAAGTTTCTTAAGTGGATTTTTTTCATTTATTGATTTTTTTTTATTTCACATTTTGATAGTTCGAACTTTAGTTATATGCTGTGAACATTTTGGCGAAAGCCTTACCATATAGTCACTCCAAGCGAAACCGGGACAGTGGTATAATATTTTTGATACCTTAAAATCGGATCCAATTATTTTTTCTTGTAATATACTTACTTATTTCATAAAAAAGCATAAAAATTATCAAATTTTCGATCTGTACCACCAGCAATTTTAACAAAACTTCGTACGGAAGGTAAGTGTCTCAAAAATATATCATCACCCAAGTTTTGGGCTGCTAACTTTTCCAGTATTTAAAATATCGCGGTTTAAATTACAATTACCCCGTCATAAAAAAAACAAACGGACCACCACTGGCAAGGCACTGTAGCAAGTGGTCCATGTGCAACAAGTGATTTCCCAATCCCGAAATGATAGTATCATTAGACAAAAGGTCGGTCTGTTCAAAAAGTGTAGGAAAAGCACTTTAATACAAAATTTTCAACGTTGGCAAAATTTTGGTAAAACCATGAAATAGGAGGTTTAAAAATAGATTTATCAAAATAAAATTTAAAAAAGTTAGTTTTTGGTATCGCCGGGACTCGAACCCTGGCGCCAGATTGGCAGCTCTATACACTGAGCTAAGGAAACATATAGTACTTGATAGCTTAAAACGTAAGTGAATGATAACTGCCGGGCAGCAGTCATTGACACCTCATTTTAAATTGTGGTTTCAATGAAGCACATAATTTATTCTCTTCTTGACAGCAAAATGTAATTTTTTCGACATCCGTCGTTTAACCGCTGTATTTCAAAAACCTAGTTTACTAAAATTTTTAAAAACATATTTGTTAATTATAAATTATTCGTCTATACCGTTGACAATTCCCTATATGGAACTCTTCGTAAGATCTACATATAGAGATTTGGACACGGTATAGGGAAGTAAATTTTAATTGACATGTTTTTTTTTTTTAATTTAAAAAACCAATTTTATTGAACCGCGGTTTTCTAAAACACTGCATTTTGCCATGAAGAAGTTAATAACTTGTGAGTACCAGTAAAACCACAAATAAAAAAGCTTTGAAATGAGGTATCAATGACCCCCGGCCATCAAGGATCAGACTCCGAGATTTTTTTGAGAAATATCGTGGTTCCTTACGTAGGTCTTCCAATAGCTGTTAAAACCATCTGGATCATCAATATTGAACTTTCTCATCAGGAAAAATCACTTTCTCATCAAGAAATCGGTGTTCAAACAGTCCCACCAACAGCAGCGATTATTGACTTACCTTCTTCCAGTTGGTTTGTAAATTCCTTTTAGCGAATTCAATTCGAGCAGTTTTTTTGCGGGGTAATAGTCTTGGTACAGACATCAGATTTTGGCGAGTAATCCTCTGGTGATCCTTTAAGAGCCTACATATGGGTGATTTGGCCACATTTACCTTATCTGATTGAGACTCTGCATGGAGTTGCTGGCAGAGTTGATTATTTTACTTTTTTTATTTTTTATTTATTTTATTTTTTTATTTTATTATTTTTTATTCCCGATCAGAAAGTTTTTTTTCGGGCTGCCTGTTTCATTTTTACAATAAACACTCGGATTATTTGCGCAATTTGTGACAACCACATGTAACCTTTTTATTTTTCTACTTATTTTTCCGAACAATTAAGCCACTTTTAAAATAGGCTGAAATTTGTCCTTTTCAAAATCACTCGGCATATTAGTGGAAATTGGTTAAAATAATAAACAAAAAAAATTCTTTAATTTGTCTTTATTTGCTATATTATTTTGTTTACAGTATTATTTAACTATACAATCAAAAAAATAAGTTAGTAGAAAATTTAGTAAAACTTATTGTACATCAAGTATATTATTTCTCAGCAAAGTTTTTGCTGATATTGTGTTTTCAGCTATACAGAAAGAACTAATCACGGCAATGATAATATTAATTAAAACTTTTATTGAAAGAGAAAAAAAGTTACGAGCCCTAACCAGTATTAATTCGTACACCAAGAATTTTTGTGAAAATGCAGCGTTCAAGTCTACATTTTTTACGAAACAATATTAACTACACCATAAATTTTGTATCTTCTGAAAGATTATTTAATTAGCTTTAAATTCATAGAAAAATAACTTCACATATTATTAGAAATTTTTTTAAAAAATTTAATAAAACGAAAGTTCGTTATTTTTTATAAAAAAATTTGACCACTATTAATTCATACAGGTGAAAATGTTATTGTCTAAAACTGTGTAACGCCCCCTTTGCTTTTTAAAACAGCTTCTACTCGCCGTGGCATTGTATTTATCAAGGTTTGGCAATCTTCAGAGGTTATTGAGTCCCAAATTTCCTGAATTTTGGCTCTTAATCCGTTAAGCGTACGCTTAATTGGGCTGAAGTCTGGGCTAGATGATGGCTAATCCAGAAAATAAATTCCATTTTCTTTAAGCCATATTTTTGTTTTTTTTTTTTGCTGTGTGCGAAGATGCGCCGTCTTGTTGAAATACATATTCGTCACAGTCACTATGCTTTGGTACTGACGGAATTAGATTTTCTTGCAATATATTGATATATTTTTCCACATTTACGATTCCCTTAATGAAGTGAAGCTGACCGGCACCCTTTGAGGACATACAGCCCGTGTTTTACGTTTTTTTCATTTGAAGTGCAGTAAGTAAAAGTTTTTCTTTGGCCTAAAAAATAGTTCAGTTTCGATAAATATTTTTTGCAATACAAATTATTGTTTAACTTACTTTATAAAAACCATAACCTATTTCTTTCATTTTCTGACGCGTCCATTCACGTTTTACGGGTTTTCCAACTGTTTCGGGCCACTTTGAAGCTATGTCTCTAACAGTGCTTCGACGATTTTGTTTAATTATAGCCGCTAATGCTCTTTTATCGCGAAACGTTATTTTGGAGATCCGGCCTCTATTCGCAACGTTATTGCAGTAATTCCCTTTTTTTTGGTATTTCTGAACAATACTTTGTATTGTTGATCTGGCAAGCTTAAGATCAATCGACATTTCGCCATAACTCTTTCCCGATTTGAATTTGTCGTTAATTAGTAATCGGATTTCTTCACAAATTGGCTTGCCGCGTGCCATCGTTTAAAAAGTAATAAAAATTAACATAAAACAACATGAAAAAGAAAGATTTTTTCTTCCACTGACATTTGTTTATTCTAATATAACGGTACATTTGTATAATTTGTTTATATTTCCATTTTTATAGTTATTTCCAGCTGATTTTTACACTGAACGAATTAATAATGGTCAAATTAATATTTACAAATAATAAATTACTTTATTTTAATTTGCATTTTCAAAATATTTTTTATGAAATGTGAATACATTTTTAATTTATATCAAGAACACAAAATCAACTTTCAGAAAAGTTCAACTTTGTTAGCGTAGTTAACATTATTTCATTATAAAAGTGGCCATTTGAGTTGTACAGTCAATCAATTAAAATTTTAATTGATTTAGTTAAATATTTGTTTAGAAACAAATTTAATTCAAATCAAATTTTTTATTAGATATTTTAGGTTGCTAGTTTTAGTAAGACTTATTCAGCACGTAACTGATTCGAACTAATGTTTTACTAATTAATAGTGTGGACGATAACCAGATTGAAAGTATACGCAGAATCAAGTAGACGTCGCTGCATGCCAAGATGTAGTAGACACGAGGAAAATGACACTAAAAAGTACAACTCTACCATCAGCCATATAATAAAATAACTATGTGAATACATACATATGTGGATTAAAAAAACTTTAATTTTGTGTTGTCACCAGCTTGTCAAAGTAATTGTCTAGTAATTACATTAAAGTTAAAATAAAATATTTAAATTTAATAAACATTAAATGTGTATTTATAAACAAAATCTTTATAATTGTTAATGTAGTGTGGTCAAATTATAAACAAATATACTTTCAGGTGAACAGACTAAATCGAAAGACAAGGACACACATCTTTGTCAATTTTTTATGTTTTCTTTTCTTATTGCAAAAAAAGTGTTGGGTGTATATTTAGACAATTATTGATGTAAGTAGCTTAAAGATAATTTTGTTTATGTAATAAATATATTATTATTTTATAAGCAGTTTCAAAGCACTTGAGAAAAGAAAAATGTTGATGCCATTATTGCCTATGTTGTGGGTTATGGGTAGGGTTTGGTAATTCCCGGACTTTTTCATGTCCCGGAAAAAATTATAAATTTTGTTTTTTATTTAAAACAAATAATTTGTGTCTGGGGAATGTTTTTTGTTAAAAGGAGGTTTTTATTAAAAATTATATAATAATGCACATATGTATTGAATTTTTGCGTTGAAAACTTAAACAAAAACATATTAATTAAATGAATTGAGATAATTTTAAATTAAAAATAAATATCATATAATATTTAATAATGCATCAGTTGGTTAAAAAAATAAATATTTAATACTAATGAAGGGTTAAGTAATTTGCTTGTCATCCGATTTCGAATATTTTTGACAAAGTTTCCCGCACTATCTACCGATGTTGGCTTTATTTCTAACGGATCATTACATAAATTATCTAATCTCTAAGTCCGAATATTGCATGTCACATTTAAATTATTTTTTTTCTTTAACAACTTCCCATGATTTGAACTTGGCTTTTTTGGATTAGCCTTTTTATTTGTCTATATCGTTTTTAGTTTCAGTTTAAAACTTCCATCGATTTGGGTTTCAGATATGTCATTGTGACTGCTGGTCATTTCAAGCTGGAGTTTATAAACTGGTTCAGCATACAATTTCAAAGAACTTTTAGATGTTTTAGAAATGGCATTAAAGTTACCGGGAGTTTTTAAATAATTTATTAATGCTAATGTAATAACGCCTTTGGTTAACCTTTTCTTTCAAAAAGTATATTTATAACAGCATCAACTACCAAAACATTAGATTCTCATCGTGCATCTCATATGGGATTCAAAACTTGCACTAACATCATAAGGCAATGTAAATTAATGTTTTTTATACTGTTTTTTGCCTTTAAAATTAAAGAAATCATAACAAATTAAAAATAAAAATGCTAAGAAATTAAATATTACTGCATAAATCAATTCATTAAATTTTTCCCGTTTTCGCGGGAAATTTTAAAATTTTCCAGGGAATCCCCGACGCAATTTTTCCGAAATTTAAAAAAGCATACACACGAGGGGGAGTTTGTGCTTTTTTAAATTAAATAAGAATTATTATAAGTTAATTTGAACTCAACCCAACGACAACGTGCCATACAAATGTGTTATTCGAAAAAATAGTTTTTACAATAACAAACATGTGCGGACATGCACGGACATGGTTTATATATCTGTAGATACGTCTTCAAAATACCTTTCATTTGATACACAATGCTTATGATTTGATAACTTATGAAAAAGATATTTTAAGAAACCGTCATATTGACCAATTTTTTTTTGACCCAAAAACTTGAAACTGCGTAGCTAACAAAAATATCCTACTTTCAATCAAATCTGAGGCTTCATTACTGTGTAGTTTTCTTGGGAGACTTAATCTGTCAAAAATAAATTTTCTCATTTGTAGTTTTTGAAATATCACGGTTTTTACTCAGTAACAAACTTACAGAGAGTAAGACAAATTTACAAAAAATTAAATAAACGGACAATAGGTAAGAATTAGTAAAATAGATAAAACAGCTGATTGTAAATACCAAGAAAAAATTAATTGGTGATTATTAATTAGTTAGTGATTTTAATTTAATAATTAATAAATAATTTAATTTTAAATTTAATATTTGATTTTGTTTACTAAAAACCCATATTTTTTCAATCATATGGTTTTTTCTGTTTACAAATTTTTGCTGGCTAATGTGTATCCAGTAAAAACTTGTAAGGTCTTTGGCATCTAACTGTCACAGTACTCTCTCTTTTTACTATTTTTTACTGAAAACCTTCCTATAAAAACTTGCAAAAATTTGTGCAATTTCTTGCGTAAGCGAACACATTTATTTACATTAAATACTTACATAAGTAATTTGTTTTATATAAAAATTTTCATCTTTTCTAAATATTTTAGAATATCTTCAATGGATTTACAATTTTAATACAAAAATGAGTTCATTAAAATGTTTAGTTTACTCCAAGTTATAAAATTTAATATAAGTGGTTATATAAGTACATATTTGGTAATGGCAAGTACTTACAATTGTCATTGCAAATCTCATTAGTTTTATATGGGCATGTTGTGCAAAATAATGACATATCATTACTAAACACCTTACAAAAAATAGCAAAAATGGTTACCTATAAGCTTACCAGTATAGACAAAAATACTGAGTCTAAAAATAAATTTAAAAAAAAGTAAATTTAATAAAAAAATATTTTTTTATTGAAATTTTTTTTAAATAAAATGTACCCACACGGGATTGCATCCAGGTTGTCAGTCAACCGCTCTACCATCTGAGCTATCTCTACATGTTATACTTAAAATATAAAAACATAAATGACTGGCTTGCACAAAATGTCATTGCTTTCCAGCTTACAAAAATAAAAAATAAGTAGTTCATACAATTCATTTCCTAATTCCCATTCATTTCCTAATTCCCATCCTAATTGTTAAAGGAATTCATTCCCACTTTTTTTTTTAAATTCCTTTATGAAGATTGTGGAATTTATTCAGAAGGGAATTCATTCAAATCTAGTTAAAACAGCTCTTGGTCAGGGGATTGTTTCCCTATGAAATTAATTCCTTACGAATTTATTCCATTTTCGTTTAATTCCCTTAGGGACTTAACTTTTTGATTTAAGTCCTTAGTGACATAAATTGTTTATTTAATTCAATAAGGACTTAATTTTTTCCTTTTTGTTTAATTAAATGCCAACGGAACCGGATCTGTATTTTACGGCTGATAAGGTTTTGTAACAAAAAACCTCAAAAAAATGGACAAATTATAAAAATATATATTAGCTCTTCTGATGAGAATAATTTTTATTTTCCGACCATCCCTAATTTAACCAGGAATATATTGTTTGTTGAAAAGTTATTTTTTGGGGCATTAAGTAAAACGTTTATTTCAGGGAATAAAACAAAGAAGTAAAGTCCTTAGGAAATTAAGCAAAAAAGTTAAGTCCCTAGGGAATTAAAAAAAAAAAGTTAAGTCCTTGGGGAATTAAACAAAAAAAGTTAATTAACTAAGGGCACTAAGCGAAATTGTAATGGTTTTCTAAGGAATTCATTCCCTAGGGAATGAATACCCTGACCAAAAGTTGAATTAAATGAATTTAAATGAATTAATTAATTTTAATGCTTAATAATTTAGTAATGTTATGTATTCTCTAAATTTAAATTCTTTGAATTCATTCTTAGTATTTTCTTATTAAAGAATTCATTCCTTGAATTTAAAAATTGAATTAAATTTTATGGAATTCATTCCCAAATTGAATGAATTCTTCAAAGCTCTTATTGTGGTAATGTGGTTTTTATGTAATATAACCTAAATGTTTCGTAGACAAAAAGTTATATCTTCGCAGGAATGGGCATGAAGTTTCAAACGTACATGTGTTTGTCAAAGTGTTTTTATACGTCGAAGCTTAGATTTCGCCGCCATCATAAAGCATTAATCGGTTAAGATTTTGTCAAAGTTTCAATTTTGTATTTTGCTTTAAGTTATGCCTAATCCAATAATAATAATAATAATATTTGTATAAACTTAAAACTGATTTTTTAACACTATGAAATCTAAAAGCAAAAACATAAAAAAATCATAAAAAACAAAAAATTTTGACTTTGGCTTGATCTTGTAAGCCACATCTGTCTATTTTCGAACACGACAAGTTTTGTTAAAATCGTCCTGCTGGTTTTCCTAAAATGGGAAAAAGTAAAAACGAGACATAAGTATATCAAATGGTTAATATTTACAAGTTTTTAAATATCAGTTATTTCTTCAATATAATTTTGATTTTATTTTGTCCATTATCATTTTTTTATAAAAATTTTCCGAAAATTGGTAAATTTTCGAAAAAGTTTTATTTAAAGAAGTATTTTTTTAAATTATTCGTTTCATTCGATTAATCGTCATCATTTATATGAATTATTCGTTATTCAAAAATCATGTTTGTTAAATTGTTCTTTCGGATTTTTCAAAGTTCAAATCTTGACTACTTACGTCAATATAAATCATAAATGGACAGTAAGGATAGCAAGGGAACACAGTTCCATAGAAGGTTTTTCATTTATTCATCGGCGTCAATACTCTACAAATCCAAGTAGTAACGACAGATATTGGCGCAAGTTAATTTTTTAACCTAAAGCTGAAATAACTCCCGAAGTTATCGCATCTAAACTCATTTTTCTTCACTTTATAAGTTAAAATTTTTATTCAAAAAAAATCGAAAAAATTTCCTTTTTTAAAGGAACTTTTTTATAAAACTAACGAAATTTTTTATTAAATCAAAGAATTCATTTCAGTCAAATCGTTTTATTAACACAATAAAGAAAATTCTATCAATGTAGTTGAATTTCACCGGTTCTCTTTTGATTTCCGTTCATATTATTTAGAATTGTCAATCAAACCATTAACCAACATAATTTTATGAACAACTAAAAAGAAATTGTCGAATAAACGAGTGATAACGTTAGTTAGCCCGAAAATATTTACGAGTTTTTTTGGCAAGAAATAAATTTCTTTTTCAAAAAAAAAATATCATCTTAAACCAAAAGTAATGATTTCTTGCCAAGATTCCTACTCAGCACCATTAAATCTGTAAGGACTAACTATTATGATAGTTTCACAGAAGGGAAATTTATTAGCAATTTTTTAGTTTTAAGTGTATTTAAGGTAAACAATAAAAATATGGCTAAACGATCGTGTTTTTGCAGGAACTCTCTGCTCGTGCACTACCTACAATGATGATCCATTCATTGTTTTTACAATATCAACCTGTTTCGTAAATGCCAAGGCTTGCCTGACTTGTGTTTTCTCCCCCTCCAATTGGAGTGCTTTTAAATAGGGATTGGGGAATATTTTTGGAAATACTAAAAATATTTTGATGAAGGTTTGGTATGCACTCAAAGAAATAAGTTAGTAGAAAAGTTAGTAAAACATCTTGTAAATCAACTATACTATTTTTCAGCAAATTTTTTGCTATAATTATGTTTTTAGCTAAAATTTTAGTTACATTTCCATTTCCTGACCCAAAATAAAAATTTTCAATACAAAAATATGAAAAAGATTTAAAAATGTTAATTAAAAATACTCTAATTTCCCTTCCCAAAACCATTTCTTGCATCAGCACCAGCGCTAGAGCACGAAATACAGGAGAGTCTTAAATCACACGTAAAAAAAAGGATGTGCTGAACACGCCTGTACCCAAAGTGCAAACATTGTATATATCGTGCTACAATTTTAGATAAATTTGTCAACATTTTATTATATTTTGAATAATAAAAGAATATTTAAAAGCAATATTTAAAAAAAAAATATTATGCTTTCTGTACTAGTATATAAAGGCAAATTCTGAAAAAAGTCACCTGGGTGTTTTTCAGGCGACGACGTAGAGATGGGTAGGTGAGCCGAATTTTTGCGTCAGTGTAAGTGAAAAGAATTTATAGTCACGTGACCGTAAGTGAGTGTTATTCTTAAAAAATTCTCGTGATTGAGTGTGCGTGAGCCAAATTTCTGCGTGAGTGAGTGCGCGTGAGTAGAAGTTTCCAAAACACATTTTTTTTCTCTTTAAATAAATATTTTTTTTTAGCTTTTTTCGCCGATCTCCTCTTTTTGGGTTTTTAAAATACAAAATAACTGACAAAATTACATATTTAGAGCAGTTTTGAATCAAACATTAATTAATTAATTAATTTTTACACTTTTTTGTGGTTATATATTGTTTTGTGAATTTGCGTGATTCACGTTAATCACACGTGAGTGTGAGTCAAATCTGAGTTTACTCACGTGAGTACCCGAGTAAAAACGTTTACATATAAACGTGCATTATTTTATACAAATATATATGTTACTGCATGCTATTATATGTAAATACATATGTTTATGTATGTTTATATATAAAATTTTTCAACTCTAATATTTTTAACATGAGGCCACATATTATTACATCTTATTGCATATCGAAAAATATATAAATATATATATAATGTTTAACCTAATAATGTACGAATTCATACATATATGTATACACAACAACACAAATCAAAATTATATGTAACAACATATAGTGTAATATTCAAAAAATGTATTTCATTTTGGATACAACTATCTTTACCTATTCATAGTTATATGTAAAGATATATACCCTGTCCCGAATTTAAAATATTTGCAAATTTCGTTACGTACAAAAACAATACACTAGCTGTTTGTGGATAAAAATAAAACATTTTTTTGAGGGTACTTATAGTTGCTACTTGCGGACTTCGAAGTGTATTTTTAAAATTTTTGGACAAAGTAGAGCATAATTTTATTTATTACTTGTTTTAAATTGTAAGATGTAGTACTTCATGTACAGTTTATTTATATATATATCCAAAAATATAATCAGCATTACGAAACTTTTAAGCCCAATTTTGTAAGTATTCTCGAATTTTTTATTTTTTTTTTATTTTTCCCATAATCAACTTGAGAATACGCATCGTTTGAACGCAATTACGTAAAATTGTACACTTTCGGGCACCCTTATTTACATTACATCTTTATGCCGTAACTGTTTTGAAACCCGCAAAAAAGTAATGTTTCCTAATATTTTTTTATGGACTTAACGAAAATGATGATCATATATTTGTATTAAATTGTCTATATTTTTAGACAATCATATACAAAAATGTAACATTTAATGCAATTTTACCAGACTAAAACTATAATCTAATTATATTTCGATAATATATTAGATACAAAACAGATGCAATCTAATCCAATTTTATCGGGCTATATTTCGGAAAAAAGTGTACTAGACATTTATCATATTGCATCAGATTAGATCTAATGCTATACAAACAGATACAATTAATTATATGGGCCCATATTCCGGATGAAATTTAATAAGATTACATATAGTTTCACATAGAAATTGATATGACTACATAAACTTCCATATCATTTTTTTTTTAATCGGGCAGTAAAAAAAATTCAAGTGATTGATTGGGCATGAGTCGAACTTTTCTCTTGTGACCGAGTGTGAGTCAAAATACACTCACCTGCCCGTCTCTAATTCCAATCTTGAATAACTTAACAGTTTTTGTTAAAAATATAAAAAATGAACTACTGAGTCGAACGCATTTTTTGTTCTGATAAATTATATTTAAAAAATGGTTTGTTTTAGAAAATAGTAAAAATTAGAATAAAAATGTCCATACTTCACATTTATTTGCTATTTCTCAAGTTCAATTAATTAAATTGAAATAAAGAAAACTTAAGCAAAATTTTGTGTTAAGTTAGCTTTAAGAACATATGCAAGCTCTCTAATACAAATGTTTTCTCTCTATGTTACTTATTTTTTTTTTTTATTTGGTTATCACAAGTTTAAGTCCCTTTTAGCTTGTTACTAAAAATTAGCGGCATTTATCATTTTACAGTAAAAGAGACAGCACTTAAGACCTGCTGACTTATCTCACAATAACCAAAGGTTAAAACTTAACCATAGTTATGAATGTCAAATTAATATGGAAATATCTGTGGTTAAAGTTAATCTCTGGTTAATTTTAGAAAAGTTACTCGGTCTAAAAGTTAAAGATTATAAATAAATTGTATCTATAAAAAATCATTCGATTTTATAGAAATAACTAAAGGGTGTTTTTTATACAGGTATAGAACTTTAAGTTGGCAACACTTTTTAAACTTTTTTTTTAATGGTGACCGCTATAGAGCCATGATTACTGACTTTTTCGTTCATCAATTGAACAACCATGATGTGCAGGAGCTGTGGTTTCAACAAGACGGCGCAACATATCACACAGCTCGTGCCACAATTGGTTTATTGAAGGAAACGTTTGGTAACCGCATAGTTTCACGTTTCGGACCCTTGAATTGGCCTCCAAGATGGAGCGATTGAACGCCGCTGGACTTCGGCTACAAATGTTGGAAAAAGTCATCAAAAATTGGACTTCCTGATTAGACCAGAAGTCATATTTAAATTATAATGCCAGAAGATTATCTTTCGAATAAAGTGAATTTCATGTCTTTAAAAAATTAATCTTTGTTTTATTCCATTTCAACCTTATATACCTCTATAAAAACACCCTTTATAAAAAATTCCATAGCGGGATTTTAAATAAGAATAAGTGATTTTTAAGATAAATGTGTTAGAATGGGAGATTTCAACAGAAAAAAGTGTAATATTTAATATATGTATACGTGATTGTTGTTGTTTAAAAATATTGCAATTAAAAAAATAATCTCAATAAAAAAATTGTAAATACACAAAAAAAACTAAAATCGAGTTTCAATTAAAATATTTGTTATTTTTAATTTATAACAAAAATACAGCACCAAAAATAAAGGAAATCAAAAGTGTTAGCTAGGTTGATACTAGTGTTTCGATTTGGCTAAAGATCTCATCAGAACCCGACGTTTTGGAAAAGTTAGAGCAAACAAAAAACTTATTCTTGTCTTAATATCTTACTCTTAATAACTTAATCGTATCTTCTTAGTAATAAAACACGTGGCTACGGTCTTTTCCCAACAAGCATTATGATGTTACTAAACTTTGAAAACCAAAAATGTTCAATTTATATAAAAAAAAAATTGTTTTTACTTTGGCTCAAGTAATATTTTTTATAGTTTTACAAGTTTGTTTTTTGTACATATATTTGATGATAATAGTTTAACTGAATCCAAAACTGTAGTATCAATAAAAATATTTTGGAACTATTTAATTGATTTTTAATTTTCAATTAAGGTTTTATTCATATCTATGAAAAATTTAATAGAATATTGTAGATACTATTAACACAGAAATTGGATAAAAACCGCCCGGTAGGCTAGTTGGTAGCCTACCGGGGCTACCTCCCACCAGAGGCACTGGTCTGTTTTCGCTACAACGCGCCGAAGGCCATAGTAGCTAGTGCTCGGTTAGGGTAATAGTATATAATTTGTAATTGTATGATTATTAATTAATAAAATAAATAAAAAAATAAAAAATAAAAGCTAAAATTTAAAATTTAAAAAAAGCGACTATCATTGAAATTGAGAAAGCCAAAGTTGGAAAACAATTGTTTAAAAGAAGAAAAAAATTCTCAAAATTTCAAAAAATCGCTTAAGTTAAAAAAAAAACGTCTCCAAAAATGAAAAATCGCCAATATTTAAAATTGGAAAAAAGCCCCAATTGAAATAAATAGACAAATACTTAAAAAATCGCCAAAATTTAAAAAAAAACGGTAAAATTAAAAAAATGGAGTTTTTTTTATTGTAGCAATTTATTTAAATTTGGGAAGTTTTTTCAATTTTAACAATTTTAATAAGAAAATGTGTCCTAATATGGCCTTACGCCTGGTATTTGGACTATATAACAAAAAACTAAGTGGAATATTCCAAATCAAAATACATCAGGCCAACTTCTTGGGTATTTTTCCTCTACTAGTATATGTAGCTTATTTTATTGTGGCAACTTATTCAATAGGTCCAAATTAGGGAATATGTATCCTAAAAACTCCCCAAAAGCATTTAAAATTTTTAGACAATGAAATTTTTATTTAAATTTATTTAAATTTTTTTATTAACACGTTGTGCTTATCTTTTAAAGCTGCTTAATGGTTTGCCATATGTAATGCTAACTTTTTTAATTGCAGTAAACTAACGATATTTTTTGTTGTGAAACATGTTCAAAAATTGTTCAAAATACACAAGAAGTGATGCGTAAACTATTTAAAAAAGATCAAAAAGTAAAAAAAATATATCAACGGTCCACTTTGGGGAATATTATGAAAATAACATTTTTCACGTTTTGGTTTTATTTATTATAATTGTTTCGGGAATCAAGTAGCTTTATCAAAACTGTGAATAAAATTCTTATCGTTTACAACAATCGGACTTTTAAAATTCTTAAAACTTGTTTGTTATTCACTTTTTATATTTAAGAAAAATTACTCCTTATATTGGAAATTACACAATAAACCCCTAAAAAGGCGTGCATTGAAGTCGAAACTTTTTTCAAATAGAGATAGCGACAATTAAAGTCGATGATATTACCCAGTTTTGAAGTATTCTAGGTCCACTTTTGGAAAGAGCCACAATTGGGTACATTCCCTTACATATTATTAAACTTTCAATTGAAAGTGAGTTTGAAATCAAACAAAAGTTTAATTGACATTTTTTGATAATAATTTTTTCTGTGTCAACTAAAAATCGTAGTAATTCAACGGGTATTTTGAGAAATGTAACACAAATAGCGTTTTTTTTCTTTGTAAAAGACCTTAAAATCTGACGACGGAAAATAATTTCCAGAAATTAAAGGCTTTTGCAAAATTTTTCATACAATTGCAGTTGTTTTGCCTGTAAAGTTGGTGTTGGAAAATTAAATAATTATACACCTCGACAAGCTTCCTTGGTTTGAATGCCGATATGTGATTTATATTGTATTCATTTCCAAAAACCAGAATTCATTATCTTGCTTGGAAATGCCAATCAACCATACCGTCGAAACAAAAAGCTCCCCAAACCATTAAGGATCGGCCTCTGAAATTTCTTTTTGAGAAATATCGTGGTTCTTATGTAGGTCTCTAAAAAATCTGTTACAACCATCTGGACCATCAAGATTTAACTTTTTCGCATCAGAAAAAAATACCTTTAAAGGAAATTTATGTTTAAACAGGCATATCAACAACAGCGATTATTGAGTTACCTTTCTCCAGTTGGTTTGTAATAACCTTGGCACAGACATCAGCAATTGGCGCGTAATTCTCTGGGAAGACTTTAAGAGTCTTATTATGGTTGCTTTGGACACATTTACCTTACATTCATCGATTATCTTGTCGAGACTTTTCATTGTGTTTCTGGCAAAGTTGATTATTTTACGCCCGTCACGATCAGAAAGCTTTTTTTCGGGCCGCCTGTTTTATTTTTACCATAAGTACTCGCATTATTTGCAAGATTTTACCCACCACATGTGAACGGTTTATTTTTCCCAATTTCTCAAAAACTTAAATCACTTATTAAATTGTCTGAAATTTGTCATTTTTAAAATCTCTTAGATATAAACAGCGCGGCATTTTATTGCAAATTGATTAAAATATCATTAAAAACAAAAATAATTCTTAAATTTATCTTTATTTGCTATTCTTTTTTGTTTACCGTTTTATGTAATTATAGTTATGAAACAAATACAAAATATTATAACAGAATTTTTCTCTTAAATCAATTAAGTAATCTCTTAAATTTTACACAATAAGAGATCAGTTATCACACTCTTAAAGACAGTTATAAGTTTTAAAAGAATGTTTGTAATATTTGAAAAAATAGCAAAAATCATTTGTAACTATAGTTATGCAACGCAGTGTAAATACCATTGTAATATAAATGCTTATGCTGTTCGGACACAACTTTAAAAATGGTTATAAACGCTATTTTTCGCGTTTTTAATCGTGTTTTTTTCTTTAATTGTGCGGTGCTGTTAAAATTTTAAAAACAGAGACAAAATCTATTTAAAATTATGTTTCGCGGTGTAAACCAAATAGACTTTTTCTCATTTTGTGACAGTGTATTTTTTGAGCAGTGCTTTACTAAAAAAAACATACTTTTGTAATCTAGAATTTTTTGGGGATATTTTTCTTTTGTTTTGGGACAACGCAAATAAAGTATCTGGCAAGCCTGTTAATGCCTAAACATTGCGAACATGCCTTTTACATTTGGCCACATGATTGCAGCGTCATAAATCCACTAGTCTCTGCGTTAGATACCGAAGAAATATTATGTTCAATGCCACCAACTCTAATTATTGCTCATTAATCAATAAAATTGATTTAATACATGATGCTACGCTGCGCAATGTTATGCTCTTTACATGAGCGTATGTTCGTGTATTACAAACGTACGTTACTACGTACTTACTTATGTATAAACGTATAAATATAAGTATTTCCTGAAAAGGAAAACACAAACTAAAAGTTGAAATTAACTAACGATTTTCTTAACTTTTGTCGTGCATATTTAACTCTTTTAATACGATTTTAAAAGATTTACAAATGTTCCGGTCAGTGGCGCTAGATGAATAAACAACGAACGCAGCAGCGAAAGTTCTCTGCACTTTTAACGCGTGAAATGGGCTTAACCATCAACATGAAAATTGTGGTTATTCAGACCGAATCGACATAAGTGTTTGGCATTAAAGAAGTAAATTGTTAGATACACTCTAAAAAATGTTTGAGTTAAAGTGCACTTTATGGGACGTTCTCCCAAAAAAAAGTAGGTGATCCCCTACAGAACTAAAAAATTATATTTTTTTTTTATAATTTCAGTTTAGTGTCCCATGGGTCCCCCAGGGCCCAGAAACCGGTACGAGCGGTAACATAGAAGTGTGGGTACTCTAATGAAAGGAAATTACCTCAGGATTTCAAAAATTATATTATTTATAGGTTCTATGATACGTAGCGCCCTCTAAACCTGTTTACAAATTTTGCTTGCAACGCTGCTTTCGAAAAACTTTACTCAACGAAGCCGCTAAACTGCCTCTAAGCTATGCCGAAGCCCGGTCACGCAGAAAAACTTAACTCAACGAAGCCGATAAACTGCGTTTCACATATTAGAAAACGCCTAAGCCCGTCACGCAGAAAAACTTTACTCAGAGAAGCCGAGCTTTAGACGGACGGAACGAGAAAACCCTTAAGCCTTAGAAAAAAATATAATTTTTTAATTCCAGGAGGGGTTGTATTTTTATTTTAGGAACGCCACATAAAATGCATTTTTGCCAATTGTTGTTAATTTGATACTAAAATATAACACAAAGTGTATAAATATACACACCAAGTGCGTGAAATTATTATTTACACACTTGCGCATACAATAATACAAATACAAAGCAATAAGAGGCATTATGTATTTAAAATTAAGCATTTTGTGTCTAAAACATGTATTTTTTTTAATAAATTCAAATTTCACCCAAATGATTTGTAAATTTACTAACTTGTAATAGTTCTGAAAACGTCATTAAAAAATTAAAAAAAATGTATTTGAAAAATACAAAAAAGAAAAAAACGAGTTCATCATTTGCCCTCATCATCACATTAAAATGTTCGTAATTGTCAACTTCGTGTGGTTGTATACGCAATAATTTAATGGGGCTTTAAATTGTTGGACTATTAGAAAGGTAAAGTTGGATTTGACAATTATTTAATTTTTAAAGATTTTTAATTGTAACAATATTCCTCGTCTTTTCCAAAAGGTTAATGAAATTAGTGGTAGTGATGGCGATTAATTTCCGGGCATGAAAATTGAAGAAGCCGGTAGTGGAGCAAATGCTGGCTATTACATTACGTACATCGTTTTAGACGCTTGGAAAAAATAAAATTTTAAAGTGCTCAGAAATCTTAGGTTTTTTAAAAGAAAAAGTCCATTTTAAAAATATTTTTTTTTTTTTTTTTTTTTTTTTTTTTTTATTTTAGTTAATGTACTTATAATTAATATAATTACATTACTCCCATTGGAGCTTCTAGCAACATTTTAAAAATATGGTCAAGACATAAGATTATTTCTTTGAAAAAAGTTCTTCGAATTTCAGACTTCCTCGATTTAAAAAAAAAGGCTCACAATTGAATGAATTTTCATTAGGAAAATGTTTAGATTCTGAGACTTTTGTTATTTTAAATGTTCTTAAAATCTATTCAGAACCGGATTTTAATTGTTGATTTTAATTATTGAATCTGAAAATGTTGTCATCATTTTTTCAAAGGTTCATGTATTAATGCTAAGTTTTATTTATTAAATAAATTGTTTTGTATTGAAAATAAACCTATTTTTTATAAAA
The DNA here is from genome assembly GCA_021234595.1 of Delia radicum. Lineage (NCBI taxonomy): Eukaryota > Metazoa > Arthropoda > Insecta > Diptera > Anthomyiidae > Delia > Delia radicum. Next base: position 50,843,467 of record CM037852.1, read on the forward strand.
AAAATAAAAATTTTGATTTCGGTGGTACATTTATTAATTTTTTTGTATTTTTACGCATGAAAAAGTACATTTACAGACATTTTATGCGTAAATTTACACCTCAAGCACGTTTTCCTACTCAGCTATTTGGCAACTTTACAAAATAGTTCTAAATTTGTTTATTTCATACGCACTTGAAATGTCAAATTACTCATTTTGTATGCACTAACTTACATATAATGTGTGTATATTTTTTCATTTACACACACAGTGTAAATTTACCCAACTTATAGTGGGAATACAATTTTCTACTATAAATTGGGCAAATTTTAACAAAAAATAATTATAGTGTATAGTTAGTAGAAACAATACAAACATACATATACGATAAAGCATTTCTTTTCCAGCGTTTTCCATGTATTTAAATTTAAAATAAAGTACTTAGACAACATTTATAAAAATAATGGGGGACATTGAGCAGTCATTCTGACACACACACAAACAGTGTTGCCAGGTTTATCCTCATTTCGACGGTTTTTAGTACCCAAAGTTACTAAATGACGATTTCACGATTTTTACACCGCCCAGATAGAAATTGCTAAACGTGCAAATAATAAATAGTACTGTAAAGTAAATTGTTATTTATAATACTTATGTAACACTATTATATTATTGTTTTAAGCAAAGTAACTTAATTTCGAGCAATGTTGGCCAATTAATCGAGTAAATCAAAAAATGTTCTATTTCAGTGTATATTCAAAAACAAAAAATTTTAATTGCTTCGTATTTTTTAAAATAAATATTTTTTAAAATAAATATTTTTTAAAATAAATATTTTTTAAAATATAAAGCAATGTGGCAGTTACCGTTTTAATTTAAATATAATTTTTTTAATCACGTGTATAACCTTTTGACGTATCACCATGCTATGGGCAAATCAGTAACGAGAGAAAAATATTAATCTTTAGTCATTTTGGAGAAAAAATGGTAAGCACCGAGTCCGATGCCTAAAATATCACATTGTTTTAGCAATTTTTTATAAGCGTACTTGAACAATTACAGACAGTATTATACTCAAATACAGGGTTATTTTATGTAGACTTCGAAACTATAAAAAAAAATTATTACAAAATATTCTGATTTCTTGCAATTAAAATATTCATATATCTAAATACTCAACTAAAAATACAAAAATCTCAACAATCGTAAAACTATAAGTTTGTGTTAATATATAATGCTAGATTAGAATTGAACTTAATTCATTATCTTTTTGGTGTTACAGCTCGGATTGGGCCTTTCACTTTTTTCTTTCATTCGATCCTATAGTCAACGTGAACACATAAATTAAATTAAAAACGATAAAAATCTGTTTTCCAAACTTCGACGAATTCGGTACCGCAATTTTTTTTAACGACGGCGAAAAGTAATAAAATTTTGAGTTACTCGAGTAATTTTAAAATTTTACTCGATTAATCGAGTAAGCTAAAAACGTCAAAATCTGGTTACTCGTTTACTCAAACAATACGAAGTGTCTAACCAAACAGGTCGGTTATAAAATGTGTAAATGAAATAAATTATGCTAATGAAAAAAATGCTTGTTTGGCCGATAGGATCCAATTTTGAAATTGAAAAGTTCAAAGCTAAGCAACGAATTCTCCATTTGGCTGCAGGCAAAATCGGAAAAAGTTTGGAATTCAGTTTGCTCTACAGCTTTTGTGGTTTTCATTAAAATTGCTAATTCATAATCTCACTATGAAAATTTTGTTGAACGAAAATCAAAGGACTTTTTTAGTAAATCCGCAAAACATTTCTTCGGCAAAAACGAAAGTTTTCTTCATATTAGTGAAAAGTTATATATTTATTATGAAACCAGTTTTTTATTGAAGCGAGAGAGATAATCATAAATACAATAATATTTCATTAATGAAACATTTCATTAACTTAATAAAAAGTTTCAATAGACGAATTCCAGTACAATTTCATTGATTTAATGCAAAAAAACTTTAATATCATGCAGACAATTCCCTTAGTGCAATATCGAAACTTATCTGTAATCCATTAAAATGCCCAAAAAAACGATAAAATATATTTTTTTGGCCCAAATGTTATTTTAATGAATTTTTTATGGAACTAACTGGAACTCGTCCCAATAGAAGTTTTTTAAATGTTTTAAATATCAAATGTTTTACTTTTAAAAAGTTAAAGCAAATTTTGTCCATGGCGATGGCAGATTTTTATTAAACTCAGCCTGATTCAGCAAATTTTCGTTACTTGGAATAGGATGACATGTAAAAAAGAAATCTAACAAAAAAGGTTTTCCCGGTGCCACCCACCAATGTAGCACAGTGGGGAAAATTCTATGGTTTCTCAACAAATTTGCTAAAGCTCATAATTTTTAACGAATTCGAAAACGATAAAATTTGAAAAGTAGCTGATTAGATTTCAGATCGAAAATTACAAATTTTGAAAATAAAATTTTTTTATCCCTAAAAAAAGAAATATTTTAATTATTGTACTTTTTTTAAATTATGTATATTAAGAACTTTAATGATTGAAAAAATCGTTTAAATATAATTAACAGGCATTGAAATATTAAAAGCTGAACTAAAAACAGCAATTTTAATGTATTTCTGTTTTTATTGTTTAATTTTTACAAAATTGTTCAATCTTTCTTTACATTTTTTATAATTTGTGTTAAAAGATGACATATTTTCTTATATGTCGGTACAAAATATGTAATTTTTTATCGATCTGGCTTGGAATTCTGTAGAACGATCGACGATTATAGTCCAATTTTTGTAGTTAAATTATGACCAATTCAGATAAAAATGTTAAATATTGTTAACAATATTGTTAAAAAACAAAAATTTATTATCGTTTAGCATAAAGTTTTTGTGTAACAAAATTGTTCAATCTTTCTTTACATTTTTTATAATTTGTGTTAAAAGATGACATATTTTCTTATATGTCGGTACAAAATATGTAATTTTTTATCGATCTGGCTTGGAATTCTGTAGAACGATCGACGATTATAGTCCAATTTTTGTAGTTAAATTATTACCAATTCAGATAAAAATGTTAAATATTGTTAACAATATTGTTAAAAAACAAAAATTTATTATCGTTTAGCATAAAGTTTTTGTGTAACATCGTCAAAACGATAACAATTTAGGTCTCGTTTTGAACAAAACTATATAGTTTTTCCTAGAGAATCTGTTCCCTGGAATTTAGTGACCAACTATTCAAATTCGTCAAAAACTGTTAGCTCTAGGCAAACTTAATAAAAAAAGTTATTTATATAAAAGTTTTGGTTATTTCTGTTTAAAACAAATTTTTGAGTTTTTTTTATTTCAAAATTAAAGTACAAATGAAAATTTTTTTTTTCTTCTTACAAGTCAAAATTTATATTGAAAAAAAAATTGAAAATTGTTCATTGATTAAATGATTTTTTTATAAATTATGAAAAAATCATAAAAAATGTCAATGAAAAAAATACCAATATTAATGAATTTTCATTCACTTAATGAAATTTTTCATTTAACCAATGAATCGATTTTAATGAAGTCGTTTCATTAATACTATGAAGAAAAATTCTTCCAAATTTTTTTTTTAGTTCTTATCGGGTAAATAAAACAATACGGGTAAAGCGTTGATCTTTCTCCTTCAAAATTTGGGTATAAATCTTCTACCACTTCTACATTGGTTCTCTGAAGATTTTCGGTGACGCGAAATGAAACATGTAAGGACCTGTCAGTACATAAAATCTGCTTTAAATTGGCGGATAGAAAACTTTTTTACTTAATAATAAAACATTGCACGGGGCTTCGTTTAACAAAAAACAGTTGAATTCACTCACAAGGAAACTACACAGTGGTGAAATTTAAAGATTTAAATAAAACTAGGATATGTTGTAAAGGACAAAAAAATAGTAGACCCGTATTTTTTTATTGTGCACAATCTCAAGTTCTGCAGTTAAAATTACCCAGTTTGACGTTGTTTAATATTAAACTATAGGCAAATTGAGTATCAAATGAAAGGTATTCTGAAGATGCATCGACTGGTATACAAAACATGTACGTGCACGTCCAAACACATTTGTATGGGAAGTTGTAGTTGGTTTGAGATTAAATAGCAATTAATAGTGCTTTTTTAAATTAATAGAGGGAGTGTCTAGGCTTTTTTAAATGTTCGTAATCGTTCGGCTTTAACACAACTTTTCCCGAATTATAAATATTTCAAATAATAGGCTACCCTGGGCCCACACCATGGGCAATATGGGTATCAACATTTTTGTATTCTTTAGTACTTTAATATTGTGTACAAAAAAATTTGAATTTCTTAAATTTCAAAGATTTTTTATACAAAAATATTGCAATTTTTGACCCTGCCTGTTTTGCAGAACACCGAATAACTAAATATGAACTTTTTTTTTTGAAGTAAACAACGTGATAAAATAGCGACTGAAAGGGAAAAAGCCTCCACCTTGGAGGCCTGACTAAACCACTGAAGCTAGGAATTTGATATTTGGTTGTTGGTTCCTAATCAGGAGTAGGCATTTGCAAAGAGCGGATTTTTGGAAATTCCTACGGGGAGGGGCAGTCAGGGGAAAGCCTTCGCGCCCTGGACAAAACACTAAAGCGAGGAACTTGAATTTTTTTATGTGGGTACTTTATCAAGAGTAGATATTTGTATTGATGGGATTTTTGCAAATTCCCATGGGGAGGGGCATAAAAGGGAAAAATCTCCCCCTTGGCGGCCTGGCCAAATCACTAAAGCGAGGAACTTAAAATTCGGATACCTTATCACCATAAAATATCTGTATTGGTGAGAATTTTAGAAATCCTACGGTGCAAAAAGGGAGAAAAAGCTATGAACTTGAAATTAGGTATGCGGCTACCTTATCAAGAGTAGTTATCTGAGTTAGTGGGATTTTTGTAAATTGCCATGTGGAGGGCCAAAAAGGTGGAAAATCTTCACTTTGGAGGCCTGGCCAAACCGCCAAACTTAGGAACTTGAAAGTGGTACGTTGGTTCAGTAGTACACAGACGTATAAAGGGCAAAATTTTGAAAATCTACGGGGAGAGGCAGTAAGGGGAAAAGTCTCCACCTTGGCGGCCAGGCCAAACCACTAAAGCGAGGAACTTGAAATTTGGTATGTTGTTACCCTATCACGAGTATATATCTGTATGAATGGATTTTTGGAAATTTCTACGGGCAGGGGCTAAAAGGAAATACGTTTTCCCTTTAGCGGCCAAGCCACACCACTAAAGCGAGTCCGGCCAAGTCGTTGATGCTAGGAACTTGAAATTTGGTACGTGAGTTTCTAATCAGAAGTAGACATCTGTATGGCATAAATAGTAAAACTCTACCCTTGGGGGCGTGTACAAATCCCTTTGGTCAGAAATTTAAAATTTAAAGTATAAGTTTCTTCGAATATAACCTAGTTCACTTATGTGATACTTTTTGGATTTCTGGCCAGGAACGTGGTAAAAATAGGTGTTTAAACATGAAAAACTCTCCCCTTGGCAAACAGGCCAAACTACTAAAGCTAGGAAGTTAGAATTTGATATGAAGGTTCCTTATCACAAGAAGTAGGGCTAAAAGTGAAAAAGTCTTCCCCTTGGTGGCCTTACCGAACCGCTAGGAACTGAAAAATTGGTAAGTGAGTTCAGAAGTAGACATCTGTATTGGCGGAATTCTTGGATATTCCTACGTGGATGATCAACTAGAGGAAAGTATCACATTGTTTCTTAATCAGGAGTATACATCTGTGTAAAGCGGATTTTTGGAAATTCGGTATGTGGGTACTGCGAGAAGCAAAAATGCAGCCTGCCCAAGTCCATTTGGACAAAAATTTGGAATTTAAAATGTATGTTCAGGATGGTGTTAAAAATATGGTCTTACAAAATTAATTAAATTTATTTGGAAAGCACAACATTTTTTGAATTTCCGCTGTTATCAACAGAACAATACATTCAAGATTGTTAATCCCACGTTCTGGCAGCGCATAACTGTACCGATTGTATTTTTCTGCCTGGGCGGATTTATTTTAGAATTTATATTATTTCGTTAAAAACTCCACATGCTGTTCTTCAATTTGAAATAAATGTATATTTTTATCTAATCTGAAGCAAATTCTCTAAAAAGGGATGAAACTGATAAAACTGAACAAATGATTTTTTTTTGTATTTTTTCTTTATTTATAGTTTATGCCACACTAATGTATGTAAAGCTCCACTAAAAAAAGTCAGCAACATTTTTGCTGGTAGGATCCTTGCAGATAAATTGCTACTATCAGTAAAATAGTTATGCTGAATTTACAATTTTTTTTTTCTGATACTATTAGCAATTTTTCTACAAGGATCCTTTCAGCAAAAATGTTGCTGACTTTACAGATTTTTTTCCTTGAGTGTGAAATACTTAAAGAAAAACATGATTTTAGCTATAAATTAGCAGAAAATGAGAAAATTAGCAATTTAAATAATTTTTTTTAATGTCAAATAATTCTTTGCAAAATTTAATAAAGTAATTTTCAAAGCGAGCAAAACTGTTAAATATGTTCAAAAACTGATTCTTTATGTTTTTTTTTATAGAAATCGAATAATCAAGTGTTACTTACATAAAAAATCATTTTCAAGAAGCTTATTCCTGAAAATATTTTTCAATTTATGGATTATATAATTATTGTGGAAAAACTCTCGAAAAAAGTTTTCCAATACATACATTCAGGCTGGAACCTCTTAATTACACTGCGCAACAAGAAAACATTTCCCGAGTAAGTTCAGCGGAAAATGAAAGTAGAGCAGTAGTATATTAAAACCCTCAAAGGGTTTTGCGAAGTAAGCACTTATTGATTTTTTATATCCTCTTGAAGTTAGCTTATTTTTGAGCATTTTTTTCATCCGGTTAAAAATAATAGTTTGAGAGACTACATAGGTTATATGTACAAGAGTTATGTTGCAGCACTTTCCTACTAAATTTAATATTAAAACAAAAATATCTTTTTTTGTTGTTGAATTGCGCCAGATAAAAGGAGTCAAAATTTAGAATGAGTCGTTTTTTGTTTGTTTTTTTTTTAATTTGGCGTGATATATATCTGAATTACTTTTTACAGGCTATTGCGTAGAAAATTTATATTTGAAAAAATTCACAATTAAGTCTGAATTTTATTTACATATTTAGTATAAGAAAAAACTACGCTATATACGAGGGCGGATCAATAAGTCCGTGACTTTTCAAACTTCCCTCGTAGTTATATGAAATGCAACACTGCTCTCATCAAGTACCACCAGTTAATAGACTACTATTAAATTTTGAGCAAGTTCTGTCATTTACTTTGCGTTTAACAGCTGTTCAAAACATACAACCTCGTGGATTTTTTTTAAATGGAAAAAACTGAATTTCGATTGCTCAATTAACATTATTTTTTGCGAAAAAAACAGCCAATCAAACCAAGGAAAAGCTTGATAAATACTATATGGACTCTTCACTATCGATGACGCTGAACGTTCTGGACGGCCAATTTAGGCCAATACACCCGAAAATGTCGAAAAAATCCACAATATGGTGTTGGCCGATCGAAAAGTAAAAGTGCGTGAGATTGTTGATGCCATAGGCATTTCATATGGCAGTGTGGTTTCGATTTTAAATGATCAGTTGGGTTTAATAAAGCTGTCTGCAAGATGGGTGCCGCGTTTGCTCTCAATTGAACATAAACGTAATCGTGTGACAACTTCAAAGGATTGTTTTGAGTTGTTTAACCGCAATTCGAATGAGTTTTTGAGGCGTTTTGTAACTGTGGATGAAACATGGATCCACTACAATACTCCAGAGACCAAACAGCAGCCTAAACAATGGGTTTCTCCGGGTGAACCGGCTCCGAAGAAGGCCAAGGTAAGTTTGTCGGCCAATAAGGCGATGGCAACAGTTTTTTGGGATGCACGCGGGATAATCCAAATCGATTACCTTCAAAAGGGAAAAACAATAAACTGCGAATATTATGCCAACTTATTTTACCGATTTAACGAGGATATAAAAAAACGACCCCATATGGACAAGAAAAAAGTTCTTATTCATCAAGATAATGCACGTGTGCAGTCTCAATGGCAAAATTTCATGAATTGGGCTACGAATTGGTATCTCATCCGCCATATTCTCCGGATTTAGCCCCACTGACTATTTCCTATTTCCAAACCTAAAGAAATGGCTCGGTGGAAAGAGATTTAGATCCAATGATGAAATTATTGATCAAACAAATGCCTATTTTATGGACCTCGAAAAATCCTATTTTTTTAGAAGGATACAAAAATTGGAGAAACGTTGGACTAAGTATATTGAGCTAAAAGGAGATTATGTTGAAAAATAATTTTTTTTTGCAAAAAATTGTGTTTCATTCAAAAAGTTACGGACTTATTAAACCGCCCTCGTAGTTTAACTCTCTCCTGGAAGCTATAAGGAATCATAGACAACGAAGCCCTCATACCAGGTGTTCAATCATACAAAATACGCACGTATTTAATGTATTCAGAAGAATTTTGAATACCTTCAAGTCACAAACTATTCTTGGAGATTGTAACGAATATCCACTTCTCCCATTAGTTTGTCAATGTCCTTGAACAAAGCAGATGTTCGACATTATTCAAACAAAATATTCCTGAAGTGTTGATTGCGATTCCTATATGCAGAAATTGTGGTCCCAGGGGCCAAGAAATTATTTAAATTTAATTCAATTCTTTCGATTTGCGTTGTGAATAAAGTCTACCTGGTTTTGTGTAATCAAAGATAATTATTATTATTTTATTATTATTATAAAAAAAATTAATTAAACTGTAAAAAATATTACTTGAGCCAGAGTAAAAACTAACATTTTTGTTCTTCAAAGATTAGTAACGTCATGATGCTTGTTAGCAAAGGACCCTACCCACGTGTTCGATTACTAAGAAGATAAGAATGGAGCAAAATTTATAATTAATAGTTTTTTTTTTTTAAAGCAATGCCTATTCTGGAGAATTTCTGATGAGGTCTTTAGCCAGCTGGAAATACTAGTATCAACCTAGCTAATATGTTTTATTTGCTTTATTATTGTAAATATAATGAGGTTGAAATTTAAAAATAACATTAAAATAATCTTGATGTATATAAAAAAAAACTAATAAATTTCTGGGTTCAAACGCAAACTAGATAAAGCATCATTTAATAAGTCATATGGCTATCCCAGATGTAAAGTCCGGTTTCTAAGTGTTGTAATGAAATTTAAGCACATGGGTCACTTACAGAAACTTTACGCTTAATTTTTCTTTTGTTCATAACAGTTACGAATTCACTTTTGTAATAACCTTTTTTATGAGTGTATTACTAGTCCATGAAAATATCATTTTCAATTTCAGATTGATATTCCTACTAATTCCAAAATTGCAGATTATGGAACTTGAGTTTTGGTGTACTTTTGCATAGCTTTTTTGTTTCTTTAATATTATTTATGGTATCTTTCTTAAAACATTTTTTAAAAAATTGCACCAGCTTGCTTACGATAGAGGGCGCAATTTTAATCTGAATTAAAAAAAAGTCTGCTACTGTCCACAAAATTCTCTACGCACAATTTGCTTTGTAAAAATTGAACCAAAGTACGTTAAACGCATTGAAAATGTACCAAAAAATGAGATAAAAATTAAATTAACATCACAAAAGGTAAACTAACGATATACTTAATTTGAATGTTATAGGCCTAAAATATTTAATTTCAATTTTTTAATTTATATATTAATTTGATCCACTGGATTGCATAAAAACAAATAACCGGAAAATTTGCCTCACAATAGCCCAACTTTAAAAGACTATAAATTAACGATACGAGCTAACTTTTTAAACCCCTTAGGGAGTTGTGGTCTCCCTGCAAAAAAAAGTGCTTACCCAGAAGCGCTTCAGGAAGGCATTTTTTTTGTTCGCGATGTCCCACTTGGTATGTCTCTTTTAAAGCGCTTCTTTCATGTCCTCTTAGAAGCAATAAATTCATGCCATCTTAGGCACTAAGAAGCGCTTTTTTGTATGTTGACAACATTAGTGCTTCATGGTATGCATACTTTATTGCTTCATTGTAAGCATTATTCACTGCTTCAAAGAAGGCATTCTGGGAAGCACGACAGAATTCCTTCCCTTATTGTTTTATAGTATGCAAGGCGGTGAAGTGCTATTTTGGAAGCATACAAATGTAGTTACTGCTTACCAAATTCAGGTTATTTTTTGCTGGGCTATTTTCATTTCTCATTGCTTTCATTCGGGACAGATTTGAAGACCCGATATTTGCTGCAAAAAAAAGCTTTTAAAAGAAATAAAGTGGGCAGAAAACACATTGGCTGAAAAATAAGTATTATGTACTAAAATAATTATCGTTCATGTTATTAATGACACAATTTCATAAAAATTTTTTGGCAGATTCAATGTTGAATTTCGTTATATCATAGTTTCATAAAAACAATCATTCGATTTGATAAATTATCTCTTCATAAATTTAATGAAATTTTTCTTTAGAGCAATGAAATTATTTCAGACTTTTTTTTCATAAAATTTCATAATTTCATTACTTTTAATGCATTTCCAACTTTAGTTTTAAGTTTTAATTCTGAAGAGTTCAACATATTTAATAAAGTGTTTTACTATTTCACTGTAGCATTTAATTATGTTTGGAATTTTATGTAATTCTATGAAAGCGGTTCATTGGCGTAATTCCAATGCACTTCTTAATATTAAAAAAATTTATGATACTGGTATGAAACAGGTTTCAAAATTAAACACTTGAATACACGCATGAACCTTAAATTGTTAGGGTAGTATATCGTTACATATGGCCATATATGTAAGTATTTATATTAATATCAATCTACATAAAATCTACATATAACAATCTACAATCTACAATCTACATATAAAATGTTTTCCACTTATAAGAGACTTTATTTTAGTTTGACGATATTTTCAAATATCATGACGATTTTTTCTGGATAATTGGACGAATTTATGTTAAAAAACCTGGCAACACTGCATACAAACTAACAATGTGTAAGTCAAGCACAAGCATTCAGCCCAATTAAATCATAAAGTGTGACATAGTAGGTATGTCTAAGAAAAACTTATACGGTGACATATGGAATTAGCTACATACGAGAGTATTGTTTGAATTAATGTGAAATTAAAATATGTTTTTAAATTTTAATATTTCGTTAGTTGGTAGTGGTCTAACAAGGGAGGTATCCCGCCCCGGACCTAAAGATCTAAATGAAGTTCGGATATGTTGTAGAGAATTACAATTTAAGGGACCCGTGTTTTTTTTTAGCTGCCCAATCTAATGTCTAGGCGTTACAAAGTCAAAAATTACCCGATTTTACGTTTTTTTTCGTTTTATTAAAGTCACATTTCTAAAAAAAAAATTTGTTTTGAGTAACATTAAATCTAGCGTTTTATTGCAGAATTTTAGTTATATTAAGCTAAAAATATTGCATAGCAATGCCTATTTAATTTAGTCGAGGGGAGTGTTTCAGCTTTTTCCGAAATTCGAACCCGTTTGGTTTTTATGTCAATTTTTCCGAAGAGCCATTTTCCCCTATATTTCAAATAATTGAAAAATGTGGCAACTCCGTGTAAACTATGTAGGCAATATGGGTATCAAAATTTTTGTTTTCTTGAGTATTTTAACAATGAGTACAAATAAATCTAGTTTTCGTAAACTAAATACACATTTTCATACAAAAGCCAATACATTTAACCCTACGTTTTTATACAAAAACCAATTAATTTTTAACCCTGCTGTTTAACCCTTAAACGTGAGTTTGGGCAGTTAAACAAATACGTGTCTCCTTTTGTGCTCCTTTACAACATATCTAAAGTTCACCAACATTTGCGAGTTCGTGTCGGGATAGCCCCCTTGTAAGTCTAATGTAATGCCAATTTCGATCTGCTGTTTTGATAGTCATTAAGTAACGACATATTTTGTAATAGTATATTCGAATCATCGCGATTTTTTAAGGGTATTATTTGAACTTCAATCAGACTATTTCCATACATATGTATTCCCATTTTATTTTGAAAATATATATGACTCCTAAAAGGCGGACAAAGAAAGTAACTTTGAGTACATTAATGACTTAATTAATTTGGAAGAAATAAAAAATACAAAAAAAAACATGATTAACCACTGTTTACCCTGTTATCTATATGAAAGACTTCCCTAATAGATACATTTTAACAGGCCCAATTATAGGTATTTACTTTAAGACCCGTCATATTTGCACATATTTAGGCCAGTCACATGACAGACACTCTTAAACCGGTAACGTACTTTAGGAATTTTCACCTACCACAGACCTGGTACTTTCAGACCCATCACGAGAGATTTTAAACCTTTCATGTGGTATGAACTTTGAGAACCTGCACTGTTTCAACAAACCACGGACTAGTTCTATCATCCCCATCAAGTGATGAAAACTTTTATACCTATTACGTGATAGATACTGTAAGAACCAATTCTGTTTTCACCAACCACAGGACCTTTACTTTCAGGCTAATCTCATATGATAGAGATTTTTAAACCGGTCACTTTAGAAGCCGATCCTTTTTTCACTTATCACGTGATAGGTATTTTAGAAACCGGTCCTTTTTATACGTAACACGGTGCTGGTCTTATTTATTTTTTAAATTATCACTTTTATTCAAATTATTTCGAACAATACCAGTTTGATAATATCGAAATTTGAGGCATTTTTGATAAATCAAAATACCGATTTTAGGGCAATATCGATTTGAGTATTGTAAAGTTCATTATAATATTTTATTTCCTTGTTTGATAGCAATTCCGAATAATTCCATAATAACACAGGAAAACAAAATCATATCTTTTAAAAATTAATAAGGTTACGACTATGAAATTCCATATATTTCAGTCACGCTGATTTCAATTGCGTACTTTATTGTTCGATCTATGGTACAGGTTTTCTACAAAATTACTTTAAAGTTTGGTTCATGTAAATGCAGTCTTTTTTGCGTTTTTAAATTTCAACTTTCTATTGAAATGTAATGACATCAATTGTATTCTTATGTGAGATTCATAATTTTTATTTTTTTTTATTTTATTAATTAATAATCATATAATTACAAATTATATACTATTACCCTAACCGAGCACTAGCTACTATGGCCTTCGGCGCGTTATAGCGAAAACAGACCAGTGCCTCTGGTGGGAATCGAACCCACGACCCCCGCACTGATAAGCCAGCACGCTACCAACTAGCCTACCGGGGCGCACAGATTCATAATTAATTTACAAAACTCTATATTAAACCCGCTATTTAGCGATTTTTCTTATTTTTCCTAATTTTGAAGGTTTAAGAGAATTTTATCGCTAAACTAGAAATGGACCTTAACAAATGGTTATGCAGTAGAAAGAGCCTATTATTAGGAGATGTTTGATCAAGAAAACAAATATTTTAGTATGTTGCCTATTATGCAAAAAGCGGGATTTGTCAAAAAATGTATATGGCAGCATAACTTCAAGAAAAGAAGCCAGTGTCCAACTTTTAGTATGAAAACCTTTTAAAAATATATGTGCATATAATGGTCCAAAAGTGTTTATACATGAAAAAGTTGTTCTAACAAAAACCCTATTTTAGTGACAAATATATACCAAAACTGAGGTTTGGTATATCATTATTTGTCCAAATTTATTGGTTAATGGATACACTGAGAGTGCCAATTTTAATTAAAGCTATGACGGAATTCATTAGTGAAGTGAAGATAATTCTCTCAGTGTGTGATGAAAAAAAAATAAAGGCCATATTTTTTTAGAGGCCCACTCTCTTGTTTAGGGGTTACAAAGTGGGGTCAAAAATTACCCCATGTTTCGATTTTTCCGCTTATTTCGAATTGTTTTAGAGAAATTTTATGCACATTTTGTACCAAATGAAAGAGCTTTTGGGTACGCATTAACTGGTGTTGTAGTTATTTCTTAGCCATATATGGCCCTTTGGGCTCGGTTATTTAATTGAAGAATAATAAATATGTCCGATAACTTTCTAGTATTTTTGTTATTTAAAAAACATGTGTTTTGAGTGATATTAAGACTAGCGTTTCGTTAAAGAATTATAGTTGGATTATGCTAAAAAATATGGCTGAGCCTTTTCTAACATTCGTCATTGCTCGGCTTTTATGCACAGGATTTAGTCAATTGAAACTTTTTATTTAGTTTTTTTTTTTTTTTTAATTATTTATTTAATAACTTCCAAGTACACTACAATTCTAAATTAACTGGGTCTCAGCGCCGTTGAGGCATTTTTGAGACTAGTTGGCAATATACTAAATGTACTATTTATAATTCATATCTAAATTTAAACAAAATTTATTCGTTTTTACAAATTAAAGAAAAAACTAGTTTACAAAAGAAGCGTTTCTATATTTTCAAATAAGTATTTTTTAAGGTTTTCTTTAAAAAGTGATATTCTATTCATGGTTCTTAAATGCATTGGTAGTTTGTTATACTCATTAGTACCCATATATTCAATACGTTGCTTAGTAGTTTCCAGTCTGCATCTTGCTGTTCTTAGATTTTGTTGATTTCTGGTATTAAAAACAGATTGGTTTTGATGAAAATGTACAGTATGATAACCTATGTTGTGTAATGATTTAAATATATACATTAACAATTGATATTCGTACAACGCATGGATCGGTAAAATATATTTGCAAACATCCCTATAAAGGGATAATGTTGAAAAGGTTAAAGGCAGATTGTAAACTATTTTCAAAGCTTTATTCTGCATACTTTGCAGCGGTTTTAGAACAGTTGTATTTTTGTAACCATAAATAATTGCCATATAATTCAAATGACTCTGTATTAGAGCTTGATACAAGAGTAATTTAGTCTCTTTATTAAGTCTGTATTTCAATTTATACAATAATCCAATGGCTGGAGCAATCTCACTTTTCACCTCACAAATATGAGAATCCCAAGAAAGGTTGCTTTGCAACGTAATTCCTAAATATTTAACAGCTTGGGTTTCATAAATTAGTTTACCATCAATATA
This sequence comes from Delia radicum, assembly GCA_021234595.1. NCBI lineage: Eukaryota > Metazoa > Arthropoda > Insecta > Diptera > Anthomyiidae > Delia > Delia radicum. The sequence continues at coordinate 50,858,514 of CM037852.1, forward strand.
GATATTGAAGCAACTATTTGACGCAACTACATCTCGTTCCATGTATGTTTTTAAAACCAAATCGTATTTATACGGGTAAAAAAGACACACATCATCTGCAAACATATACAATTGGCCATTAAGATTTAAGTTACTGATGTCATTTAGATATATTGAAAATAGTAACGGTCCTAAGCAGCTTCCTTGCGGCACACCATACTCGACATTTAACATATTACTTTTTGTATTGTTTATTTGAACAAACTGCTTACGGTTTTTAAAATAACTTTCAAAAAATGTTATGTCTCTTCCAGATACACCATAATATCTTAATTTCTGTATCAATATTCCATGATCAACTAGATCGAAAGCTTTTGTGAAGTCCAGGAACAGACCTGCTGCTCCCCTCGAACCCTGGTCCAGTCCATTACATATAAAATTCACAACATTCGCCACCGCTTCATCGGTTCCACAACCTTTTTTAAATCCAAACTGAAATTTATAAATGTAGTTATTATCATCGAAATACATTAAGAGCTTTTGGTAAATTAGTTTTTCAAATATTTTATCAATAGTTGAGAAAACAGCAACTGGACGAAAATTGTTTACTGAAAATGCATTTAAAATTTTAGGAATTGGAACAATTTTAGAGATTTTTAAGCAATCCGGAAAGTTTGACGAACATATCATATTATTAAATATATTTGTTAAAATTGGCGCAATTATTTGCTTGCAAACTACAATTGATTTGGGAGTAACATTATCATAACCAGTTGATTTATGAATTTTCAGATTACCAATGATATTATCAACATCTTCAAGTGTTACAGGTAGAATTGAAAAACTATTAGAACTTCTGGGTAAGGTTCTAAAGATATTACAATTATCACCAGGAAATGTTTGAATTTGTTGCCTCAGATCTTTTACGGATTGTATAAGTACTGATTAAGACTGTCAGCTATAATTTGTTCATTGACAATTTTTACACCAGTTGATGTTGAGAGACTAAAATTCGTTTTCTGTACTCTTCCAAGTAAATTGTTTAAAAATTCCAACATTTTTTTGGATCACCATCAATTCTATTTATGATATTATAAAAGTAGTTATTTCTAGACGTTTTGCAAGCCATTTTAATAATGTTACTTATTTTTTTCAACAAATATTCATATTTATCAGATTTGGACTTTCGGCGTTTTTTCAAAAGTTTACGTTTAAACAATATTAAGCTTTGCAGATTTTTGTTAATCCACGGGGTAAGCTCAAATCTTAGTTGTGTTTTGCATTTTATGTTACTCGTTGAATTTGTAATAGCATTAGCAATACAAGATATAAGATTCTCTGTTAAATCTGGTGAATCGACAGCCATATCAACTTCAGCCAAACTACTTAGCAAATACTGTTTAACCTTATTGTAATCACATCGAGTTTTATTTACCTCAATATCTCTATTAGTAACAAAATTACTTTTCACTTTAACACATATTATATTGTGATCCGTTAACGGACATTCAACAGAATCTACAAATATTTTTCCCAAAACATTACTGAACACATTGTCAATACATACAGTTAATGCAAATTTTCTTAAAATTGTACGAAGAATTATTGTATAAATTTATTTGTTATAATTTCCTTTCACTCTATTAAAAAGTTGGGATTAAAAAACTGGTTTCACGAAATTTTGAGAAAATTTTAGTTGTTTTTGTAAAGAAATGTTGAATAGATTTAACTAAAAATTTCATTGTTTTTCGCCAAAAAAATTCTTTCAGTTATAATCTCACTGTCATGATTTAGGAAAAACACGAAATCTATAAAGCAAAGTGTATTCCGAACTTTTTCCGAATGGTGAATTCGTTGCTCAACTGTGGACTTTAATTAAAATTTGAATTTCAAAATTGCATCCGATCGATCCAACAAACATTTTTCCATTAGCAAAACTTATTTTTCATATATTTTCTTAACGAACTGGGTGGCCACACTAATAATTTCGCTTAAAATTCAAGCTTTAATGTTTTTTTTTAATGCGAAGTGACAAAATTATTCATAAAATAAACATATAGATGCTATTAAAACTTTTAAATTTTTTCGCTGGATTTCTCGTCTCGGGAATTCCCGGGCATGTCATAACAATGGATATTTTTGTTACGATTACAAAGTTTTTGTAGTTAAATGTCATAATATTTTTATCCAAATCATTTTGCTAAGTTATTAGTTGAAATTGCCCTAGATTTTTGTTTTGTGTGTATGTGTTTAGTAATGATTTTGGGCCGAATTTCTGTCAAATTAGTTTTTTTTCAGTCAAGCCTTCAAAATAATGAATAACGTAGCAATAAGACCATGTGAAACTTTGAAGCATTGCCTACAAAATTAGCAATTCTAGGGTTGCCATATATAAAAGTCAAAATATTTTTGACTTTTTTTTAAATATAAGGAAGAACGGCTTAATAAAAATGATTTGCTGGTTTCGACCAAGGAATATTAGAAAATATTTAGAAATAGAAAAAATTTTCTTAGTCAGATTTTTACAGGAAGAAGAAAACATTTTTATTGAAAAATTTAACGGACACAATGGATATGCCAGACTGCGCAGTTTCGTCCCATCCAAGGACTCGTCGGTGGGTAATAAATGTGTTATTTTAACAAAGTATTTTATATTGTTTAATTGCTCTATATGAAAAGCTTTTTAATTTGTCTAATAGTGAGTTTCAAACCCACAGCCTATGACTAGTAGCATCACCTCTTAGCAAGTTGAGCCACGGCGAAAAAGTGTAACTAAGTGGAGTTTTGTCAATCACAGCAGTAATCAGAAGAGACAGAGTCAACTAATACCTATGAACAATTTATTTTTCAACCAGAATGCTTCCTCTTTTTTTAATTTAAATTTTTTTTTTCATTCAACATTTTTCTTTTTTTTCAAAATGTACTTTTAGGGGAAAAGAAATACTGATCAAATCACTGATCCGGTATTGTAAAAATGGAAGTATGCTAAAACCTAATCCGTTTCTGTTTTTAATATCCAAACTGAGCTATTTTCTCTCAACCAGCAAAAGAGCATATAATTTTCATTTGCCAAATAACAGTTTAAAAAATATGTCTAAAACTACAAGTTTTAAAAAATTCTTAAAAATAGTGCGTAAGCAATAATAAAAACATGTGCAATTTTTTTATAGAAATTTGACTTGTTAATATATACAAATTAGATTTTTAACAAATATTAACAATTTAAGTGCGAACAGAGCGTCAAAGTAAGTAATTTTCATAAAGTGTCCTGAAAAGGAGCCGCTCCAAACACAAAACCCGAATTATTATTTTTTCGATTTTATTATTTTTAATTACGAACTACAGTGATTTTGGCTTAGTTGCACATAAATTGCGGACTATATCGCTAATGTGACTATAAGCCTAATATTTATATATGTACCCAGGAAAAAATTACACATTCCAAAAAGAAGGTGATGCCCACACTCGCTTACATATCTCATTGCCAAATTTAGTAACTGCAATACCAAACTCATTCCAACGATAGAGTCAAAAAAGCAAGTAGTATTGTAATCAATTCTTTAAATTTAAACCAGAAAGCATGAACTCAATAACAAAGTAATTATATACTTGAAAGAAAATAACAATGTTATTAACTTATATGTATAACTTTTTGTACTCAAGAAGTAATCATATGCTTTTTCTTAATAAAAGGACGTTATTGGAAGTAGTTCCTAATTTTGAAAAAGAAGTTATACAATTTTAAAGAATTTATCTCATATATTTTTTATTTGCAGGAAAATAATACTAAAAACAGAAATTGCATGTTGGCTAAATTTTGTTAAACTGTGGTTAGGTATAAATTAGGGAAGCGCACGTGAGCTGAAAATTGTGAGTGGAAAATGAAATTACTGACGTTATCGTGAGTGAGTGTAAAAAAAATTTTTCGAAGGTGATAGTGCATGAGTCATATTTTTGTTTTTAAATTTTGAATTGTTCTTTTTTATTTGAAAAATTTATATTTTCGTTGTTTATAGCTCCAAAATTATGACAAACCCATGTTATCATAAGAATTCGATGTTTCACTTTTTAGGATTTTATTTCCGTATGAGTTTAGATCGTTATATTTGAGTGACCTAGGAGAATCACGTGTGAGTAAAAGTTGAATTTACTTATGGTACTACTTCTTTTTTTCAAATGTAAGTACTTCGTAGTTTTACAATTGAACTATTTCTTTATTAAAAAATGTATGTAGTTCTTAAAAATATAAAGTAAATGGTTCTTCGGTAAAAAAAAAATAATCAATTCTAAAGAATCAATTATTTTAGTCTCACGCCCTGTTAAAAGAATCGAGTATGTAATCTAGTAAGGAATGCGTTCTGCCCAAAATGCTTGATTACAAACCCGCTTACCTTTTTGGAAATTTTTTGCTGGGTATGTCATTTCGTTGCATATAAATGACTTCAGATATAGTCATAAATTAATATGACTATATAAAATTTATTTAGTAATATAACGGGTGGAAAAGTAGGTATAAAGAAAATATGTTTGAAAAGCTTTATCTCAATCCTCTGATTCCGTTCATAACCCTGATTCATTATTTAACTTCGGTGGGATTAAGTGCTCTGGGAACAATAGAAACGTGAAAAGTGGACTATATCGCTTAATGGACTATAAACGATGTGACTATAACCGAAAAGTGTACTAATATAAATACGCTAGATAATATCCCAAATCCTTTCACCAGAATCAAGCAATACAATCGTGTTCTAATTGTTTTGGAAAAGTGCGTTGTAGCGTTAGATGGTTAACGGTTACAGTTAAACAAAAAAAAATCTCGTTTTATGTTGTAAAATGGTTTGTTGAAATCACTGTCATTGTTAAAAACTCTTTAATTGTTGTCAATGCTAAATGCAGCAATGAAACGGTAAGTTACGTTTTTTCAAGCAACAACAACATTAAGTTCTTAAGTACTATATTTAGTTATGAATGTTTGTTAACATAATAATTGTTGTTCATGTGTGTATGAGTCTTTAGGTACTCGCACTTGGACTTTAATTTGTCATCAAATTTTCATTACACTTACAACATGCATACAGACATCCATACAAACATACATACACACATACATAAATACACATTTATAGCAATATTTCTCGGCGAGTGACTTTGTAATGCCATTTTCCAGATAATAATCGGTAGGTATGTATTGTTGTTTCTTAGCTGATGTATTGTGATTTGGTGGGCAGCAAGCGTGGAAACAGTTGGAAAATAACATGCATGCGACATTTACAACAGAGTCCATGTGTGGGAAGCACAAAGCGTTAAGTTTTAGCCGTTTCTGACAGTTTTAATACGACACGACACAGTGGCGACAATTTTTATAAGAAATAAATCACGAAAATCAACACGATGCGCTCTACTGTTTTCTTTTTATTGTTAGATAAAACTTCCATTCATTTAAAGTATTTCTGCTTCTTTTTTTGCATTGTGCATTTCCATCTAACTAAATAAAACATACTCTCATCAACTTAGCACCACCACCAACCGAACCATATTAACCATCGTTACCATCAGCAACATCAATGTGTAATGATCTTAACTCTATTGGAGGATCCCTTCAGTCAGTCAGTCAGTCAGTCAGTTCTTCGTTTGTTTGTTCATTCATTGATTTACTATAGTCCGATATTTAGATAGTCGTTAGGTATGTATGTATGTATTTCTTATTGTCATAATCATTATCATCAACAATTTTTGTTGGCGGCGTTGGCGTCATTCCTAATTTTTGAAAATGATTTACTTTCGACTTTTGCCGAAATCACGAATCCATCTTGCCATCTCTTGCACGATCAACTGCAACAGTTAAATTGTGTGAATAACGATTTTACATTCACACAATCATTTCAAATACATACACTGCATTGCAAAACTATAATTACACATTAAATTCACTAAATTTCGTAACCCGTTTAAAAATCAACATTTATGTATATTAGGGCGGGTCGATTTTAAAATCGCTCAACGTTCAAGGAAAATCGTATTCTAGGGATCAAAATAAGAAACTTTGCCGAGGGAACCATACCTCTAAAACGAATTTTGATGTCCCGACTTTTGACTCGTAGGGTCAAATTTTGAAAAATCCCACTTTGATATTTCAGAAAGTAGGAGGAATCTCCCCAAGATTATGGGAGCTGCTTCTTCTCCGGGAGACGTGCTAACGATCATCATTCTAGGTGCCCGTTAAGGTGTTAAAATTGAAGTTGAAAGAGGGCCTTTTTAGCCGTGTTTTTATAGCAAAATGTACAAATCTCGGGATTGAGATATTTCAGAAAGTAGGAGGAGTCTTTTCAAGATTAGGGTCTCTATTTCTTCTCCGGAAGACGCTCTAGCAGATGAATGCATAAATTATATTCGATTGGGTTGGACTCGATTATGGCACTCTAAATGGGTCAAAGTGGGATTTTTGAAAATTTCACCCTACGGGTCAAAAATTCGTTTTAGAGGTATGGTTCTTTCTTCAAAGTTTCTTATTTTGATCCCTAGAATACGATTTTCCTTGAACGTTGAGCGATTTTTTTTTGCCTCCATACAAATCGACCCGGCCTAATGTTATGCTGCATCCATTTATGAACATGTATGAACTTATTTATACTCATATATGAAGTGATTCGAGGTCATACATGTCCATATGCCACCATATAGGATTCACATATCTACACATATGACCATGTATGGAAATGTATAGACATGTATGGTTATATATGTAAATACTACCAGAATTTTCGTTAATGCACACGCATGAACATATATGAATTCTAATATGAACATATAAAAATGGTTTATGAACATATATAAATCATGTATGCGGACACGTATGAAGTTTGTGTATTCATGCATGGAGACATATGTGGACATTTTTTAACAGGGAAGTTAAAAAAAAGTAGAAGAGTTTAGCCAGCGTAAAAGTAATAAAAAATTATTAATATTTAACAAATAAATAATACATTTATTTTTTATTTTACTATTAAAAAGATATAACAAAATCGATCAGTGTTTCATAACTATAAATAAACTTAACTTAATATATCAAAATTTACAAAAATTTAAGAAAAATATTTTAAAGCAGCAGTTTTAATAAATTATAATTCTTGAGGCCTCCTCCTTTTTGAATCGAATCGAAAATTCGATCAGACATACTTTCAGATTTAGTCGAAGTTCTTCCGTTATAGATTTCCACGCATCAATAACTGCTTCTTTTAGATGAAAAACGCTTGACGGGTTTCTGCGAAAACTCGACGTGTTAATACTCCCCAAATATTCGCATTGGGGGTTGGATCTGGAAAACATGTGGGCCATTCCAATACTCTTATATTTTTTGATGATAGATATTCGATCGTCTGACTACTTACATGTACTGAGGCATTGTCTTGTTGGAAAATAATTCTTCTTCGTTGTTATTTTCAATAAATGGCACCGATTTCTCTTCTAATACTGCACTTAGAAGAAATTATTCTGGTGCTTGGAGATGCCAAATCAACAATACCGTCAAAACAAAAAGCGCCCCAAACCATCAAGGATCCGCCTCCGAAATATATATTTGATCAATATCGTGGTTCCTTACGTAGGTCTCTCCAATAGTTGTTAACCCTTATGTTTACACCAAGTTGATTTGTCACATTCATAACGCCAGACCCGGTACAAAACTAGACGACTTTATATGAAAACGTATAAGTTAATATAAAGATTTTGTGGGAATATGACTTTCCATTTTTTAAAAAATATCAACAAAACACAAACTGTACACAACCACTATTTTGAATCACAATTTCAAATGAACTGATTATTTTCTTTGCAGCTCATTCAAAAAAATTTTCTTTCAATTCACAGAATACTTACTTTTTCAGTTGAAAAAAAAGTCTTTTTTTAAAATTTCGGAAGAAAACGTTGCAATACCTGTGACAATATTAAGGAAATGTTGACTAGAGTTTTAAAAACCATTAACTTGACACCCCCCTAGTAAAAAATAATAATTAAATGTGCACTTACTGTTCTAAAATGTATCCTTGAGGATATCATGGTATATCACTACTATAGCTTCTAAGGGAGTATAAAAATTACACGACAAAAACAAAAAGGGCCTGGCCAGGCTCTGGTGTAAACATAAGGGTTAAAATCATCTAGACCAACAAGATTTTACATTTTATCATCAGAAAAAATCACCTTTTAAAGTTACCACACAGTTAAAAGTCGTAAAAAAATGTTTGTAATATTATAAAAAATAGCAAAAATTCTTTGTAATTATAGTTATGCAACGCAGTGTATATCCGCAGCTTCTTCTTTATTTTACTTTCAGCTGTAACAATTTGTTGGTGTGAAATCACAAAAACAGTGGCTACGTAAATAAATGTTGCATTTATTTTACAGTTACAGCGGTAATATTGAGAGTCCAAATGGAAATGTATTTTTAAAGATGGACGAAAATTGCTTAATTTAATAAACAGGGTTTCCTGAAAGCGTCAAGAATTTGTCCTTTTAGAAACATTTTTGTATTTCAATTAATTTGCAATATTTCAGGATTTGATACCAATCAAAATTTCAGGAAATATTCAGCGGTGTTGCAAGTTCAGTACAAGATATTAACCAACAGTTATGAAGCATGTTCATATCTAACATGCTTTATAAATAATTCATCATTTCATCGAAAAATGTCATCGATATTTCTTTTTTATAATCGAATGAAAATCGAAAGAGAATGTGTAAAACAGACACATTTTTTAGTATATTGGAGTACTAACAAAATTCGGTCTTCGATCCGCATGGAATTAAGAAATTCATCACCTACACAATATTGTTACAAAACAGTTTTATAAATACAGTGCAACCTCGCTTAACGTAACTAATAAAAATGTTGGCTGTTAAGCAAACTGAGGTTGTTGCTATAACCGAATCACAATTTTTAAGGCGCTACTTCTCTTTTATGGTTTAAATTGAGAAAACAAATTTTATCACACATTTAAATCATTTATTTTTAAAATAAATTCATTCATTTTATTAAAAAAAAACGCGAAAACACAAATATGCCCCTAACGATGCTATTAAGAATATCACTTTTTTGATCTATTGAAAAGCTGCGTTAACTGAGTCAACAATGCAAACAATTTACAAGTTGCAATAATCGATGCGTTGGATTTATCGAGGGTGGCGTTAAGCGAGGTAGCACTGTATTTATAAAACAGTTTCATTGGACGAAAAACAATGAATTTTCATCATATTTATGATGGTTTTCATAAATATGATGAAGCTTGTACTTTGAGTGTAGATTTACTAAACCGGTCATTTCGACCGATGCATAAAAATTATATTTATTTGTTAAAAATATTAACTTCTTTGATATAAAATCAATATATTGTTGTAAACTATGATTATTTATTTATAAAACCATTTTTTTTAAACCTTAACCGCCGTATTCATAAAAATATTAAACAGCATTTCAAAAACATTTTAGTTAAAACCAAAATATTAGCATTAAAAATGGGTTCATAAATGAATATTTAAAAATTTTACACAAGGTATGAAATGAATATTTTAAGCTAATATTCGTTTATGAATACAGTTCTCAGGCTTAAAATGTGTTTCAACGAAAATGTAGTTGATATCTGAGTTTAGATTTTTTATGAATACGGGCGTGTATGCCCACAATATGTGAAAGAATGAAAAAAAATATCAAGTCTTCTATTAAGTTTTTTTGCACGAGTTTCCAAAAAGTATGTCGTTGGGGAGTAAGCCTATATTACAAATTTTAGATTTGTGCAGGACGGGGGAACTTTTTCATAAGGGGAACTTTTTCATACAAAGATCTCAAAATATTTTGCTAATAGAGTTTATAATTTTGCAAAGTCGATTCTCGTTACATACATATAAAAACTCTTTTTCAACTTTCGATTTTAAATCACAAAAAATATTTAAAATAAACCCCAAAATTTTGTTTTTAATTTGTTTTTCAAAAATCTCGATTTTAACAAAAATAAATATTTTGTAGAAGGAAGTAGTAAGGTCGAATTTTTTTAATTTAATCAGAATTAACGAATTTAAATGAAGTTAATGGAGATCAAATGTATGTTAATTAGTATCTTAATTTCAAGATATTTGGTTTAGAATGTATATATTTGTATATAATTATATCAAATGAAACATAATTAGATGCAATCACATCGGGACAAAACTCGGATAAAATTGTATACATTTTTATTAAATTGTATGTAATTAAATCTAAATATATCCAAAGTGATACAATTTAATAGAACCATTTTGCGGATCAAATTATCCCCGAGTAAAAAAATTATAATTAATCACGTTATATTCTTTAATATAAAAATATATGATCATATATAATAGCATATGTATCAATATGTATATAATTATTTTCAAAATGTTTTGTTTACAGTTCGATAATTCAAGTCTAATTCCATCCTTTTAGAAAATTGTGGTTGAATTTTGAATTTAAATGTGACGAAGTTGACCTAATTTTTCATAAATTTTTAGCTATTTCAATGAATTTTTTGTGATTTCATGGGGTATTAGCTAAACTATTTTAATAACTAATGTCCAATGTACAAAAAAAACATTTTAAAGTTTCGTGAACCGCAAAATCGCATTTTCGAAAAAATCGGGGTTTAAAATGCATGAAAATTTTAAGCAATATTTCATTAAAGGAATATGGATAAAATGGCCTGTTTTGCAAAAAAAAACTCGTTTTCAAAAAGTTGTCGCTTATACCCTTATACGGACGAATCATTAAATTATTCAAATTTATAAAAAAAAATTTACACCTAGAAACCGGTTTCGATGGTAGCAAGCGTATATGTAGCTAATCGCATGGTTCGGTTGGAGCTAACGGATTTTTTTGGTAGTTAACACCGAATTTCTGTTAAGGCAATCAAAATTCTATTGTCTTGTCAGAATTTCTGTTGTTTTAATCGAATGACTGTTATCACAACCGATAGCATCCACAGCGAGTATGTTTTCTGCTAGTATTTTTGAGTATAACTGTATAACATTTAAAAATCGGTTAACGGGTTTTTTCAAAGTCCAGAAAACAAAACCGGTTTTTTTAAATGTCAACTATTCGGAAAACTCGATAACCGGTTTTCGAAAAATGTCGAATAACACAAGGCAACAATTTTGAAAAAATTTTAGGGGCTTTGAAAACCACTATACAATTTTGATGTATTGTGGTCCCAGTAGTACAAATATGGTTCAATTTTGAAATTCTATGGAGAGGTTTTTTTTTAAAAAATTTTTAATTAAAATTATAAATTTTTTTAGACGTGTCTCCACATAATTAATGATAACTAAAAAAAAATTAGTCCGATATTATTCAAATAAATTTAAAAAAACTGAAATTTACATAGCCTTTAATCCGTTAATATATTGCGTTTCAATCGGCTCAGTAGTTTTGGAGTTATAATAAAAAATTGAGGGAAAAAATATTTTTTTTACGTGAAAATAGCAAATTTTTTTGGTTAAAAAAAATCATTAAAAATCGAAAACGGCAAAAATCGTTCAGATTTATTGCTTTATCGCAAAGCCACATGTAATAGGAACAAAATGAGATATCGATCGTAAAAATCGATTGATTTTTTTCGAATTTATTCACAATTAAATGAATTCGCTCATTTTCACCAAATTTTAGTTTTTTGTCTGATATACATAAAATTGAGTAGTTAATGTTCTTCTTTCGATTGATTGAATTTTGAAAACATTTTCCCCATGCTATGTACAAATTTTCACATCAAAAATGCATTACATAGTAACATTCGTGTATTTTTTGGCAAAACCCTACCTAGAATATACTGATTCTATTCTTCGGAAAGACATTTGTGTTGGATGAGCTTAAATGTAAATAAATAAATAAATTAAATAGTAGAAAATTTATATTTTATTATTCACATTTATTATAATAAATAAAACAAGAAAATAAATAAATAAATATGTATTATAAACTACAAACTCTGAAATTTTCTTTTAGTCGCTTTTCTACTATTGTTGAATAACGAAGTGTTACTCTGAATACTCCAGCAAAAATCAGCCATCATGTGTGCATCCCAGCGACCCTGGTATCGTTCCTCCATTGTCCGGATATCTTGGTGGAATCGTTCGCCCTGTTCTTCACTCAAGTCTCCTAGATTTTCAGGAAAACGATCTAAGTGACTGTGCAGGTAGTGTAATTTGATGCTCATGTTGCATCCAAGATTCTGGAAGTGAGTTAACATCTCTTCAACGTGCGCAACGTAATCATCACCCTTGTTATTTCCTAAGAAATTTTGAATAACCCATACAAACGAATCCCATGCATTCTTCTCAATTTCTGACATTGAACTGCCAAATTCAGTATCGTTCACCAATTTGCGAATTTGTGGGCCATCAAATATGCTTTTGTACTTAAACAAAAATAACACTCGGATGCGTGGTTCGCTGTTTCTCTCCATAGCATAGGCTTCAAAATTTCCAAGTGTCGTCTGTAAAATGAAAAAAAAAAATGAAATCAGGAATATGAAGAATTCAAATTTTAATTAAGAAATATTGTAATTATAAAATATTCCAAATCTATTAATTTATACTTACTTTACGTTAGAAGACTTCATAGATAAATTCAATCGACATGGAATGCATATAGTACTCGGTGTCCAATGCTGGTTCAAATTGTGCGGATAGATATTATAGCAATCTTGATATGACTTTTGCAATGAAGTTAAGAACCACTTCCGTTTTTTCCCGGTGATATATTGGCCGCACACATAACAAAATAAATCTGGATCGTTTTTACATGAAAATGTTCTGGCTTTCTGGCTCATTTTTATTAATATTTGAAAATTGTTTTTAACTTCTAAGCTGTATGACTCTAATTTTTGTGTAGGTATTAAATGATGTTTGCGTTATCGCAAACACTTCTTGAATGAAATAAAAAGGGTCAAGGAGATCTTATAAATACTGATACTATAATTTGGGATAACCCTTTGTGTGGATACAGTTTGTGTGTGCTGCAAATTTTTTATTATTCCCAAGAATCCTAAAAAATCATCCGTTTCAGGTAGCTAACGGAAAATAAGAGCACTTCAGCGTACACGCACATTTATGAGCGTTTTATTACTATCCTACCGCAATCGTAAAAATTAAACAATCTTTTGTTTATTACTTATTTTTTTTTAATTATTAGAATCATAAAAATGTCATAGAGGTTTTTCCCAAAGGGGTTTTGCCAAAATGCGTGTCGTAAAATGCACCTGAGTTTTTATGTTCTGCATTTTCATTATGTAGGTACAATTTTCTACAGTGCTTGTAAATATGCGATACCTTCAATTAATTGTAAATAAAAATGTAAAGCATGCATCGATTTTTATGATCCATATCTAGTTTAATTCGCATGATATGTCGCTTTACTACAAAAAAATAAAAAGTAATATTTTTTGCAGTTTTCGATTTTTTCCAGATTTTTGTTTTTCAAATTTTTTTTTTGCTAACAATTTGTTTCATAACTTTGAAACTATTGATCGCATTAAAAAAATTTGTACAGTTCTTTAAAGATATTGTAAACCTTAATTTTTGTAAATTTAATTTGACAAAATCGGACTAGTTGTTTTTGAGTTATGACAACATAAGTGGAGAAATGGCTCAAAATATTGTCAATTTTAAAAAAAAATTTTTTTAAAAAAAAATTATCCATAGAATTGAAAAATTTTACCATTTTTGTACTTAGGCAGCCATGATGCATCAAATCTATATAGTGGTTAGTCAAGCCTTTTTTTGCTGTTGACCTGTGTAATCGATCACACTAGGTAATACATTTGCATCAAGGGAATGTGCATGAGTTAAAAAGTACTTCTAAACCCTACTCTTAAAAAAATAAGTTAGTAGAAAAGTTTGTAAAACGTTTTGTAAATCAATTATAACATTTTTCAACAAATTTTCTGCTAAAATTATGTTTTCAGCTAAAATTTTAGTCATACTTATTTTTTTTAAATGTTCGTCATGTTTATATTAATACTTGTTTCACTAATATTTTACTAATTTATGTTGCTAAAAAATTGAGCTGATAAGCACATTAATAGTGTGAACGACAACCATAATGAAAGATATACCAAGAATCAAGTAGATGTCGCGGCATGTCAGGATGCAGTAGATACAAGGAAAATGTTACTAAAAAGAACAACTCTAGTAAGATATATAAAAAATCAACAATGGAAGTTTTTTGTATCTGTTTTAAAACAAAATTGTGGATTAAAACATCTTAAATTGTGTGTTGTAACCGGCTTGTGAAAGTAATTGTCTAATAATTAACAACAAAATAAAGTATTTAAATTTAATTACGATTAAATGTATATTTGTAAACTAATTGTTTAGAATAATTATGAGAGTGTTTTGAATAATTATGTCATATTTTGGTATTTTTCGTTTCGTTTCTAGGATTATCAAAGGCTTCATTTAAAAGATGCCATCATTTAGATAGCCGTTGATGTAAGTATGTAGTTGAAATATAATTTTGTTTACGTTATATATAATTATTTACATATATTGTTTTACTTTTAAATTAAAAAAAAAATAAAACCAAAAGTTTATTTTTCAATCTTTTATTATAAATCTATATTTGTTCAGATATTACATTAATTCATGTCGTCTATGTGGGAGTATGAACATTTTTGTATTTTGTAACTAATTGTAAATTATTTTTAAAAGAATCACAATAAAATGTTTAGAATTTGCAGTAAATAAATTAACTAAAGTATAATGTTTCTAAAAATTTTTTGAGTTTTTTTTTTTATCTACTAACATTCAGCAAATATTTTGTTAACTTTTACCAAGGATTTTTTAGTTTTTAATCAACTACAAGTCTTTGCTGAGTCTATTATTTTTGTTTTTAAAAATTAGCTTGCTGATTTTCTGCAAAAGATTTTGCTGACTTTAGCAATTTTTGCAAGCACCAGCAAATTTTTTTGCAGACTTTACTAACACAAAAAAAATAATGGTTTGAGAACAATTGTGGTTTAAATTAACGGGAAAAATTTGTAAATAACGAATCACAAAATTTTAGATAGAAAAATTAGTTCAAATAAGAATGAAATGTGTTCTTGTGGTAAAATGGGACAACTTTAGCTAAATAAACGATTTAAACGATAACAACAACAAAAAGTTAGATCAACTGAATTGGAATCCTTTTAACAGACTTTTCAACTAACTTTTTTTTATGAGTGTACTTTTAATTAAAAAGACAAATATTGATATTCTTGCATGAGTACTTATAACAATGAAAATAAATCATCAATCATCATATTTTTAAAGGACAATGTCAAATAAAACTTATGCAAAACGCCAACTCACTTTATATTTGAGAGCAAATTATAAACGATTACATCGATTAGTAGTCAGTCCACTATAGTTTCATTACGACAATTGCACGTTTAGGAGAAAATCAATTTTTCATACTAAAACCGCTTGGGATTTGAAAACTTTTATGTACCTACTGCTCGGTCATTACAGTGACAAACATTTTTTTGTTGTTGTTTTTAGATCAAGAAGAAATTTTATTTTGAACAAAAAAAACTATATAGTATTGAGTGTAGTACGGTTTTTAAAACACCTGGTGGTAAGGTATCACATTCAAAATATAAAAACAATTTAGATAAAAACAATTCACAATTTGGAATTTTAAGTAGTCAACATTAGGTAAGTTATAAATAGGGACAGGAACTTCCTATAATATGCATGAAAAATCTTAAAATATGTACTTAAAATTTACAAAAAATTCACTTAAATTTTATTTTAATTCATTGTTTTAATTAAATTTTGAAGTAAATTTGTATTTTTTTAAATATTCTAATATATTGTGCAGAGAACAATTAACGCAAAATTCTAGTTGTTTATATTGAAAAATACGCCTTTAAAAGCCCTCTGAAACCTCGTTCCCAGTTTGCATAAAAAATTTAAGAGAACACTTTAAAAATATACATTTAAAGCAAAATAAGTAAATCAAAATATGCATTTAAAGCGAAATATGCATTTATAGCAAAATATACAAAAATATGCGCTAACAAGTCGATGCCATTTTAACGCAAACTCTTTGATTCGCAAAGATATTTTGTATTAACAATCTGAATCTGATCTCAGACTTAAGGAAAAAACATGCAACTTCCGGTACCGGTTATTGAATAACCATTTTCAATTAAAGATTTGTTTGAAATAAAATTTGATTTTAATTAAAAGTTTAATCGATTTCATTAACTTTTTTATTAAATATTTTAGAAAATGTTCAATTAAATATTTGATTGTCGCAGCAAAACTTTCTATTAACCGGTATAAGTATGGGAATAAGAAATTTGATCGGTAACTCTTTACTTTTCTATTACAAATCCTATTATTTTACACTGAGAGAATTACATTTCGTCATATTAATGAAGGATTTTTGAGCCCGTAAAATCTTATTAATTTTAAGAATATTTTTTTAGAAAAAATTAATGAAAAAATCATTTTATGATTATTTACTTGCCAATAAAAACCAAATCATTTTAAAATTTTATCTATTTGATATTTTGAAATTAAGTGCGCGTTTCCAGCTAGTTCATCACTTGACTTTATAAAATAGAAACATTTTTATATTTTTATAAAAAATATTGTAATTTTTTTATTAATGTAGCATTATATGCATGATATTAATGAAGTTTTGCAGTAAAACAATGAAGTTGCACCGGAAAGATTTTATTAAATTTCATAAAATTTTATGAAAAATTTCATTTTATTTATTAAAAGTTTCGTGAACTCAATGAAGAAGTTTTATTGAAAAACTAGTTTCATCAAAAGATTGAAGCTTTTCGTTCATTTTAGGAACATTATCGTTCATTTTGTTAAGAAAAGTTTCATTAGTTTAGTGAAAACGTTCATTATTTATGGTCGATTAAAGTTCTCTATGTGTATAGTTTACTATTTTTTGTTCTAATTATATTTCCTCCAATTAGTGGACAACACCCTGTAATGGACATATTTGCGCCGCGCTGCTTTATTGGAAGTTTTAACTGTAATTTTATTTTTCATCGCAATTAAATAAAAATTTTAAATTATTTTAGAAAAACAGTTTTTTCAAACGCCCTTAAAGGGTTGAAATTTATTTCACATCGTCATTTTAGAAAACGTACAAAATGTTAAAAACCATCAAAACTTTAACAGATTGAACAAAATGCATCCAAATTTGTTGTAATTTTAACCCAGCCAGAAATTGGCAATGGTTTGAAAAATCAAGCACTGGCAGAGCACTGATTTTTAAATAGTCCAACTATTGTTTGACCATTGCTGGCAAAGCACTGATTTACAACGCTCAGCCAACGTTCTTTACAAAATTTATGTAAATTACAAAATTTATTATTTATGTAAAAGAGTTATTGCAAATATTTCATTATTTACAGTAGTAAGAATACACTTAAATTCTACAATATTTATATTTATTTCGATATTATTTTCAATCATATTTTTAACCTATTATTTGAACAACCTACTACCGAGGTTTTGCTGCGGTATCAGTTTAAAATTTAATTGAAAATGTGAACTTTAAAACAAAATGTTTAGTTACATTGTTTTTAAAACTTATAATTCCCATAACATTTGTACCTGCACTGTACACTCACAGAACGATTCGTTTGGTAGTTTGGTTGCCTCAACCGAAAATTCGATTGTGGCAACCGAATTTCGGTTCCCACAGCTGAATTTGGGTACCACAACCGATTTGCGTTGTCCCGACTGAATTGTGTTGTTGAGCAACACTATAGTTAATATATGTAATTCATTTGCCACAATAAAATTTAACTCAAGAAGGATAAAGTGGGTAACGACAATTCGTTTATTTATTCGGCTGCTGCAACTGAATTTCTTACTGAATTAGCTGCTGCAATCGATCACAGCACCCGAATATATCGTTAATTCGGTTGTTGCAACCGAATTTACATTTAACTCGGTTGTGACTTTGGACTAAAACTTCAATTTGGTTTTAGGGAAGGATGTGGTACAGAGGAAGATGTAGTGAATGTCGTCAACT
The DNA here is from genome assembly GCA_021234595.1 of Delia radicum. Taxonomy (NCBI): domain Eukaryota; kingdom Metazoa; phylum Arthropoda; class Insecta; order Diptera; family Anthomyiidae; genus Delia; species Delia radicum. The sequence goes on from CM037852.1 coordinate 50,876,548, forward strand.
TTATTTGTAAAGGCCTAGATGATGGATTTAGTGGAGGGCAGGTATATTATATGATTTTACCAAAGCATTTGATCTTAAAGATCATGATATTTTGTTGTAAAAATTAAAATTTTATGGTATTTGTGGTAGAGAAAATGTCTCTTTTAAGAAGTTACTTGATGAACCGCAAACAATTTGTTAATATAAAAGGTCATAAAAGTTCACATGGTGCAGTTGAACACGGTGTGCCACAGGGTAGTATACTTGGGCCATTATTGTTTACCATTTACCTTAATGATATAATACATCTTCAACTTTCTGGAAAACTCTTCATGTATGCGGAGGATATTTGTTTATTCTACCCCTGAATACACGAAACAGTCGCCAAGGTTTATATAGAACGGGATGCGTCGTTAATAACGGAGTTTGCGAGAATTAACAAACTAGTATTAAATCCAACTAAAACTCAATTAATGAGATTTAAGCCACATGGTGATCTCAGTCAGTTTAGAGTATTTGTGGATCATAATGAGGTTTAGGAAGTTAGTTCCATCAAGTATTTGGGCATCGAACTCCCAAGTAATCTATTTTGGAGTCAGCATATTCGTAATTTAAAGACAAAAACTGCTCAGGGTGCAGGTTTACCTTATAAATTTAAAAATAAATTTGATAAAAGTACGAAATATTCGCCTCTACAATGCCTTTAAGGCGCAGATGCAACAATATTATAATGAATTATTTACTTGAAATTAATAAAGACTTAATAAAATAAATAAAAATCAGTATTATTAAAATAAAAATCATAAAAAAAACACAAAAAAACATCATAGAAGAACAATTTATGGAAAAATTAGAAGATTCGCTGAATTTGAAATTATTTAATGTTAATAAAGAACTGACCATTTTGGTTTTTTCAAGAAATTTGCTAAACAATAATTGGATTGCAGATTTCCAGATAGTCTTCATATATTTTAGACATATGTTTTAGAGAATAAAACTTTAAGGTATCTGTGTTTTTTTGAGTTGATCAATCAAATGTTTAAGCGTTACTAAGTGGGGTCAAAAATGACCCAATTTTACATTTTTTTCGATTTATTTCGTTCTATTAAAAGTAAATATTAGGGACCGCCAAAGTTGTATGGGTAAAAAAAATCTTGCCTGAGATCGGCACTCCCCCAGAAATATTTGTTTTTATATCAAAATACACTATGCAACAAATTATGGTGATAGCTTAATTGGAAAGGGTGCCTCAAACACCTTGAAAATAGGGAAATATGTCAAGTTTGACCATTAGATGAAAAAGAATTTTTTTTTTTTGTTATTCAATTTTGCAAAAAATAACTTCGATGAAAACTATTCACAAAAAAATATTAGCTTTCCAGGACATCGTTAACCTATTTAACTTACAATACAAAAAGTCCAGTTATTTGTAGGGAACTGAAAAGCAACATTTTCACATATTTGAAAATTTTATTAAAGACAATTTTTAAAAATTAAAATCGCTCTCCAGTAGTTTATTATATATATCGTAAAGATATAAAATGTGAAATTTTATAAATATCCGTTCATTAGTTTTTTTATAGCGATTTGAATTTAGCGGATTTCTTTAATTTTGAACTTATAACTGCGTTTTAAACAAAATTGACAAAATTGGCTTTGCAAATAATTTAATTGGATTATAGATTTTAGTAAGTAAATACTTTTTACAGTTCAGCTTTAACCCATGTGAACCCGGGTCAATTATGTCCCACTTTGGAAATATTACACTTTATGCTATTTTTTTTTCGAAATCATGAAATTATTAAATGGAAATAGTTTTAACAATTCATCGTGTATGCACTAAAAGAATAGAAGACTTTTTATGAAGTTTTTGTATATTTAATGAAGCATTTAATGAAGAATTGAATCTAGTATAGAAAAGTTTCCATTGTATTGTCACCCGCCGTATATAAAAAAAAATGTGCTCTAATTTAGAAATATTTGTTTTCACATGTAAATTTAACTAAACTTGGACTAAAACATTTATTTTTTCAGATTAATTTTATTATATTTAAAAAAAATATAAGCCTTTATACAAAGGGGAATATTTGCGCTGTGGGTCATCTTCGACCCGGGTTCACAAGGGTTAAAGCTGTCATGTAAAAATTATTTGCTAACTAAAATTTATGACCCAATTAAATCAGTTGTAAGCCAATTTTGTTTAAAACGTAGTTATAAGTTCAAAATTAAAGAAAATACAGCAAAAAATTAAATTGCATTTAAAACCGCCAAATTCAAATCGCTATAAAAAAAAACTAGCCAACGGATATTTATAATATTACACATTTTTCATCTTTACTATATACATATAAAAAAAACTAGTGGAGAGCGATTGTAATTTTTAACAATTGTCTTTAATAAAATTTTCAAATAAATGAAAATGTTGCTTTTGGGTTCCCTACAAATAACTGCCCTTTTTTGTATCGGAAGTTAAAATAGGTTAACGATGTCATGGAAAGCTAATATTTTTTTTGTAAATAGTTGTCATGGAACTTAGTACAAAAAATTTTTTTGTGAAAAATGTTTTTTTTCATCTAATGGTCAAATTTGACATATTTCCCTTTTTTTAAGGCGTTTGGGGGACCCTTTCCTCTTAAGCGATCGCTATAATTTTTTGCATAGTGTATTTTGATACTAAACCGAATACATCTAGGGGGATTGACGGTATGAAATCGAAAGTTGACATTTGTGGCGCACCCTAGTAAATATAGACAAATTCGGTACCTAATGAAAGGTTGTTTGAAGGCATATTCACTGGGATACAAATTATGCCCAAAGATTTTCAAGTATTTTTGTTATTAAAAAAAAAAAATGTGTTTTGACTAGCATTACGTCTGGCGCTTTTTTAAGTACTTTTAGTTGTATTACGCTAAGAATAATGCATAGCAATGCCAATTTAATTTTATCGAGGGGGTGTCTGATCTTTTTTTATATTCGAAACAGTTCGGTTTTTAATTTTCCCGTTCGGTTTTTATGCGACTTTTCGCCTATATTTCAAATAATTCAAAAATGTGGAAACTCTGAGTCCACTACACTGCGTAAGTAAAAAAAAAATAAAAAAGTTTAACCGGCATAAATGTAAAACCAATGGGAAACTAATAATATTTAACAAAAAAAATAATTTTTTTTTATTATTTAAAACAACGAAATCGATAAGAGTGTCATAACTATAAGTACACTTAACTTAAGATATCAAAAATTTAAGAAAAATATTTTATAGGGACACTTTTAATAATGCGTGTGGCCTTTTTTTTGAATCAACTCAAAAATTATACCAGATTTATTTGAAGTTCTTCCGTTATAGAACTCACGCATTAATAACTGATCCTTTTAAATGAATAACGCTTTCAAATCGACGGTTTTTTGCGTACATTCTCCGGATAAAATCCCCATATATTCTCAATGGGGGTTTCATCCGGAGAACATAGGTTAGGTAAGGTCGAAAAGAGGATTCGGAGAAGGGAATTGAATCAAAAAGATATGGACGATTAATTACGACTACTTTTGTTAAATTTTTGATTTTTTTTCATATTTTAAAACGCGATATTTCCACAACGGTTAGAGCTAACAACATAACACTTGTACGACGATATATCTATATGACGCTTACCTTTCATACCAAGTTTGGTTAAAATTAAAGGGAGTAGAGGTCGCAAATTGGATATTTATTGATGGTTTTATATGGTTTATTAAGGGTAATAACCTTGGCTCAGACATCAGCTTTTGGCGAGTAATTCTCTGGGAATCTTTTAAAGCTCTACTTAAGGTTTATTTGTACACATTTACTTAACATTAATCGATTATCTGATTTAGACGCTTTATTGAGTTGCTTCCACAGTTGATTATTTTACGGTAAAGAAAGATTATTTTACGGATAAGAAAGCTTTTTTATCGGGCCGCATGTTTTATTTTTACCATAACACTCGGAAGATTTGCATAATTTGTGACAACCACATGTGAACGGGGTTTTTTTTTATAGAATTTCCTGAAAACTTAAGTCACTGTTTAAATAAGCTGAAATTTGCCCTTTTCAAAATCCCTTAGATCCCTTATACCACGCAGCATTTTTTGCAAACTGATTAAAATTGCATAAAAACAAAAATAATTCTTTAGTTTTTGTTTATTTGCTATTCTTTTTTCTTTACCGTTATATGTAATTATAGTTATAATACACCAAGAAAATAGTATTACAAAATATTTCTCTTAAAACAATTAAGTAATCTCTTAAATTTTACACAATAAGAGATTAGTTGTCACACTCTTAAAAACAGTTAGAAAAAATTACAAAAAAATTTTGTAATTATAGTTATGCAACGCATTGTATATAGGCAATATGGGTATAAAAACTTTTGTTTTTTGAGTACTTTAAATGTGCTTACAAATAAATCTAAATGTAACCCTTAACAGCTAAAAAAATATATGTCTCTTTTGTTTTGCTCCTCTACAAACATATCCAAAGTTTATTAAAATCTGCGAGTTCGGTTCGGGTTACGTAAGAATAAATAGAATGTCAAAGTTCTGAAGTTCTGTGTCGATTGTCAGCTGCAGTTGCTACAATAAGCACGCGTACGGTATTGCCTAATATTGCGGTGCCTGTGCTTAATGTAATGAAAAAACCGTTATAGACGAACACGGGTTTTATAAAGTAGACTTGTAAATGTCCACTAAAATAATTTTTAGGACAGTAGCTCATTGATTATAAAAGTTACATAACCTCAAATTTCAGTAAATTTTTAAAAAGAAATGCAATCTAGCAAATATTATATATTATCCGAAACTCTTTTTTGAGATAAAGTTTTCTGTCATCCTTTCTAATTTCCTATATTTGAGTATAATTTGGAAAATGTTCAAATGTTCAAATATCCATTCACCCTACACAAAAAAAAATAATTTTTAACCGAAGTATAATTTTTTAAGATCACTTGATGCCGATTCAATAAAAATGTCATGATTTTAACAAAAAAAAAATATATATTTTTGCAAAAAAAAAAACAGATTTTTTTTTTTATTAGTACAGTATGTTTGTTTTGTCGCTTCAGTATTTGATATTATTGAAAATTAGTTCACGGAATTTAAACAAACCAAAATATTTTATTATACGAGTAAAGTTCGTTTCATATTTATAACCCGTGTACAAAGTTATATTTTGCAGCTCTATAAAATTTAAATTAATTTAGTTATTTTAATTATGACAGCTGGCATTAATTGTTTGTTTTTTTGGTTACATATCCTATTTACAAAATCTCGAAACTATAAGAACTGTGACGCGAAAAAGGAGTTTTTTTAAAACACCTATTATTCTCTAAGTTTCATATCTACGATATAACATAATATACATAAATGTATTTTCGGAGACTCAAACACACCTGTTTTAAAAAGATTAGCAAGTTTTAATTGCAAATAACTGATTTATAGTCATTTAGAAAAAAGCCCTAACTACTTTTAACAATATTTTGAAAGAAAAAGCCCTATCTCATTTAAAGTTGAATAAGTTGTTTAGGGTTTGTTTCAGTGTTGCCACTTCATGTGTAATTACACATATCATGTGTAATTTTTCGTTTCATGTGTAGCCCATGTGTAATTGGCTGCATGTGTAATTCATGTGTAATTTCAAATTTTGACGTTTTTGAGCACTATTTTTTTATATTACTTTGTTGTTTAAAAACAGTTTCCAACACTTGGTTTAAAAAAGTATGTACGGCTCTTTCTATCACAAAACATTTTTCATTTTAACTAATAAAAATTCTTTTGCACACTTGTTAGCATTACAAAAGAAGACTAAAGAAGAATAACGGACTCGTGTTCATAAAATATTATTCCCTGCCATTACAAGATGGCTTTTATTACATTCATGTGTTAATCGTGTTTTAGAGCAATATGAGTCTTTAAGAAGTTTTTTAAGACTAGAAGTTTTTGAAGATCACTCCAAGACTACTGAATCGATGTTGCAGGCATTAGATGATGAAAAAATCAAAATTTATTTCGAATTTTTATCGTATGCCTTAGAAATTTTAAATTCATTTAATATTCTTTTCAATCAGAAAAGCGAGTATTGTATAAAATGCAATCCGAAATAAAGCAAATAATGCAAACTTTCAAATAACATAAAAGTGAATATTTTAAAATCCCAATCCTTATGGCAAATCAACCATATATATAAACGTTAATGATATATACTTTGGTGTTGGTGCTCATGAATCTTTGACGACATGCTCTAATTCTGAAAAATTAGAGCATGTCGTCAGTTTTATATAGAGACAATTCGGCAAATAAAAACAAGATTTGATTTTAGTGATGATATTTATACCATTGTGGATATAGTTGATCCACAAATTACACAATCTTTTCAACCTTAATCATTGTATTTGTTTAATAAAAGATTTCCTTCCTTCAATATTAATTTGCAACAACTTGATAATGAATGGCGACAGCATGCACTTTTAGATTTTAACAAATTTGAACTTCATAGTTATATGGATCCGGAAGAATATTGGAAAAAGGTTTTTAAATAACAAAATTCCTTGGGAGACAGATTATTTCCTACTTTGCAAATAGTTATTAACTTTATTCTTATTTTAACCTTTTCAAACACTGCAGCAGAACGAATATTTAGCAATTTATATAATTGTAAAACAGATTTAAAAAATAAACTGTCATCTGATACCATTTCACCGATTTTATTTACGAAAGAAGGAATTCATAGAAATGGCGGACCAAATTTTGAGCCTACTCAAAACATGATAAACAAAAATTGGAAACTTTAAATATCTCGAAAACGGAATTTAATTTCAATATAAATTTAATCTCAATATTTAAAATCTTTATTTTTAAGTTTAAATTACTTTATAAAATGGTATGTGAAATAAAAAAAATCGTTAAGTTTTTTAAAAATTAAACAAAAAAAGGCAAAAAAAAACATTATTTTGTTTCAAAAAGAAAGCATGTGTAATTTGTGATTTCATGTGTAATTTTGGCACGATCCATGTGTAATTTGCGATTTTGTTGGTGGCAACACTGGTTTGTTTAAGCATTGACTTTAAATTAGTTCGTTCATTTTTAAAATTATATTGTGTTGAAAGTTTTTAGTTAAAAAAGTTTATTTTATCAAAATGGGACAAACCATTTTTATGAGGCTCGATTTTTTTTAATTTTGTATGAAAACATGTCTGAAATTCACATTTAATTTAATTTAGAATTATTTGCACACAGTATTAAAGACCTCGAGAAACAAAATTTTGATATCCGTATTTTATATGTTGCGAATAAAGGGTTTGCCACTTTTTTGAAATATAATAAAATCGATTTTTTATTTTGATTATGTATTTTTTTTTTGTAATCCGGGGAAACTTAAAAAAAAATATGTGTACACTGGATTACAGTTTTTTTTTTTTTGCTAAATTCTTACATATCAGCACGTAATGGGCAATAATGTATTAATAATAGAAATCGCCTTTTAATGTCATTTTGAAACAAATACCTCCCGCATAAAGTGAATTTCCTTAAAATGCATTTATTTCAAGTTTTTAACATTAAAGTTGTACTAGTTGACCAATAAATATCTTTTTTTTACTGTGTTCGCTATTTTGCGAATGTTGATGACTATATCGCTAAACAACGCTTTAATCTGTTTCATCAAAATTCGCGAAACACCTCAAATTTGAAGACGTTTGTGTCATTTAAGTTGGATATGCATCGATATTGTCTAATTACGTTAAAATTTTGCCTAAATATTAATTTTTAGTTTAATTAAATAAAAATAGGAACCTTTTTTGTAAAAAAAAAAGTCAAAAGTTATAACCCTAGTGCACACAGAAGATTTCGACTTCTACTAACCCGATTAAAAAAATGAATATGATGATTTATATAATCATAAGAAATTCAATATGAGTCTTAATACAGTTTTATCTGAGAAATGGGCCAATATAATTATATAAGTCTGCATTAGTTAAGTTTTAATTTGATAATATCAGATAAAATTCATCCGAATAATGGCGCGATACAATTAAAGACGATTTTATATAGCGGTATAAATTTATATCTGAACTGATAGTAATATATACAAAATAAGCAATAGTTGTACCCGGTTGTTGATTTTAAAACTTCATTAAAATCCGAAATATTTACAGAAATAATTACCGTCAAAAATGCGTTTTGCTTCAACGTTATTAATCCTTTTAGGCCTTAGCCACTTGCAAAAAGTTTACAACTCTATAATTTTTAGCAAATTACTTTCCTTTTGGACATTTTATTTTATTAAGAAATTCTCTTGAAATTAGCTTAATTTGCGGAAAAAACTTAGAAAATGAAGATATAATGAAAATGAAGATTTTATGGAATTTAGTAACTTACACCATTGAATAACAAACACGGAAAACACGTTAAACCTTAATTTAGCTTTTTAAATTGAAAAAAATCTAAAACTAAATTAATGTTACTCCTGTTATAAATGACACAAGTTCTTCTTCTTAGGGTTCCTACATCTTCTGTGTATAAGGTGTAAAAATTTAAGAACAAGAAAGAAATCAATTCAAAAGACAAAAATTGGAGTAAATTTTGTGTATAAAATTATACAGAAAATGATATAGGCAATTAATTGTACTATTGTATTGATGTAATACAAATTTACATCCAAAATATGATTGACAAATTTTCTAGTGTGACTCTGCATGGGGTAACACACATGCATTTGAATTATTTTAACTATTGGTAAACAAATTATTCACAACTTTTTCTCCTTTTTCATACATACATATTAGGATGGGCCGAATATCCGCTTTTTGAGAATTTCGAGTAGTAATAGCAAAATTATTGTTCTTTGTAAAAAAAATAAAATTTTTGGAAACAAAAAAAAATTTTTCGGGAAATATCTCGGGCACGCCCAATCCGGTCAAAGTTTAATATTGTCTAAAAAATTTTTTTCACCCATTTTAATTGGAAATTTAATTCTCTACAAAAAAAGTTAAATGGTAAAATCTCCTTAAATTGATAGTTACTAAGATAATGGCAGTTTTGGTAAAAAAAATATTTTTTATGTTAAAGCTTTTTGAGGATGAAAAAAAATATTAATATTATAGTTAATTCGTTCCTGTACAAAAATGGTCTTTCGTAAAAACGTGAAATTGAGAAAATACCACTTTTATTTTACAAAACAGAATTTTTCGCTTTTTTCAATTGAAAAAATGATATAAATATTTTCGACAAACTGTGAGAGATGGTACAACATATGGTTTCAACTCTTACAAAGGATGCATTGGAAAGCAACTTTTGGAATGTGAAAATCTACCAGTAGTTAAGTATAAAAGTATTGAATGTGATTTACCATCGGCTCCAATCTCTGATCTGAGGAAAGACCAAAAATATTTGTTATTAATATCTACAGCAATTAAATCGGATAAGTGATCAGATGATTTGGAACATTATAACCCTGGTCATATATGCCATGCTGATGGTTAACAACTTTCAATCGAATTTTGCGATTATACATTTCTATAAATTTGCAAGCTTTTATCTCTATAAGTTTATTGTTAGCTCAATACTACTATTGGCACAGTTGACGGGTTAATGCGTTGGAGTTTTACTTTATTGGCATTTATTGATAAATTTATTGAAACTAATTGAGTTTTATTATTTTAGAGAAATTTTATATTTTAAAACTCTTTTAAGAGGAGTTGTAGTTGCAATACTTTTTTTCCATGGAAAAATTAAAAATTAGAAGGGAACTGCATCCCATAAATTTATTTTTAAATATTTTAAGAGCAATTCACTAGTATTAGTTACCCTACGTGGAGTTTATACTATCAATTTCGCGTTTTTACGAAAGACCATTTTTGTAGAGGAACGAATTTACGAAAGACCATTTTTGTAGAGGAACGAATTTACTATAATATTAATATTTTTTTTTCATCCTCAAAAAGCTATAATATAAAAAGTATTTTTTTTTTGCCAAAATTGCCATTATCTTAGTAACTATCAATTTAAGGAGATTTTACCATTTAACTTTTTTTGTAGAGAATTAAATTTCCAATTAAAATGGGTGAAAAAAAAATTTTAGACAATATTAAACTTTGACCGGATTGGGCGAGCCTGAGATATTTCCCGAAAATTTTTTTTTTGTTTCCAAAATTTTTTTTTTTTTACAAAGAACAATAATTTTGCTATTACTAGTCGAAATTCTCAAAAAGCGGATATTCGGCCCATCCTAATATATATATTAGACTTTTTTTAAGATCGGAGGGATCCCATCGGATCTATTCTCCATGTCTTTTATTAACAAAATCGTAAATTTTCCAAGGACACGTTTAAGCTCACTAGTGTGATTGTAGTCCAAAAGAAATAATATACAATTGGAAATTTAAAAAATATACCTGATATCGCCCAGGTCTTATGTAAACTAAATTATGTATTTCCAATTCACTTTGATTCATATTTTGAACGATTTCAGATGCTTTTCAAACGTTCCTTATTTGTTTACCCTTAATTTTTCACTTTTTTGTCAATAATTACAATTTCCTTTAATAATTTTTTTTTAAATAAAAACAATTTCAAATTTCTACTAAAAAAACATCATTATAATACAAAGACTAGTTTAGCTGCTTAATTTTAAAATGTCGCATTTCAAGAAGCGCTGATTGAAATTTGTTTATATTTAGTCTAAAAAAATGTGAAAATCTGAGTCTAATTGGACCACGTTAACACATGGTGCATATCGATCAAAGTTGGAGGCTTATATTTATTTCGAAAAATTAAACAAAAAGAATCTGTGTGCTGAACACGAGTGGCTCTAATGGATTTTGAGATATCGTAATGTATATTGTAGAAAAGTACTGAAAACTATGTTACCAGATGCGTGCGTAGCAAACCAAATTAAAATAAAAAGATTGCACTGTAACTTACCGTACATACTTACTTACCGTACATACCGTATAAGTATGCAAAATGTAAACAAAATCACAGGGCGTGAGTACAAAAAATTATCGTGTTTGAACGTTCTCTCATGGAATGGACGAAATACATATTTAAATGGTTAGTTTAATCAACACTCATGATTATTTATTTGCTCTTTTTTCTTTTAAAGAAATCGATAAAAAAAAATTGTCAAATACAACAACAATAACATAATTGCCCACACATTTCATGATCGTAGATCATCATCACAAAATGCCAAGATGTTGTCGACTGGGATACAAGATCAGAAACACAAAAATTTAATGTCAGTAATTGCGCTAAGACTTGGGTACAGATTTTTATTTATCTAGATGTTTATATATATTTTTTATTTATCGTGTTTGCTTTAATTTGATACAAAATGTACAAAGCGGGTTTAGACAATTGTTGCATTCTGTATTACAATTGTACTGTAGAAAGAACTTATGTTAGTAAATAAGCCTTTTATGACTAGCAGAGTTACAAAAGACATGTTTCTTTTAATTAATTTTTAATAAAAATACCAAGCGTGCCAGCAAACAAGCTCGGAAATGAGTCAGAAATGGGCTCAAAAATTATTATTAAAATTTCGGATTTTTGCATGGAAGTGGTTCATCTAAATGAGCCTCCTTTTTGATTTAAAAATGAATCAGAAACTATAAATAAAAAAATTGTATAGGCTCAAAAATCAATATTTTTTTAAGCCTTTTTTGAATTGTTCACAAAATAGTCAAATTCAATTACATTTCTGAGTCAGTTCTGAACCATTTTTGGGATTAAATAATTTTTTCAAAATTTTCGTGTCGTTTATGATTCTTTTTGGAAGACTCATATTTTCGTTAAAAAAATGAGTAATAAAATTTTGCAATTTCTAAATTATGTATATGTTCTATTTGAATAATTTTTGACTCATAGTTCATCTTAAATTTTGGCAAATCCCGAAAAAACCCGATATTCAAAAAAGAAAATCCCGGGATTCGGGATTTCCAATTTGGCATCCCTAATTCCTACTCCTTGCCATTTCTCTTGGCGAATAAAAATGCTGATTTAGAGAGTTGTTTATGTACCATCCGTCTTTAAATATGAAATAAAAAAAACGCTTTTTGACGCTTTGGAATAACCGAATATTTCTGATATGATGAGCCGTTAAAAAGTTATTAGAATTCAAAAACTGACTGAACATGTTTAAAAACTTTTAAACGGAATAAAAACAGTAGGCGCTCTTTTTTGTTGTTTAAAATAATAAATTTTATGTTTATCATTGATTTACGTAGTTTACAAGTTATACGCTAGTTTATTTGAGAAGTCCTAATATTATTGAGGGGATTAATAATAAGCTTCGTATTTGGTACATAAGTGCACAGAGCGTATTTGCAGGTAAATTAACGTTTCCTCTCAAACTCCACGTTTATTTCCTTCGAAAAATAGTCCTATATTCATAAAATTGAATACTTTATTATAAATAATTCATTGTTTTTAATCTTTGAAACAAAACTATTTTGTTGTAAACTTTCCACTATTGGCAAAACATTTATGACACATATGTTATAAAAATACGAAGTATACACTATATACGACATTACATGAATACGGCTATTATTTTGAAAATAGGAAGGAACCATATGATATCGGTATTACAAATCATATGTAGAGCACTGTTTATGTAAATGACTTAAAGTGCAAAATTTATGATTTCACAATCTTAACAATGAAACAAGTTTCATTAAAGTCAATGTTTATGAAATGTTTGTAGAATTAATGAAACTTTTCACAAAATGAAGAATTAAAGAATTTATGAAACTGTTTCATAAAGTTTTTTAATTTTAAGAAGTTTCCTTGAATTAATAAAACTCTTTTTTAATGTCTTGAAAATGCATTGGAACTAAGCAAATTCACATGATTTTGAAAACAACTGCATTGAAGTATGAAATTAATAAACTGCTACATTGAAATAATATGTTGAACACTTGAGAAATAAATCTTAAAACTGAAGTTTAAAATGTATGAAAATTAATAAAATTAATTAATTATATGAAAAAATAAAAATATTAGGTCCTAAAGAAATTTTTTTTTTACTATTAATAAAATTTCTTGGATATAATGAAATTCTTCATTGAACCTACGAAAAAAATTCAATGAAATTTAAGCGTGTTTACAAGACCCAGTCAGGAAAGTTTTTAAATTTTATTTTTTGGATTGGTCCTTTTAAAACTTAAATTTACTTAAAAATATGTATACATCAAATCTGTATCAATACACAGCAATAAATAAATTTCGTAGAAAAACTTGTTTCACTGAAAATTTTAACTTTCTACGAAAAAAGTTTTATTAGAAGTCCAAGGAAAATACGAGATTCTTTGCATGGCACGACTTTTTGGATTTAATTAAATAAATTACATAAATTAAACATTTGGATTACACACTTATACAAGATTGTGGCACAGACTCAGAATAGTGCCTCTTAAAGCGAATATCGTAATGCAGTTTAAACTAGATTTCGATATCCAGTTTAAACTCGATTTCGATGATAAATATAAATGCTTTAAGCAAAAACCGATCGAATCGATGTTGTGAAATATACACTCATTGAAATAAACCTGTAAAAATAGCAAAAAAAAGCTACAGAAAAAACTGCCGAAATTAGCAGATTGTACAAATTATTGGTAATATAAGATTGGCCAAAATAAATCTGTTGAATTTAGAAATATTTAGTTATAAAGTGTGTTTTTTATACAGGTTTAGAACTTTAAGTTGGCAACACTTTTTCAACTGTCGGCCATTTTGCCAGCTGTCAAGTGACTTATTTTCAGTTTGGTTTGGCATTTCAACATGAATACCCCTGAATAGGCCTGAAAAAAACTTCCAAATTGTGCTAATTTATTTTGAAAATCATGGTTCTGTTCGAAATACGTATCGCGAACTACGTCCATTTTACGGTCAACATAATCGTCCATCAGAGCAATTAATTCGATTAACTATAGAACGTTTTCGAACCACGTTTACTCTATATGATAATATGCATCCACGGAGACGTCGTACAGAAGAAGTCATTGCTGCTGTAGCGCGTAGAGTAGAGGAAGACTCCAATCAGTCTATCCATCAATGGTGACCGATATAGAGCCATGATTACTGACTTATTCGTTCATCAATTGAACAACCATGATGTGCAGGAGCTGTGGTTGCAACAAGACGGCGCAACATGTCACACAGCTCGTGCACAATTGATTTATTGAAGGAAACGTTTGGTAACCGCATAGTTTTAAGTTTCGGACCCGTGAATTGGCCTCCAAGATCGTGCGATTTAACACCGCTGGACTATTTTCAGTGGGGATATGTGAAGTCTATGCCGTTAAGCCCGAAACGATTGACCACTTGGAGGACAACATTCGCCAAAAATGTTGGAAAAATTCATCGAAAATTGGACCTCCAGATTAGACTACGTCCGATCGAGCCATGGCGGTCATATGCCAGAAGTCATATTTAAATTATAATGCCAGAAGATTATCATTCGAATAAAGTAAATTTCATGTCAATTTAAAAAATTCATCTTTGTTTTATTTCCTTTTAAATTTCTATACCTTTATAAAAAACACCCTTTATTTGACCAAAATTTTAGTTAATTGAAAGTACGAAAATAATCCGTTAAAATCAGCAAAAGCATTTACTAAATATTAGTAGACAACAACTACTTACTCTTCTTTTTTAATGCGAAAAGTCTGCCCTTATGAAATCAGCATTCTGCAATTTTTTAGCCAATATGTCTATGGGATTGATATTGATATTAAACGTTGTTTATTTTATTTTTAACGGATCTTTATTTTAAATTCAAAACAGAAAAATTGTTATAAAAATGTCATTGACAAAATATTAAGATTAATATATTTTTTTAAATTTTTCAAAAGACTTTTAAAATATTGGGGAAGTCTCCACATGTCTATTGATTTTAGTAAAATAAAGTGTTATTTGCATTCTACAAAATTTGAGGTAAATATACACTCAGAGAATTATCTACACTTCAGTAATAAAACTCTTTACATCTTTAATGAAAATTGTCACTGGAACCCTGGAACTTTTCATATAATCTATGAAACAGGTTTCATTAAAGTCAATGTTTATAAAATTTTTGTAGATTAATTAAATGAAAATCTTCATGACTATGAAACGTTTATAGAATTTATGAAAGAGTTTCATAATATTTTCTAATATTCAGAAGTTTCCTTGAATTAATAAAACTCTTCATGAATGTCTTAAAAATGCATTGGAACTAAAAAAACTAAATATGACGTTTTTAAACAATTTAACTGAGTTCCAAAATGAATGAAAGGCTAAATATGTTGAACACTTTAGAAGTAAATCTTAAAACTAAAGTTTGAAATGTATGAAAATTAATAAAATTGTGAAATTTAATGAAAAAAAACAAACAAAAATTAAGACTTTGGAGTTATTTCATAGCTCTAAAGAAAATTTTCATAAACTTTATGAAATCCAGTTAATTTTTTTTATTAAATTTTATGGAAAAAAAGTTTATACAAATTTCTTAATATTAATAAAATTTCTTGGATATAAATAAATTCTTCATTGAAGCTACGAAAAAAACTATATGACATTGTTTCATTAATTTCATGAATTCTAATTCTTTTAGTGTACAATGCTGGTTATTTTTGAATGTTTTTAAATAAACCTTTTGAAAGACCTATGGCGACCCCTAAAATGTTTTCGAAAATTAAAAAAAAAATATATATAAATATATATAACAGGGTTCTCAAGTCATAAATTCGACATATTGTTTTTAAAACCAGCCTAGTAACTATGTTGTACCGTAGTCAAATATAAGAATCGAACTAAAGAATTAACAGTTTCTAATCTCTGTAAAAATGATCGTGCTTTTTTTAGATATGCATCAAGAGTAAAACGAAGTAGATGCTACGTCGATTACCTAAAACGAACAACATCATCATTGCATTTGGATTGGAGACGTCACGAGACCGACCAAGTTTGTCCGCCTTTTCTTTTGGGTTTTTGATGAATTATGAAATGTGACACACCTTTAGGCATAAGTAACCAACAAGAAACATCATAACGTGTGGTATATGTTGTGTACTTTTACAAATGAACACAACGCAACGATATTGATATTGATATCTAAAGGTGCGTCTAATTTTATACAACAACATTTTTAATATTTTATTTTTTGTTAATATTTTTACAAATACTGTTTAATTGAAATTATTTTTAAAACATTACCCACAAATGCCGGATGTTTATACATAATAATAAAGAAGCATTTCAGATTCTAGCAATTGACCTCAAATCAACATTAATACAAGCAAATCTTCTATTTGGATCGGTCTAACTAATCGCTAGCAAACCCATGGTACGCGAGCGGATTCCTAATATAATGACTAGGGCTTAGGGGTTCATGTTAATACATGTTTGTTGTCGTTGGCTGTTAGCCAAATATCTTTGCGAATCAAAAAATTCGCAGCAAAATGGCCTCGATTTAATAACGCATATTTTGCTATTAATGCATATTTTTGTGCTTATTGTGCTATAAATGCATATTTTGTAATTTTCTAGTTGCAGATTTTGCTACAAATGCATATTTTGAATTAAAATGCATATTTATAAGAACATTATTTGATGTTGTTCTAAAAATAAATTTTACATTATTTATAAATACTATAAAAAAAATATTTTTAAAATGTATACATATATTTTTTTTATCACAAAAAGAAGAAGTTTATTCGTTATTTTAAAATTTGTAACCAATTTTTAAACAAAAATTACTAAAATTGTGGAACTAATATTGAAAACGTTGAAACAAATCAATAATACTTAAATTTTATTTTTCAATTTAAATTTAAATTTTAAGTACATATTTTACGATTTTAAATACATTTTTTATGTTCATAAAACCCAAATATAAATGCATTAACTTCCGAGCCCTAATAATCACATTTATTTGTATCAAAAGTAATACAAAATTATTAAACATGTTCATGAAGTCGATTTTTTACATTTCAAAGATTTAATTGTAAAAAACAAAAATTCATTTTGTTAGAAAAAATCGCATAAAAATGGCAAAAACATTTGCTTACAAGGAGAGTCCCACGATGAGGTTTCTCCGATCTTAATTAAATATGTAATAGAGGAGAAAAAATAAGGAACATGTATTTTTTTAGCTGCGCACTGAAAAAATTATCTTTCATGATATTTATAAAACAGTTTCATAATAATTTTATCATATCCAAGAAATTTTATTAATATTAAGAAAATTTTCATTAACTTTTTCATAGTTTCATAAGAAAATTGATCGAGTTCAACATATTTTAAATAGCCCTTTTGTTATTTCAATGTAGACTTTTATTAATTTTGGACTTGTAATGGCAGAAGTCGGGATTCTCGTTTCTGCCAACACCCTTGTATAATAATTTCTGACAATTGTTGAATTTGAATTATGAATTATTATGGAATAAACACATTTTAACAAATCTCATATTTGGCCTAGTGACTCTCAGACGACCCTCGACACAATTTGAGAGTATATAAAGCACAACATCACAGGAATCTGGATCAGTTGGTCAGTTGGCTGCGGTCGTGAACGAGGTAACTTCTTCTTTTCTTTTTCTATAGATCCTACACTGAAGGTCCTGCGAGCATTCTTGAAGATCCTTGACACATCCTTGAAGGTCCTTGACACATCCTTGAAGGTCCTTGACACATCCTTGAAGGTCCTTGACACATCCTTCAAAGTGCTTGAAACATCCTGGA
Organism: Delia radicum; assembly: GCA_021234595.1. Classification (NCBI taxonomy): domain Eukaryota; kingdom Metazoa; phylum Arthropoda; class Insecta; order Diptera; family Anthomyiidae; genus Delia; species Delia radicum. Next base: position 50,894,260 of record CM037852.1, read on the forward strand.
TGTCCTCGATTTAGCAGTGAAGGTCCTGGAAACATCCTTGCAGGCCCGTGTTCTTATTTCGGAAGTACGTCAACGATCCTTGGAGGCTCCGTAACGCAACCTTACTGAGGAAACGTGCCGTCCCGGTAGTTGTTTTCCCTCGGATAGAAGAATAGCGAAGTGTGTGCCGTCGTATGTCGCCTCCCTTCGGTTGTGTGCCGTGCGTTGGTCACCTGAAGGTATACTTGCGAAGGATATCGGGGTATGGGCCGTCGTATATCGCCTCCCTTCAGTTGTTTGCCGTGAGTTGGTCACAGTTGGTTGGTTGGTGAGTTGGTTGGTTGGGAGTTGGTTCTGGAGATACCCGTAAAGCGTGTCGACCCGTCCGCGAACTACGTGCGAGGAACCAACCAGAGTTTAGGTCCCGTGCCCTTCTAGAGAGCCAGTCTTTTCCCTTTTCTGTATCATTTTAGCTTAGGTGGTCTTATAAGTAGCGTTAAGGAAATAAAGTAAGATTTATAAAGTAAACCACGCCTTTTACTCGCTGTCACTGAATTAAATAAATTTCTGTGACGACCCCTACCCCCGCGAGCTTACCCCAGCTAACGGAGGAAATCTCGTCGTTACAGACTTTAACGAAATTGTTTAGAAAATCATTGGCTTAGTTCCAACGCATTTTCAAGGCATTCATGAAGAGTTTTAATAATTCAAGGAAACCTGTTAATACTAAAAAATTGTATGCAACTGTTTCATAAATTTTGTAAACACTTCATTGTCGGAATGATTCATTAGATTTATGAATATTTTCATTAATTCTACAATCATTTTATAAACACTGACTTTAATGAAAACCCGCCGGCAGAAAAATACAATCGGCACAGTGTTGGCAAAGCATTGGCGACTGTAGGTTACGGGTTGGAAGAACGTGGGATTAACCATTTTGACAGGATTGTCCTGTTACCCGATTGATAATAGTGGCCAACCGTTGGTTTAAGCGAACTTGCCACCGTTGGCATAACGTTGGTAATTCAACAAATTTGGTGCTTTTAAAATAGCTTAAATTGAATTAATTTTGAGAAATATATCTAATAAAACATATTTAAACATATTTAAAAAGCTGCAATTCAGTTCGGTCTTAGAATTATACATTGTATTTAAATGTATGAAATATAATAAAATAAAAATGTTTTTAATTGGTTTTAATATTTTTAAAAACAATATTGGTACAGGATTTTGCGGGTGGTACTGGCAAAACACATGCTTTGCAAACATAATACTGTTTTCCAAGTACAATATTAGTTGTACCTTTTTTTAATTTTTACTACGGTGTGATCTACAAAAGTACCAGTGGTTCGCCAGTACATTTTATTTATTACAGTTGGCAATTTCTACCTGGGCTATTTAATAAATTATATGAAAAGTTTAAATTTTCATAAATTTTTCATAAAGCTATGAAGAATTTCATCACTGAAGTGAAGGTAATTCTCTCATTGCACAATCTCACGTATAAGGGTTAAAAGGTGTGGTCAAAATTATTGCTCTTTTGTATGGAAAAATGTCTAAAATTAACAAAATTCTGCTTATTAGATCTATGAATTGTCACTGGAACTCGTCTATTGAAACTTTTCATTAAATTAATGTAGTTTGTGAGATTTTATTTGTTCGGTTTTAGATCATGACAAATTTTTCTCTAAATTAACAGAAAAATTATAATTTTTATATGATAATTTACTTTGACTATTAGAAAAAAAAAAAAAAAACACAGAAAAAGTTATTAGACACTAGCATGAATGGAATGCATTTTCTGACCCACTACGGTCTTCATCAACATTCTTCGTGCCATTTAGTGTTAATCGTAAATATCATCTATTTAACTCACATGTTAAAGAAATTGGGTAACTTTAAATCCCACATTACTCTGTGTGTTGAGTTAGAATGAAATTTACCACGAACGATTTCTATTTATAGTGTGTTTGTTTTTTCTCTAGTCATTATCATAGTTGCCAGTTTAACTTTCAGTTAAAACTTTAAATGGCAGTTCTTTTCTCTAATATCATCATATACTATCCTTCTACATTAGCAAAGCATATCAACAAACATTAAAGATTTTTCATTAACACATATGTCGAGCATATACATTAAACGATTTTTACACTGTACCTGGTGAGTGGTTTAATAGTGAATTTTTATCGTTGATCTATAAATTTATGTGTGAGATTTTATTTGTTCGGTTTTAGATCATGACAAATTTTTCTCTAAATTAACAGAAAAATTATAATTTTTATATGATAATTTACTTTGACTATTAGAAAAAAACACAGAAAAAGTTATTAGACACTAGCATGAATGGAATGCATTTTCTGACCCACTACGGTCTTCATCAACATTCTTCGTGCCATTTAGTGTTAATCGTAAATATCATCTATTTAACTCACATGTTAAAGAAATTGGGTAACTTTAAATCCCACATTACTCTGTGTGTTGAGTTAGAATGAAATTTACCACGAACGATTTCTATTTATAGTGTGTTTGTTTTTTCTCTAGTCATTATCATAGTTGCCAGTTTAACTTTCAGTTAAAACTTTAAATGGCAGTTCTTTTCTCTAATATCATCATATACTATCCTTAATTTAGAGAAAAATTTGTCATGATCTAAAACCGAACAAATAAAATCTCACACATAAATTTATAGATCAACGATAAAAATTCACTATTAAACCACTCACCAGGTACAGTGTAAAAATCGTTTAATGTATATGCTCGACATATGTGTTAATGAAAAATCTTTAATGTTTGTTGATATGCTTTGCTAATGTAGAAGGATAGTATATGATGATATTAGAGAAAAGAACTGCCATTTAAAGTTTTAACTGAAAGTTAAACTGGCAACTATGATAATGACTAGAGAAAAAACAAACACACTATAAATAGAAATCGTTCGTGGTAAATTTCATTCTAACTCAACACACAGAGTAATGTGGGATTTAAAGTTACCCAATTTCTTTAACATGTGAGTTAAATAGATGATATTTACGATTAACACTAAATGGCACGAAGAATGTTGATGAAGACCGTAGTGGGTCAGAAAATGCATTCCATTCATGCTAGTGTCTAATAACTTTTTCTGTGTTTTTTTTCTAATAGTCAAAGTAAATTATCATATAAAAATTATAATTTTTCTGTTAATTTAGAGAAAAATTTGTCATGATCTAAACCGAACAAATAAAATCTCACACATAAATTTATAGATCAACGATAAAAATTCACTATTAAACCACTCACCAGGTACAGTGTAAAAATCGTTTAATGTATATGCTCGACATATGTGTTAATGAAAAATCTTTAATGTTTGTTGATATGCTTTGCTAATGTAGAAGGATAGTATATGATGATATTAGAGAAAAGAACTGCCATTTAAAGTTTTAACTGAAAGTTAAACTGGCAACTATGATAATGACTAGAGAAAAAACAAACACACTATAAATAGAAATCGTTCGTGGTAAATTTCATTCTAACTCAACACACAGAGTAATGTGGGATTTAAAGTTACCCAATTTCTTTAACATGTGAGTTAAATAGATGATATTTACGATTAACACTAAATGGCACGAAGAATGTTGATGAAGACCGTAGTGGGTCAGAAAATGCATTCCATTCATGCTAGTGTCTAATAACTTTTTCTGTGTTTTTTTCTAATAGTCAAAGTAAATTATCATATAAAAATTATAATTTTTCTGTTAATTTAGAGAAAAATTTGTCATGATCTAAAACCGAACAAATAAAATCTCACACATAAATTTATAGATCAACGATAAAAATTCATTAATGTAGTTTTTTATAAAATTTTATGACAAATTTCATATTATCTATTTATTAAAAATTTCATACGACGTATAAAAAGTTTCATTGAAACTATTAAGCTTTTTCATAAAGGTTATGAAATTTTTCATTTACGTTGTAAAGAAAACTTCATTAGTTTAGTGAAAAAAAATGTCATTAAAATTCGTCCAAGAAATTATCTCTGTGTATGTAGTAACTTAGGGTAGCCATTTATTTTAAATATTTAAAATATAGTTGGAAAAAGCTTTACGGAAAATCTTATAAAAACGAACAGTTAGGAAAATCGACAGATGCTCAAGCACCCCCCTCTATTTTTAGCTTTAACCAACTATAATTCTTTAAAAAATTCCAGTTTTAACGTCACTTAAACACATTTTTTTGAATCACAAATACTTGGAAGTTATCGGAAATGTTCCATATACCAGTAAATGCGTCCTCAAAAACTTTTTCATTTCGTACCCCATATGTCTAAAATTTCTTTGAAACAATATGTAATAAGCTAAAACAACGAAAAATTTGGTAATTTTTTACCACACCTTTTAACCCCTGAATATTAGACTGCGCCGCTCAAAAATACGTGTCCCTTACCTTTTTCTCCTTTATCATAGATCCGAGTTTCATTAGTCAGTTTTTAAGATACTCGATTCTGCATTTACAATGTTCATGAAACTGTTATAACTTATCTTTATACTCCTCTAGCTTATCTTCCTGGATATTAGTTATATTTCCCTTTAAAAGAGGAAAATGCTGAAATTTTTCATATTCGAGAACAGAATTTGTGCTTTAAATCAATAATACTCGTAGTTTTTTCTTTACCTTGTTAATGCAAATTTAGTGACTTTCCGGCTAAAAATCAACATATATTCATCAATTTATGAACATGTACAACATTTATGCTCATATATGAAGTCATTCGAGGTCATACATGTCCATATACTACCATATATGATTCATATATGCTCATATGAAATCATATGTGATCATACATGTAAATATTACATAAATTTTTTTTTAATATACACAAATGATCATGTATGATTATATATGTAAATATTAACTCAATTTTCGTTAATGCACACACATGAACATATATGATCCCTCATATGAGCTTATATGAATAATTTATGAACACATATGAAACCGTATGGAAGCTTATGAGCATGTATGAACCATGTGTGATCATGTAAGGATAGTTTGTCCATAGTTTAAATGATAAAACATGTTGTTTTTCCGTTATGCAAGAACAAAATAATAACATTTTAATCAGAGTTATGTACCCGAATAAAAACATTTGTATATAATAATACGATATTTTATATACACGTATATGTTTTTGTCTACCAGTGTATTTAACCGGACATAATTATATAAATTCATATATGAAAGTATTATTGCCGAAAATTTTGATATGATCTCATATATTGTTACGTCTAATCACATCTCGACCAATATATAATTGTTTTCTGAATTCAGAATTAGATTAATCCAATTAAATATGATGCTATATATACCTAGGAATTGCAAAATACAAAAATATATATATTTAGATATTATATCATATTTAAAAAAACACAATTTAATTTTGGATCAATCTTCTTTTGGATATAATTATATATTACATCAAAACACTTGAACAATTTCCTATCGCATATTGTGTAAAATTTGTATGTGGACTTGTGAGAAAACAACTAAAGTTGCCTTAAGAAACTACCCCTGAATAATGGAATTTGAATACGCATTAGAAGTTTTGACTTTAGTTGAAAATGTTTTCAATGTAAAAATCTAAATTAAGTTGTAACTTTCTTGTTTCAATGTTGAGAATTACAAAATCTCATAAAATCTTTGTTATTTTTTTAAAATTTTCTTTTCTGAAGCAACTTTTTTTTAGGTAATTTCAAGAGAATTTTGTGAATAAAGTAAATTTTTCAAATGGAAAGTAATTGTCTACAAATTATAAATTCGTAACTTTTTACAAGTATCTAACGTGTGAATGGGTTAATAACGTAATTATTTCTGCAAATATTTCGGATTTCAATGAAGTTTTAAACATGGATGGTAACCGATTCGATGCGGTTATCGATAGGGGTACGCTAATTTATTTTATTTCGGTAAAGGTGACGATACTTAAGTTATTTCGGTAACGGTTGTTTAGCGTTAACGGTAGTTTACTTATTTGGGTAACGGTATTTTTTAGCGGTAACGTTATTTAAGTTATTTCGGCTACGATATTTTAAGGATAACGGTTTTTCAGTTATTGCGTTAAAGAAATTTAAAGGGTAACGTCATTTTAGTTCTTTAGGTTATGTCAATGCATGCCGATATTTTTAGTCCCATTATGCACAAATTCCAATGACTAGCTACTTTATGATCAACCTTTTATAAAATATTTATATTTACAGCGATTTTTTCTTTTCAGATCTTGTCAGACTAGTGTCAATTATTTCGGTTACGGTATTTTAGTTATTTCGTTAACGGTATTTTAAAGATATTGATATTTTAGTTATATTGGTTATGGTATTTGATGGATAACTGTATATCAATTATTTCGGTAGCTGTATTTTTGAGATAGCGATAATCTGTTGAAAGGGTTTTGAATCGATAACAGTATTTTAGCGGTATTGACTACCATCCCTGGTTTTTAACGTTAAAACCGGATACAACTTTAACTGAGTTTGTATATGTTTGTATCATTTCTGATGTAATTTAATGCTCTTATATAAAATCGGATTAAATTCTATTGCGCCATTATTCGGACGTAATTAAATCTGATAGTATCAAATTATAACCAAACCAATCCAAACTTTTATAATTATATTGACCCATGGACATTTTTTTAATAGGGTAGTTATTCTAAAATCTCAAAAAACATAAGCGAGTTTACAAAATAAAGAGAAAAAATGAGGTAATCTATGGTCATGAGGTGTTTATGGAATCGCTTTTTACGGATTATACGATTTTGAAGATAGTGCTTAGTTTTTTTTATTTAGGAGACAACATTTATAATTTTTTAGACGTAAAATGTGTTTCGAAAAGCTGCCGCTGAATGCTCTAGGAACGAAAAAAACCTTTTTTGCACTTTATCAATTTATCCACTTTATCATTTAGTTCACTTTAGATACCTAACTATAGTCTCAATCCATGTTTTTTATAAAACAAATGAGAAATAATAAACAAGTTTTGCAAAATATTCAAAAAGTTGATAAAAATGTTGCGTATACAATTTTTAAAATGCCTGTTTTGACTCGGAGGTGTTGTTTGCTAAGAAACTCAGTTCACGCAATCCGATATAACCAAACGCAAAAATATACAGTTTGTGAGGTTCGCATAATGTTAACTTGGTATAAATCAAACTGTATAAAATTAAACTATTTTTTGAATACTGTTCTCGAAACTGAAAAAAAAACTGCGAAAACTTAAAAACTGGAAATTTTGGTTTCACTTGTAAACCTCCATCATCTTTTCACCCAGCAGCGATATGTAAATTACTTTTTTAGTGAATGCATCCAATAAGTCTATTGACTTCATTTTGTATTGGGTTGGATCAGAAAGTTAAAAACTATGTGCAACAAAATAAAATGAAACAAAAAACTCTTGCAAGTTTCAAGATATATAATTTTTGATAGGAAAAAGACATAATTAGGGAATTCACATGGTGCCTTAAAGTCATAAATCGTAAAGTCATATGCAAAAAAAATAGTACATATGTGAGCAGCATGTTGTATTTTCTAATTCTTAAGTACTACAAACGTCAAAATCGAAACGTCGGAAAAAAAATATTGAAAATGCCGACAAAAACCGAAAAAGATAAAATTATTACGACTTTGTGCGAAAAATATGCATCCGATGTACTTATGGTAAAAACAAATAAGAATTTAACTGTTTTTTCAATACCCGCTTCGGCTTTATCTGAAACAGCATTTAAGCTATTTTTTTTTTTTTTTTTGTATATTTTTGTACAAAAACTTACCGAAATAATTAATTTTGCTTCCATTTTATTAATTTGACAAATTTTCTTTTTACTGTCACAGACAAATTTATTTGTTTTAAATGTTGCAGAAGCGCAAAAAAAAACTTCAAAACGGAGTAATTAAAAGACAAAAACAGCTTATTAAATAGTAAACAAAAAACAGCTGACACTAAACATACTACATACTATACTGGAAAAACATACAAGATCAAGTTGTATTGTCGTAAAATATATTTGCACGAAGAATACCAACAACATTTTTACAACTGTTGTATAATATTAGCACATACGACAAATACACTATAGTACACCTTGTGAATTCCCTAATTGAAGCAATAAAAAGCATGTGAATGTGTGAAGTCTTAGCTAGAAACGTAGTTTATAATTTGTAAGTGCAGGCTCTACCTTTTCTAAAACTTCACGTTCGGAAGAGATCTTTTTACAAAGCGAAATACATGTATGAACCTAGCTAAAGTAATTAATTTGCTTTAATTTTACGGAAGTTAAAAGCTAGTTAAAAAATTAAAAAACATAAAATAATCTCGATGTATTTAAGAACAACAAAACAAAAATATAAGAAAACGTTTTCTTTCAGCATCTACCCAGCAACACTTTGGTAATGGGTGCGATAAAGTAATGCATTACCTTTTGTGCTCCTTACCTGTATTATAATTTTCCAACAAGAAGTAATGAGTTACCAATAATTGAACAGTCTTGGATTATCTAGTAATGATACCTCATTACATTTTACATTACATCAAAGCATAAAATAATGACTTACCGATCATCAATTACATAATGCATGAATTATAAACGTAACGAAATTATTAATATATATTTTTGAAAATCTATTTATATACACATTACTTTGTGATTTTTTTTAAGCATTAGGGTAAGGTTTATATTTTTGATATCACGAACGAAAACACGAAGCACAACAACTCGTTTACATTTTAAGCAATCAAATATTATATGTATCGATAGCTCAGGTGGTAGAGTTCTCGCCTAATTGTTAAATACCAGAGACCCCAGGTTCGAATCCCAGCATGACAACGTCAGTTATTTAATAAAAAAACCAAAAAAAGTTATTTATTTAATAAAAAAAAAAAAAAAAGTTATTTATTTAATTAAAAAAATATATCTGTAAAAAAAATTTTTATTAATTTTTTTTATGAAAATCTATTTATAGACACATTACTTTTTCCCACCATGTAACCATATAAGTAACCAGTTACTTTACCCCCTACAAGGACAGAGTATGGTCTTGTTTACTACTTCCCCTGTACATTTTGTTTTTAACAAATGTGCGTATCAAAGGAAAAGAAACAAAAACGTGTATTGAATATTTACCAAAGGTAGACACACACACACAAAAAAAAAAAAGTTTTCAATTTATTTTTGATCAATCTTTTTTACTTCGAGCCCATATAATATATATTAGTTCTCATGTAGTGAGTAAACTAGTTTATATGAATGTTTGATTTTTGGCATAGGATTGTTACCGCTTTCAAAACGTGTTCTGATGATGGGAACCTAGAAAATTCCCGAAATAGATCTATCAACACATTCCTGAAAGGCTCAAATAATAAATTTGAAAACAAAAAACTCTATAGATTATTTGTTAGGACAATATCCTAATGAAGAAATATAGAGTATGGCCTCGAACTTGAATAATTTTCATTTTCATTGCAAAATTAAAGGTCGAAAAAAAAAAAACATAATTTTTATTTTTAATAAAAATTATATTAAACTTGTAATTATTTAATTGTTTCTACAATTTCCTTAATTGTTTCTACAATTTCCTTAACGACCGAATTCAATTAAACTTTAAATTGAATCAACAAATATTTGAATTGAAACTCGATTTTAGTTTTTTTCTGTGTATAATGTAATACAACAAATATTTAAATATAAAAAACGTTAACGGTCCTTAAAATACGGATCCGTCAGAGCCTGAAAGTATACGGCACATTAACGGACCGTATATTCGAATTTTCGGAAACAATACGTTTTGACTCCGTTTCCGCACCGTTTAATAATCGTTTGTCTTCAGTAAAAACCACGTAGCAAATAGTTCCGCCTTGTCTGCATTATTAAATTTTTCTCTTTTTGAAAAGTAATTATTTAAATAATATAAAACAGAACGAACTACGAAGCCAAAAAGCTCGGCGTTTTTGATTGTAAAAACAATAATGTATAGGCCATTGCAAAAATGACCAAATGACTTGAAGTCGTATACATTATTTATGAAATTAAATAAGTTTTTCCCCGACGCTTTGTGAAAGTGAATTCAATTTAAAAAACTTGCGATTTGCATAGTAAAAAAACCCCTATCATGAACAAATTCCATTAAATCGCATCTAATTTTTAATTTTCTTTGCTTGTAGATATTGAATTTTGTTATTGGCCAGTATTTATGTACTGGACGTAAACTGCAGCGGATCCAAAGAAAGTATAAGTTAAATTATCATAAGTAATATTTATTTAATTAAATATTATTATTATTTATTTGGTATTATAAAGGCCCCAACACAATTAGGTTATATAGGCCATTTAATATTACATAGGAACTTATATTCTATTTAACCCTCTACTGCATAAGAAGCCATATATGGCTTTTCATTTTCAAATGCAAATTCTCAACGAAAATTAACAGTTATAAAAAATAATAGTTTTTGAAAAGCATAAGTAGGGCTTTGTAAACATGAGAAGAATGTTGTTTTCTCTTTTCTCTATATAGCTGAGTAAAAAGCCTCAGTCTTCTGTACAAGTGCGCGTGGTGACGTCGTAGGTTAAAAATACACAAAATAAAACATGTAGAACTCATGAAATGACGTATTTCTTAGAACAGCCATATATGGCTTCTAATGCATTCACAGAAACATTCCTCCAACTTTGGGGTGCCATATTTGGCTTCTCATGCATTTACGGATAAAAATTACTGTATTTATGTTTTTGGAAAAAACTTATCTAAAAGGAAGGGTCGACCTGCTTCCACCCCAAATACTCTAGCAAATAGGAAAAGAGGTTCAGATCCCTGTGGTTCAACCCGACTTCCAGTAAAGTGGCAAAGAAAGCTACAAAAAGCATAGCTCGCCGTCCAGACTTTCCACTAAATGCTATCAGACCGGATTCTACAGATCATCTTCCAGAATGGAAAAAAATACGTCAGCAATGTCAAATGAGTGCAAATTTCGATCATTTATAAGCTGGACTAAATGCGGGGTCCATCTTTGTTTGAACAAAGTCAGAAATTGATTTGCTTCATTCCGCTTATTTTCTTTACTCTGTTTTTAATTACTTTTAACCTTATAAATATATAACCACTGAAGTGTTCTTTTTATCTTATTTACTTATGTTCCTTATACTATTTTTAGTTACTTAGTTATAAATATAAAAATTAATAAAAAAATTAAATTATCTTTGTTGCATGAAACGCCATATATGGCAATAAATGTTTAGGGTGATAAAGATAGGAGTGCATATAAATCCATATATGGCAAAAAAAAATTCCAAAAAAACTGACCTACTTTTCTCAAAAAATTTTGTTTGCATGTCTTAATTATTACATTTAAAAAAATAAATCAAACAAAAATAATTTTTTTTAGCTGGATCATAATGCATGCAGTAGAGGGTTAATATTCATTTATAGAATTATATGGATTTAAATCGAATTATAAATATTTATTTCAGTTAAGAATTTTTTAATGTTTTCAAATTTATTTTCTTTTAGAAGGATATTAATGTTATTTATTTTATATTGTAAACGTTTGTCACGAAGAAGTCTACATTCTACAGGGCGTTGTGGTGTAATGGTTAGCGCTTTGGACTGTTACACAGATGGTCACATGATGGACAACATCAATTTAAAAAATAATATATATGAGTTTTCTATCACTTATATGTATCGTAGCGCCCACCTTCGGTGTTGCCGTAGCACTTAACCGCACCGAAGTAAAATAATGAATTAGGGGTATGAAACAAAAAGCTTCAATAAATTCGCCAACTCTACATCAGGTGGCGAGCAACAACTGTTCTAAGCTTATCCATGTTTGAAGCCCTTCATCTTTCACCACCTTTCAATTCTTTCTGTAATTGCTAAGAAAAGGTTGTACCTTGAAACGCAAAAAGTAAATATTTTTTTCAAAAATTGAATGTGAAATAAAACTCTTTGGGAGCATTCCCGTTTATATTGGGTATACAAATTAATAATATTCGAATATTCGACCAGACACGAGGTCATAATTTTCCATCATGACAACGCTCGGCCACATTTTGCAAGACCGGTCAAAAACTATTTGGAAAACAGTAGATGGGAAGTTTTGGCTCACCCGCCTTATAGCCCAGACCTTGCCCCTTCTGACTACCATTTGTTTCGATCGATGCAGAACGCCCTTACTGGAATACGTTTACTTCAGAATAGGTTATCAGAAATTGGCTTGATTCATTATTTACCGAAGCAGTTCTTTTTGCGTGGAATCCATATGCTACCAGAAAGATGGGAAAAAGTAGTGGCTAAGGATGGAGAATCTCTCTTAAATGCTTTCTCAAGGAAAAATATCGACATTATTAACTTGAATACCCAATAGATGTAATCACAGTTTTAGTAAATACAATGTAATTATCATATTTGGTTATTATTTGCGAAACGCAGTTTGAAAGTACCTTGAATGGATTACATGTACCTTAAAAAGGATTACATGTACCTTAAAAAGGATTACATGTTCCTTGAAACAGTTTTTAATTGTACCTTGAAACAATTTTTAATATTGATTTCCAGCAAAATTTTGGAGTTATAATATGTAATTTTAAATAAAAATATTATCGTTTAAATTGAATGAACAAATGTGTTCTATGCATAAAGCCCAATAAAACCCAATATTTTCAGCATTTTCTGTAACGTTTCGTTAAACACAATTGTAAATGTTCATCGAAATAGTTTTAGGTTGCACTTTGAAACAATTTCTAATATTGTTTTTCAAGTCAAAAATTGGATCATACTCATTTTAATTTTTAATATTAACGTTTTAGTTGAACGACAAAAATATATTATTGATAAAACAAAGTTGTACCGTTTTTAAAATAACGCTGTAATTCAGCTATTATAAAAAATATTGGATTTAAAAAAATTTAATTTTAGGAAATCTTTATTTTTATTTTCCAAATCAGTTCAAGGTACAACACATTCCAATAATAATAATATTTATAACTTAAAAAGATGTTGTTTGATTTTTTTTGAAAAATTATATATAGATGGGAAAATTTTATTTTAGCTGGACACATAAAAAAGTTGGACAATCCAACCGGCAACCGTAACTATAGGGCTCATATTATGAAAATTTATACAAATTTCCGAAACCATAATATGATAATATTGTGATCTATTTGGAACCATTATATTGTAGTCCAATTATTATATTATGATACAAGCATCGATAAGCGACATTCATCATAAGTGACAACCATCACAACCATAGTAACATGCTTGTCGCAATCATAAATCCAAAAATGTATAATGCTCTTCGAATATGGTTACCTCAACTATGTTTTTTCTTTGCTTGTCATGTTTAATTTTACTTTGTAGTTATATTTCTTGTTGTTACTTTTTTCTGTTATCTCATTTATCCCGTTAAATGTCATCTAATAAACATCACGGTTTATTTTTTTTTTTTTTTTCAACCACTTAAAATTAAAATATTTAACTGTGTGTAACTTCTTCTCAAAGCAAAAATTGAAACCATTTAAATACAGTTTTGTAAATATTAAAATTTTAAGAGAATATGTGAAATAAAAAACGAAAAAAGTGGTTCCCCAAATTAGCTAGAACACAAAACGTAGTTGAGAAACACAATTTCACGCCACAGCTTATTTCAACCAGCTAGTTCTAAGAGCTTTTACCATCGCAATATTTCTACGAATAGCGGTAAGTTTTTATGTGTATTCTTTGTTGTCATGTTTGCAATGATTAAGATCAGTTTTTAGTATGCTTTCGCCAGTCAAGTGGTTCACAAGTGCATTTTTTGACAATGGGTCGACGTACTACCATAGAACAGCGTGAATTGGTCATCAGCCATTTCAAAAGTGACTACTTGCGTGACTAGCTGAAATGGTCTGTCTAAGTGATTCTACAGTACAGAGCATAATATCTCGGTTTGTGCGTGAAAATAGGATTCATAATAAGAGCCTGTCAGAGGCTCTTTGGCAGAACCTGGGGCCTTAGACCCAAAATGGTCTACTGGTCTTTTAACACCATTGTGAAACCGATGGTCACATACGCCTCATTGGCGTGGTGGAAAAAGGTTGAACAACTCGGGGCTCAGATGATTCTTAAGAGGGTTTATCGACTGGCATGTATTGGTATCACTGGTGCCTCAAACTCATGTCCGACAGATGCTATTGGAGTCATGCTGGGCATTCCTCCTTTGCATATCTCTGTAAAGGAGAACGCTTGCATGGGATGCCCAAGGCTGCGGGAGATAGGCAGCATGAGGAGTGGGGATCTGAAGGGGCATCTTGAGATTGCGAAAATGCTCGCTGATGACCCGGTTATTAGAGTCAGTGACAGGATACTGCCTGTGCAGGTATTTGTGAGGCACTTTGTTGTTATGATTTTCGACAGGAGCACGTGGTTGACTGGATCTTGGGTGCCGGAGGTTGGTGCACAGGTCTGGTTTACGGATGGCTCAAAACAGTCGAACATGGATACGGGGGTGGGTGTCGTCGGACACGGATTTAAGCGTGCTCTGCCTATGGGCAAATATCCCTCAGTTTTTCAGGCGGAGGTCTTCGCTATCTGTGTCTTTGTGGAAGAGTGTCTGCGGAGGGGGACACGTGGGGCCAAGATCTACATTCTATCTGACAGCCAGGCGGCACTTGGTGCCTTGAGGGCTCAAGAAGTGTCGTCGGGTCTGGTTAAGGAATGTATGACTCTCTAAATCGTCTAGGACTTAACAACTCCTTGACACTGGGCTGGGTTCCTGGCCATGAGAGGCATGAGGGCAACGAACGGGCTGACTGTTTGGCCAACTGCAGAGCTCGTCGACAATTCATTGGCCCTGAACCCTTCTGTGCAGGGACCGTAATAATTATTCCTTTTTTCATAAAAGTCAGATGATAAAAGTTATTTTTTGATTTTTATTTTTTCGAGCAAAAATAAAAATTATTTTTTTATTTTTATTTTTTCGGGCAAAAATAAATGTTTTTTTTTTGATTTTTATTTTTTCGAGCAAAATAAAAGTTATTTTTTGATTTTTATTATTTTGAGCAAAATAAAAGTTACTTTTTGATTTTTATTTTTTTGAGCAAAAATAAAAGTTATTTTTTGATTTTTATTTTTTCGAGCAAAAATAAAAGTTATTTTTTGATTTTTATTTTTTCGAGCAAAAATAAAAGTTATTTTTTGATTTTTATTTTTTCGAGCAAAAATAAAAGTTATTTTTGATATTTATTTCAATTTCTTGAGTTGAAATTCCATAAGTTATAAATTTTTATTTTTATAACGAATAAATAACAAATAACGTAGTAATATTTGTATGAACTAAATATATAAATTTTATGGTTGCCTTTTGTAATATTTGCGAGTTTTATAAACAGTAAAACTTATTTTTGATATGACGATTTTTTTGAAGAATTCTTGTTTTAAAAATGACTTAAAGAAGAATAAGATTTTAATAAAGTTTTTTTTTTTCAATCATTTCGGGTGTAAACAATTTTTCCCTTAAAAATTCCAAAGTAGGAAAGAGAGGAGTTATTAGGAGTTATTTAGAATAGTATGTAACGATATCAACTACAGACAATAAATGTGAGAAATCACAAATTCGACCACAGTATTATTATTATTTATTTCATTATTTAAAACTCGTCTTTACCGTTATATTTAAAAAATATTTAAAATCAAAAGTCTGAGAAGAAAAGTTTAATTTAGTTGGTAATGTGAATTCATTTGAAACGTTGCATTTGAATAACTTAAAATTTGTTTTTAAAAATGGGACGCAAACGTAATTTATATATACGCGAATTCTTTAATGAAAACGAGGGTGAATGCGAATGCAAATCTTGTGGTCAAAAAATAAATGGTATTTATTTAACTAATTTAAAAAGACACATGCAAAAAAACCACAGTGAACTTTTTAAGAACAATAAAAAAAAAATCAAAATCAGATGAAAATGAAAATGAAAATGAAAGTACAAAAATTTAATTTTCTGTTCAAATGTCAAAAAGTAAAGTAATTCAGGCGTGCATGTCACGCTATTAAAACAAAAATAAAATATATAGTGAAAGAAAAAGTTATTTGCTTAAAAATGGACCCAGCAACGCGAACTGATTGCGCAATTTTAGGTATTAATATCCAAATTGTTTCGGATAATAAAATAGTAATTTTTACTCTGGCGATGCTAGAATTAAAAAAAGGCATACAGCTAAAAATTTAAAAATTGAAATCGAAAATGTTTTAAAGGATTTAAATATCGACAAAAAACAAATATATTCCATAACGACTGATAACGGGCGAAATTTATGTCTCCTGAAGAAAGTGAAAGTGAAGACGAAGACCTGGATGACAATGATATTGAAAATTTTTACGAAACCGTAAACAATATACATTTTGAAAATATCATTTCAATTAAATGTGCTGCACACACGCTTCAGCTAGCTGTTAAAGATTTTCTAGGGGACTTCAATCCTGATATTGATCGAGCACGAAAAGCTGTAAAAGTTTTGAGAACGCCGTCGTTTCGGTAAGTAAATTTAAATCATACATCTTCCCTCCTCCTCCATAAGTTTGTCAATTTTCAATCGAAATGTTGCAAAAAGAAAAAACTTGGTTTGTTTCTAGTATTTTTTCCGCCACTGTATGTTTGATTTAATTTTATTTTTAGATATAGAATGAAAACACTTAATATCCCAAAACCACAGTTAGATGTTGCGATACGTTGGAGCTCTACATACTATATGTTGATGCGACTTCTGGAGTTAAAGGAGTTTTCCATAAGTAATTTACCAGCATCTGATCAACTCAAGGCTCATGAATGGGTATCAATCGAAAACATTGCGTCAGTTCTAGCACCTGTACATGTCTTAACTTTGAATCTGCAAAAAAGTCAGTTGCTGTTAGGTGACTTCTATAAGTTTTGGCTAGAACTAACTTTTCAATTGAAAAATTTAAACACTGACATAAGTAAAAAGATTTTGGGTAGCATAGAGTCAAGACAAATTATGTTATTGGTAAATGACACAATGTATGCTGCATTATTTTTGGACCCTAGATTCAGACGTTTGCTAACACGCCAAAAAAAAAGAAGCAGCAAAGCGGCATCTGAAAAAATTTTTCAGCAAATCCAGAATTTGAAAAAGGTAAGTTATCTTTGGAGTGTCCGTCAGACACTGCTTGTTTTATTAAACATTAATAAATGTTTTATTAATAATAAATGTTAATAAATGTAAATAATTAATAAATGTTTTTATTAAATCAAGCAAAACAATCAGCCTATCTTTGCAACACACGATGAAGATGAACTTAATTTAGTTTTTTTTTTAAAAGAGAGGCAACACTCAGGAAATACTTCCTATATTTGGTGTGTTGCTTTCTTTGGAAAGGGATAGTATAGAGATGAAAGGTGGGGAAAGATGAAGGGCTTCAGACATGGCAACACTGTAATTGCGCGAGATGATAAGTCTTAGAACAGTTGTTGCTCGCCACCTGATGGAGAGTTGGCGAACTTATTGAAGCTTTTTGGTTCATAGCCCTGATTCATTATTTTACTTCGGTGGGGTTAATTGCTATGGGAACACCGAAGGTGGACATTGCGATACGTATGAGGGATAGAAAAACTCATACATATTAATTTGATGTTGCCGGCACCGGGGATCGAACCCGGCACCTTCTGTGTAAAAGTCCAACGCGCTAACCATTACACCACAACGCCCACAAATGATGAATGTAGTGTTCAAAGCTCATGTTCTTTACTGAAAAATGGTTTGCGGGAAATGGAAATCCAAAACTCTTCCTCTGATGATGATGATGAAGGCATAATAATTAATGACAATGTTCGCAAAGCTTTTTATGAAACTGATAATTATACAGAAAATCGAATGGATGTCGATGAGGATTTGATGGAATACTGGAACAGTAAGAAATATGTACTTCCCTGGCTACGTAGACTGGCATTCGTTGTACATTCTGTACCTGCGACACAAGTTAGTGTAGAGAGATCTTTTTCAGCCCTCAAACTGGTTCTAGGAGAGTTGCGGTACAATTTGTCAGTGGATAATTTGGAAGCACTAATGTTAGTAAAATTAAATTTTGATGTTTAAAATATTTGTACTTGATATTGGCGTTGATATTGGCTCGAAAAAATAAAAATCAAAATATAACTTTTATTTTTGGAAAAAAAAATAAAAAAATAACTTTTAAACTTGCTCGAAAAAATCAAAAAATAACTTTTATTTTTGCTCAAAAAAATAAAAATCAAAAAATAACTTTAATTTTTTCTCGAAAAAATAAAAACCAAAAAATAACTTTTATTTTTGCTCGAAAAAATAAAAATCAAAATCAAAAAATAACTTTTATTTTTGCTCGAAAAAATAAAAATCAAAAAATAACTTTTATTTTTGCTCGAAAAAATAAAAATCAAAATCAAAAAATAACTTTTATTTTTGCCCGAAAAAATAAAAATCAAAAAATATTTTTTATTTTTGCTCAAAAAAATAAAAATCAAAAAATAACTTGTATTTTTGCTAAAAAAAAAAAATCAAAATTTTAAAAAGCAATGAATTTTATAATAGACTAATTCATAAGGATCAAAATGGTAAACTTGAAACAGTTTTCCGACATTTACTTCTAGTTGCTTTTTTTGTTTAAAAATTTGAAAATAACTGTTATTTTCGGTCCCTGCTTCTGTGGCGTACGCAATGGTATATCAGAAAGATGCTCAGAAGATGGAGGGAGTCGGAGTTTGGGGCCTATTGGGCCAGATCGCCTGGGCAGCGACAGGCGAGGCTGTTTATATCTCCCTCAGAGGAGAGGTCGCGGAAACTCTTTTCTATGACGAGGGGCGAACTAAGGACCGTGACGGGTTCCCTCACGGGACACTGTGGCCTTAGGTATCAAGTGTACAAGATGGGACGATCCTCTACGGATACGTGCAGGTTTTGTGAATTGCAACCCGAGACCTCAGAGCATGTTCTCTGCAAATGTTCGAGGCTCTCCGATAGGAGGGTGCGTTATTTTGGTGGTCAAATAGTGACGCCATCGGACGTTTGGAACTGTTTACCTGGTAGGATAGTTGGCTTCGTAGGGAGCCTGAACCTATAGGGTGTATTCGCTGGCAGCACAAATACCAACTTATGGTCGCGGTGCATAGTATTACTCTAGTCTAATCTAATCTAAGGGAAGAAAAGCACCCAACAAAATTTTTAATGAAACTGACGAGCGCTACATCGTTTGCAAAATAAGACAAAACGCCAAATTATCTGCTCCAAAACTAGCTGTTCAAGTTAGAAACGAAATAAATAAAACGTGTAGTGCAGAAACTATCCGCCGTGTGCTACGCAGCAATGATTTTAAAGGTTGGCACGCAAAAAACCGTTTATAAATAACAAGAATCAACAAGCGCGGCTTAAATTCGCCAAAGATCATATTGCGAAAGAATCAAGCTTTTAAGACCAAGTAATATTTGCCGACGAGTCTAAGTTTAACATTTTTGGCTCGGATGGTCAAACATATGTATGGCGTAATCCAAATACAGAGCTCCAAAACAAAACTTTAAGGCTACAGTAAAACACGGTGGAGGCAGCGTCATGGTTTGGGCCTGTATGTCAGTAGTCGGGTTAGGGAACTTGGAGTTTCTTGAGACTACGATGGCCTTAAGGCTGCGTTAATGGAGGAATGGGCGAAAATAACTCCTCAAACTACTCGAAAGTTAGTGGAATCGATGCCAAAATATATAGACTAAAAAGGAGGCCATACTAAGTTTTAAAATGTTTAAAAAATATAGTATTTTTAGTTCTTTGTTTGTTTATGTTAGCTGGTTGAAATAAGCTGTGACTGTTTATGTTCCTTCATTGTAAGTTTTATAAAATGAATCTTGAAGACTGATTAAAGTTTCTTTTTTTAAGTTATGACATATTTTACAAACCTGCATTTAAATTTTTTTGATATCTCATTTCGTTTACAAATTATAGCCACTTTAAGTTCTAAATGGTTGCTGGTTGAAATAAGCTGTGAACCACTGTATATTAGGGCGGGTCGATTTATTTTTCGACAATTTCCCTATGATTTCCGTATTCTATGGGTTACCTCTATCGTTAAAATCGAGTCCCCTACTTTTTGTTGGTAGATTTTTTCCCAAATTGACGTTCGTATGAAATATTACCTACACTTTCACATCCATAACGCAAAAACTATCGATCTGGTTTAATCGCCAGGCGCGTTGGAAAGGTGAGCTCATTTTGATCAATTTATAAAAAAAAATCTCCAACATTGGTCCAACGGTTCAAAAGTTACGGGCATTTTTGTTCAAATTTTGGAGCATTTTTCCATTTTTTTCATGATTTTGTCCAAGAATATTACTTTCATGGCCATTGAACCGTTGGACCAATGTTGGAGATTTTTTTTTTATAAATTCATCAAAATGAGCTCACCTTTCCAACGCGCCTACTGGCGATTAAACCAGATCGATAGTTTTTGAGTTTCATACGAACGTCAATTTGGGAAAAAATCTACCAACAAAAAGTAGGGGACTCGATTTTAACGATAGAGGTATGGTTCCTTCGGCAAATTTTCATGGAATAACCCATAGAATACGGAAATCATAGGGAAATTGGTGAATTTTTTCACTCCCTACAAATCGACCCGCCCTACTGTATATACTTCATATCTATGAACGTGGATTAGAGTGGCCCACGCTTGTATGGAAAAATTAAAGTATATTGCAATTCTTTCTCAACAAGCTTGCTTGTGTTTCTTTTATCAAAATATACGTGTATACCAAAAATCGGACAATATTTAGAGATCGCCATAAAATGCGACTTTTGGGTTTCATCTCTTTTATTAGGAGCAATTATTAGTGTTACAGCTTCATTGTATTTATTTATACACAGTAAGATATGTATTCTTGTTTTACAGTATATTTATATAATTTGGTCGCTGTAAATACTATTCCCACTTTTTCTACATCCAGAAAATTAATTGTTCGGAAATCTTTTGAAACTGTTAAATCCCAGTCCAACTTTAATTACAAATACACTATATTATTGTTTAACACAGTTAAACTGTACTCTTATTCGAAGACTTTGTAATAAAGTAGAGTAAATGCTATAGCTTTTAACTAAATAAAAAAGTAAGTCATTGGAAAATTCGGTTGAAAATTGAAATTTATCATCAAAACTACAAAACAGTAGTAAGAAATAACATTAAATTTTCCTTTCGTTTAAGCGTCAATTAAAAAATTGAAAATATTTTTTTTTAAATCAAAAGAAAAAAATCAAATACAGGAGAAGCATTATTTTTTATGCGGCATTTTAATAAAGTTTCATTTTAATAAAGACTATTGAAGAATATACTTTTTGATTAAAATAAAATTAAACTTTTTATTTCCATTCAGAATCTCAATGGCAGACACACATGAGGAATAAGATCATTTCAAAATCACTGAAATGCTTCTAAACCATTAATACGCATGCCGCTGTAACTCTGTAGATTAAGGTAAAAAGACTTAAGAGGTTTTTCAACAAACAATTTTTAAAATCTACGGTGAAATAATATCTGATTACATTTTTCCAGTTCTGCATATGGGTACTTCTTCCCATGAAAAAAACTAAAATTGTAAACATGTTTTTTAATGTAAAGCCGCAGAGTAAAAGCTTTTTTATTATCAAAAACAGATAATTTTTAAGTGAAATATTTATTGTTATCATAAACTTGGAGTCGTAACGTAATATTTTGAAAATTTTAACATTAAAAAAAATCACAGATTCTAATAATTATTTTCTACTTAAAATCTCTGAGTAAAAGTATCTTATAATCGTATTTTTTAATTGAAATATATTTTATTTAATAAAAAACAAAAAACTAATTATAAGAAGTATTTCAATTGCGGGTATTTTGAAATTCGATTAGAGCTACTGATTTAATTTTGATTTAATGTAGTTTTCCCAACTGAAAATATTATTTTCTTTTACCAAATCTTTTAATTGTGATAACCGATATATCATTTAAAATAAAGACAGTTGTCGTAGCCGCCACAATTCGATTGGCAACAAATTCGGTGACCACAACTGATAGTGTTTTCTGAGTGTATGATCTCAACAAGCTAATAAATCCAAATCTGAAGTCAAAACCGTTCCACCGTTTCTCGCCCTTCCGAGTTATGGAAAATAATTTTTAGAGATGTCTTTGAAATCTATTTTATTTTTAATGGATTTGAATCCTACACTCAGAAAAATAACTTAGCAGAAAAGTTGCTAAAACGTCTTGAAAATCGACTATACTATTTTTCAGCAAATTTTTTCCTGAAATTGTGTGTCCAGCTAAAATTTTAGTTTTACTTATTCAGCATTTAACTGTTTTGAACTAATGTTTTATATTTTACTAATGTTTTACTCATATAATTTGCTAACAAATTTGTGCTGATAAGCGCATTAAAAGTATGGACGACAACCAAATTGAAAGATATACGCAGAATGAAGTAGATGTCGCGGCATCTCAAGATGTAGTAGATACGAGGAAATGATTTTAAAAAGTACGACTCTTGTAGACATATAAAAAAAAACAGCCAAGGAAGATTTTTGTATCTGTTTCTTATACATAATAAATCAAAAGGACGCCAAAAATGTGTATCGTGTATATAAAAATTGTGGTCATATTGCAAACAAATATACGTTCAGGTAGACAGACTAAAGCTGTTTACGTAATATTGTATGTTTCCTTTTTCTTATTGCAAAAAGAAGGTTGTATATTTAGACAATCATGTTATATATAATTATTTCTGCGTTATATATAATTATTTCTATATATTTTCAGACATTAAGTTAATTCGTGTCGTCAATGTGGGATTATGAACATTTGTTTCTTTTGTAACGTATTGTAAGTTATTTTTAAAAGAATAACAAAACAAAAAAATTCAGATTTTCAGCAATTAAATTACCTAAAGTATAATTTTTCAACAAATTTTTTGAGTTTTTTTTCCGTCTACTAGTATTCAGCAATAATTTTATTAACTATTAGCAGGAAATTTTTAATTTTGAATCAACTGAGTGTTAGCAAAACTTTTGCTGAATCTACCAATTTAATTGCTTAAAATCAGCTCGCTAATTTTCTGCAAGCATTAGCAATTTTTTAGCAATATTTTGCTGACTCAGCAACATTTTTTTCTGACTTTACTAACTTTTTGTTTTGAGTGTACATAAATTTAACTTCAATTTGAGTAAAACTATGTGTTGAAATGTCCAAAGGTATTTTGGAACACGGGAGGGGTCTTGAAAATGTTTTTTTTTTTTGGAATTCAGATTTGGGGTAAAATGAACATATTAATGTTTAAAATATGTACCTCATATATAGAAAACGAGTGGTCAAGCTTGGAAATCCATTCAGTAGATCCAGAAATATATGGTAAATGGGCCACAGTTTTGAACCAAATTGTTTTAAGTACACTGGGCCAATATTTCGGGACTTCAGATTCGTGTTTAGACTGCCAAAGTAGTTAAAAAAAAACTTAAACTAAGTCTGTGCAAAAACCTTCTAATATCCATAAAATGTAATATTTGAATTTCTGTTAAATTTCGGCCTAACACTGAAAAATCGTTGATTTATAGCGACCTCTGAATATTGACCGATTTGGCTGAGCACAATTGGAAGCTCTAAAATTCGACAGTTTTTTTTTGTAGGCACACCCTAATGTGGCTGCATGCATGGATGTAAATGAAAGAGTAATTGTTTTGTTCAATAAACATCAACTGACTTCCAATCTCCTTTGCTGTGACCATCAAAAAGAAAACACCAAAACATCTTGTACCATTAAGAAAATAAGCCATCAGAAATAAGATCAAGACAAAACAATTGAAACGGCAATAAATTAAAAGTCAAACCAAGCACTTTGGTTGTATCGATGGGAATTTTTAAAAATAATTCCAGAATGTCCAAAAATGTCATTTCAGTAGCGACGATGAGAGAGTCTCTATTTAATGTTTAAGATTTCAATATTATTGGGTGTGTATTAGAGTGGATCGATTTTAGATTTATATTTATTTTTACCACGTTTTTTTTTTTCTCAGATATAAATATAATTAATGAACATTTTTATCCCAATCGAATATCCTCGAATTCTGCTCGTTTGTTGTGAGCCAAATAATTAACATTTGCAGAAAATAAGATTTCAATAAGCCAAAATTTGAGAAGAGCACGCCACACAAATAGAACGGATTTTGAATTGGTCGCATTCTATATTATTTCAAGAGATTTAAAACATTTTCATCATTCCATTTGTTCCATCAATGAATTAAATAAATGGGAATTAAATCGATTTGAATTAAATTCATTCATAATTAAATTTTGTTTCATTCGATTGTATAATTTGAGAATGATATTCGGTATTCGTTATTCGATTTGAAAACCTGGATAATAAACCACAAAACTAGTATTTATTATCAGAGAAAATTTAACAAGTTTAATAAATGCAAGAAATCTGAAAAATAATACTATTGGAATTAACAGTTGTCATAAAAAAACAGTCCAAAAGCGTTTCATTACCGTGGTTATCAATACCGACTAATATATTTGGGAAATCTAGTTCATTTAAGTGAGCGCTCTTTCTACTTCAATTGATCTCAATGCTAGTTCAATCGATAATGGACAATTTCGTTCAATCGTTCGTTAGATCGCTTGTTTGATAATTTTTAAGCGAACTATTTATATTTAACACTTTTTGTTATTTTGCTAAAAAAAATCAAACTTTAATAATAGAAATTTAATAAAACTAAAATTAATATTAAAAAATATTTTAATAAAAACAAAGAAATATCAGTCAGGTAAAAAAAATATTTTTATGCATTTCGTTTCATTTGGATTACAAATATTACTTTAAAAATTAGATATCTGTTGAAAAAACTCTTAGAAATAGATAAAATCGGCCAATGAGTATAAAGAACGAACTAAACGATTGAAATAAAATAGTAAATAATAGTGAACTAGGTCATATAGTTCAAATAGGTGAGTAGTTCAGACTAATAGCGTAAGTCTACAGACTAATAACACAGTAGGTATATGAAAGTTACACACCAAAACCCCGGGACGCGTAAACTTAATTTTGGGGCGTAGAGTACAGTGGTATACTCCGTTTTAATAGGTTAGGACAAAACAAAAAGATATTCCAATTTTAGTTCTGCATTGACTCAAGCGATTTTTTGAGTGTATTTTAAGTAAAAAACATCAAAATCGTTTTTGAAATGACTTTATTTATTTGTCTAATCTTAAGTCTCATTGAGTTTAACCCATTTTAAGCCGCCCTTGTAATAACGCAGTAAAAATAAGATAATTTCAGGTCTTATTTATGAAAACGATAAAAAAATTAAAAACTATTGCTCCAGGCTTGCCACATAATTAATTAATAAAAAAAAAACAATTTTCAAATGTTATTAATAAAACTTTTTTGAAAAATTATTCATTTATAGAATGAGGACCGGTGTTATAAAGGTTATATTCTGATTTGGTTAGCGACGTGCGGAAAAGCTTTTTGTGTAAAATTAAAAGATCGGATCAAGAAATTTTCGAACTAGTAAAAACATTAATATGCTGAAAATTATACTATTTTCCTTTTTACTGTGAAAAATTAGCTATTTTCTTCCAACAAACGAAAAAGTTTAAAAATAGGCTCGCGAGTGATGTCAAATTGCAATTTTGAAAAATTGTCTAAAATACCAATAATATTGAAAATTCTCAGAAATCGTAAAAATCCGATAGATAAAATTGTGTATTACGGTTTTATAGATATTTGTATAAGCAACAAACAAAAATTATAATTTAAAAAAATCTTAACCCGTTAAGTATATACAAAGAATCAACATTTGAATTTAAATTGATTGCGCAATAAGTGTACAAAAACTTTAGAACAAGCTTATTGAGATGCCGTTACATCTTTCTACCAAATTTCGTCAAAAAATTGCCACGGAATCGATGAGTTGTATAAAATGGGTTAAAATAGCTGAAAATTGTTTTGTATACATTCACTTAAACCTTAACCCATTTCATACCACTCATCGTTCCCGTGGCAATTTTTTAACGAACTATTTAAATCCGGACATTAGACATTACATATCCATTTCAAAGTTAACACTTGTTTTAAATTTTTGAACTTGTCGTATATAAGAATGTATATTTGGCAACTAAATTTCTTATAAACAATTTCGAATCTAATGGTATTTACCTCTCAGTTTAAAGTTGATTTACAAGTTGAAGCTAGGTCCATTCGTTTACACCAAAATGTGCACAAATTTGTACTGGATTTTACTGAAATGCGTTCGGGTATACATAAATTTGTAAAAGAGAGCATCTACTAAGAGAGTAAATTGACAGTTGTCAGCAAAAAACCTGCAAATTTTTACTGGAGAATTTTTTTTCCAGTAAACTCCAGTAGAAAACAAAAACATATGATTAAATTAAGTAAACAACCAAAAATAAGCATACATTTAGTAATAAAAACATTTAAAAGTACAAAAGCTGAATTAAAAATGCGGCAAAAACTAATAATAATTATTTTCAACCTGAAACAAATTAAAGTAGTCAGTTACAATTTTTATAGTAACAATTTATCAGTTTTCTAATATCTGTGTTAATTGTTTTTATTTACATTAATATATTAGAGATGTAAAGCTAATGAATATATGAATACTTCTTACTGCATATTATTCAGGGTACCGAATATCAAAAATCAAGTATTCATGTACTTTCGTATGTTATTTAACAAGAAACTAAATTAAAAGTCATGTACAAACTAAGCAAGTCTAAAAGCTTCCACAAAAGTTTATTTAATATACACAATTGCTTCCAATTTAAAATTATTGAAATGCAATGCATCAAGAACAAAAACAGTATATACTGGGTAGTCTAAATAACACATATTTTACAACACTAAGCTTTTTAGCGCTCATATGTTTGAATTAACCTGCAAGTTTTTGCAATTTTTCCGTTCGTTTACTTTTTTGTGCAATAGCAAGTTCTGAGAGTAAAATTTTCAGTTTGCGAAAAATTTACTCATCTACTGGATTTTACTGGAAAAGTAAACGAATTGACCTACTATTTATAAGGATTTATCAAAGCATTTGATAAATTATCACATAAGGTTTTGTTGAAAAATTTATTAATATTGGGTATTCATTCTGCTTTTATAAATGTTTTTCTTCCTATTTACAGAATCGAAAATGTTTTGTGAAGATAGATGACTACGAATCGTCACCTTATATGCAAACTTCTGGTGAACCCATAGCTGTTAAGTAATGATTACTAATCGTAATAATTAGTAATTGGATTATTTTTTTTGAAAGGTGAAGTAATGATTATATAACGATTATTTTCAGATTCGCACGATTACTAATTGATTACGATTACAGATAATCCAAAAATAATCAAGATTAATAAAAATTACGAGAAAATAATCAAAAATAATAAAAAGTAATCAAAAAATAATTCGATTACTTTCAAAGATTACTTTTGATTATTTTTAATTATTTTTTTTTTTATTTTGCGAAATTATGGCAATACTGTGACAAATACATTTGCAAAAAAATCGTAAACATTTCAAAAATCGTCAAAATTAATAAAAATCGTCAAAAAATCGTCAAAATTTAAAAAATTCGTCAAAATTTGAAAAAATCGTCAAAATTAAAAAAAATCCTCAAAAATTTAAAAAAAAAAATCGTTAACATTGAAAATCGTCTAGTACATTCCAACTCAAATAATAAAAATGTAACGAACAATTATTTTTTTAATGCAAAAGAATATGTTTTGTACTTGTGAAAATGAGTTGAATGTTAATTTTTTTTAGACATTCGATAAATGCTACAACTTATGCAAGAAGTGCAAGTGGCTAAAGGCTTCAGAAATAATTGAAGAACACCTGGGATCATCGTTGCTTTTGCCCGTTGTTACTCGTTGGAACTCACTGCATGACGCAATTCAAAAGCTACTTTGCTACAAAGAAAATATAAATAATATGTGCGATAAGTTGACTTTGCCACATTTTTCTGCAAGAGACATACAGTACCTGGAAATGTACAATTTGGTAATGGAACCAATTGCAAAGGCCCTGGACTTTCATCAAGGAGAAAGCAACATTAATTATGGTATTTTTATATTTTTCTTCTTTAAAATATAAATTTATATTAATATTATTACAAGATTTTTAATACCAACTCTTATGACACTGAGCAATAGGCTGCATAAACTAAGCAGATCCCAGGAGCTGCAACAATTATCATCTGTTATTTTTAAAATGGAACAGAGGTTAAGAGAAATTTTCCAACCATATTTCATGTTGAAGCCTGAAGCAAATATTGCTATTGCAGCAACAGTACTAACCCAAAGCATTAAAATGAAATGGTGTTGCAGAGATTAAGTCCAGAATTAACTGTCTAGAATAAAACTAGCAGAGTTTTAGAAACACTACAGCTTTTACGCCAAAAATTGTAAAACATTTAATTTTGAAACGAAAATAATGTACCGACTATTCCCGATTTTTTGGATTTCACTGATGATGGATAGCTTATGCGTACATTTATGTTGTTTTTTACTTTAAAGATTTGACTTTGCAGATGATGAATTGAACGATCCGCAATAAAACACCAGTTCTTCAGCTATTTAAATGATTATGCAAGTGCTGACGAGATTTGGAAAAAATATGATCTACTAAAAGATGCATTTATTTTTTTAACGTCTTCAGCTCCAGTTGAACGACTGTTTTCTTTTGCCGGGATCGTCAACAGTCGAAGGAGGCAATCATTGTCTGATTTTTCTTTTGATAAATTAGTTGTAATGAAGGCCAATTGTTAATATATGTAAATTATAAAACTTTTTTTTTTTTGTGAATTGAATGTTCTCAATGTATTTGTTTCTCTTTAATTTTTTTTCACGTAATTTTCCCTTTTTTGTTGATTTAGGAAGTACTTGTAAATGCAAATTTTTCAAAATAAAATATATGTATAAAATGATGTAAACTCAAAATTTTTAAAAAATAATCTAAAATAATCAAATATAATCCTTGAAAGTAGTCAATTATTTTTTTGATTACATTTGATTATTTTTGATTATTTTCTCGTAATCCTAATTAATCTTGATTATTTTTGGATTATTTGTAATCATAATTAATTAACAATAAGGAATTGTTCAAAAGAGAATTATGTAATCAATACCATTCTTTTTAAAATGTAATCTAATTGATTACGAATTGTAATCCAAATTTAACAGCTCTGGGTGAACCTCAAGGGAGTGTGTTGGGTCCGTTATTGTTCAATCTCTTCATGAATTATGTGTTTTCATGTTTTAAGTATTCTTAGTTTCTACTTCATGCTGATGATTTGAAAGTATTTTCAAGAATTGGAAGTTTAAATGATGCATTTAATTTAAAAATGCATCTTGATAATCTAAAGGCATGTTGTGCTTATAACCAATGCATTTTAGTATGAGCAAGTGTTTTCATATGTCATATGCAAGAATTCGTAATCCTATACACACTTCTTACAGAATTCGTGTCAATTTAGTTAAATCTGTTAATGAAGTTGACGACTTAGGAATAGTATTTGACGTTTTTGCCTTATTTGGAGAAAGTATTCGAAAAGTATACTCTACTTTTGCATTTATAAAAAGAAATTGTAATGATTTTTCTGATCCCTATGCCTTGAAATTTTTGTATACCTCGTATTTAAGGTCGAAATTAGAATATGGTGCAATAATTTGGAGCCCTCATGCATATATTCATATCGATCGTATTGAAAGAATACAAAAGAAATTTATTAAGTTTGCATTACCGCATTTGAATAAAGTTTTTCCAGTTCCTACATATGAAGTTCGTTGTATGCATCTAGGATTAAAAACGTTAGAAATTCGTCGTAAAATTCAATGAATGCTATTTTTATTTGATTTAATAAATGGAAATATTGATTGCTTTTTTTCTCTTGGGAAAAATTTCTTTTAATGTACCCTGTAGACATCTTCGCCACAATGATTAGTTTTTCGAAAGATGTCATCGTTTTAAGTGTATATTGAATAGTCCTCTAATCAGAACAATTAGGGATTTCAATTTGTTGAATTTGGACCATATGGTAGAGTTTAAGATATCAAAATCCAGTTTTAAAAACTTTTTGTTATTCAACTTTGTAAAATTAAGTAGAGTCTTTAGTAATTAAACAATAATTTTATTATTTTTAATTCGTGTTAATAAAATTAGGATATTCATAGTTTGTAAGGAACAGTATCCTATAGACAATAAATAAATATATTTTGTAGAATGATGTGGTGGTAGCTCAATAAGCTTTTTCTGAAGTTTAAACACTTTTTGCGCCCATTGTGGATTCACAGTTAAAATTCAAATTGTGACGCTTTGTATGTACTTAACGTGTTAAGATTTCTTTCGAATTATAATTTTTATTTATTGGTATAGTAAATATCTATCGAACTGTAATACAAAATTTAATTTATCGGATTTTAGAGAATTTGTTTAACACTTCGGTCCGGTTTAAAATTATTCCCCATCTGTTATGTTTGTTGGTTCAAATTGATTCAATTTTAAAACCATTAAAATATAAGTTTTTTCAAATTATTTTTTTTTAAAAGGCGCTCGCTAAAAAAGACGGCATTTTATCAATAGTGCCCAACAAATTTCAAATCGAAGCGAACTTAGTTATAAAAATATGATGTTGGGTCAGAATGACCCAATCACAACGTGTGTATGTAAAAAATAAATCCTCTCATTTAGGAAAACCACATAATTAGTTTCATAATATTTTTTCACATTAATGAAATTGTTGACGAAATATATAATAAAAAACTAAATTTTACTCGAAACCAGCAGCTTTTACGACAGTTTTTTAACTTTGTCTTCTAAAATTGGGTAATTTTGACCCACACAGGACAGAAGAGTTAAAATATTGGTATTTTAGTAATTTTTTCTAATTTTAATACGGCAGCACTGGCGCATCAATTTTTTTTGTTTGTTGGAAGAAAAAAAATAATTCTTTATATTAAAACAGAAAATGGAGTTATTTTCTGTATATTAAAGGTTTTACAAAATTGGAAGGTTCCTGATCCTAGCTGTTACTTTTACAAAAAAGTGTATGCGCTACAACAAATATTTCAAATTTCAAAAATTTTTCCAAGCGTCCCTAACCAAATCAGCATATAATATTTATCTTACTTTTATCTTACTTTATCTTACTTTTATCTTACTTGCCGTAAAATTGTAAAAAATTGTTTTTTTACTTAATAATATGGCAACCCTGGAATAATAGTTTTAGCATTTTTTTTACTTGTTTGTATAGTAAAGACCTCAAATTATCACATTCTTTTTACTGCGTTATTAAACCGCTCTCCTATTCAAATTATCAGGCCTAAAATGTAGGTGTTGCTTTAAAGCAACTTCAGTGAAAAATGTGTTAAAGCGGTCCACCCTATTGTGTATGCATGGTTGTAAATGGAAAATAACAATCATGGCAACATGTGGTATACACATGTGGAACTATGCTAAAGGCCCCCGTACGTATGGTGGAATACAGTATGATTTTTGTTGTACAGAGTTCCTAACCACAAATACATACAAAATTTAGCAAAGTTCGTTGATTTATTTATTTTGGTGTCTCCCGAATGTTACACTTATGACCACTAATGTGGGGGGCATTCGAGAAGTACACTCAAAAAAAAAAGTTTGTAAAGGCAGCAAAAAATTTTGCTGAGTCAGCAAAATTTTAGTCAGGAGGATGCTAGCAAAAAAATTGCTAATGTCAGCAAAATCTTTTGCTGAAAATCAGCGAGCTGATTTTTAGCAACAAAATTATTTAGTGTTTTATTTTTATTAGAATTTTAGTAGACTGAAAAAAACGCAAAAAAAATTGTAAAAAAATTGTAATTTAGTTAATATATTTGCTGAAAATCATAAAACATATTTTTGTGATTCTTTTAAAAATAATTTACAATAATTACGAAATATAAAAATTTTCAGTTATATTAGTTTTTTGTTTTTATATACATCGAGATTATTTTTATGTTATTTTCAATTTATAACGAGCTTTCAACCTCCGTATATTTACAAATTTACATTTCCCCACATTGATGTCATGAAGTAATTTAATATCTGAAAATATATAGAAATAAATATATATAACAAAAATTTTCTTTCAACTACTTACATCAATGGTTGTCTAAATCATGCTATCTTTTAAGGACGCAACCGCCGAAGATAATTATAGAAACGAAACGAAAAAATAAACAAAAACAAACGAAACGAAAAAACAACCCTTTTTTTTGCAATAAGAAAAAGGAACCATACAAATCTACCTAAGATGTGTGTCTTTGTCTTTCGCTTTACTCTGTCTACATGTCTGTATATGTTTGTTTGCAATTTGACCACACTAGATTATTAATCTATTAACATTTATTATAGAAATACATTTTAAATTTAAATATTTTCTATTGTCTTTTATTTTATCAATAGACAATTATTTTCACAAGCCGGTGACAACGTAAAATTTAAGTTGTTTTAATCCTCAATTTTGTTTTATGTATGAATAACAGATACAAGTTTTCCATGGTTGATTTTTTTATGTCTTATTAGAGTTGTACTTTTTAGTATCATTTTCCTCTTCTCTACTACATCTTGACATGCCGCGACATTCAGCACAATTTTTTTTAACCAAATTAATTAGTAAAACATTAGTATATTAGTAAAGCATTAGTATAAAACAGTTAAGTGCTGAATAAGTATATCAAAAATTTTAGCTGAAAACACGATTTTAGCAAAAAAATTTGCTAAAAAATAGTATACCTGATTTACAAGACGTTTTACTAACTTTTCTACTAACTTATTTTTTTGAGTGTATGTATAGTAGGGCGGGTCGATTTAAAAATCGCTCAACGTTCAAGGAAAATCGTATTCTAGGGATCAAAATAAGAAACTTTGCCGAAGGAACCATACCTCTAAAACGAATTCTGATGTCCCGACCTTTGACCTGTAGGGTAAAATTTTGAAAAAGCCCACTTTGATATTTCAGAAAGTAGGAGGAATCTCTCCAAGATTATGGGAGCTACTTCTTCTCCGGGAGACGCGCTAGCAGATTAATGCATAAATCATTATTCTAGGCAACCGTTAAGGGGTTAAAATTTAAGTTCAAAGAGGTCTTTTTTAGCCGTGTTTTTATAGCAAAATGTACAAATCTCGGGATAGAGATATTTCAGAAAGTAGGAGGAGTCTTTCCAAGATTATGGTCTCTATTTCTTCTCCGGAAGATGCTCTAGCAGATGAATGTATAAATTATATTCGATTGGGTTGGATTCGATTGGAGCACTCTAAATGGGTCGATGTGGGATTTTTCAAAATTCGGGTCAAAATTCGGGACATTAGAATTCGTTTTAGAGCTATGGTTCCTTGGGCAAAGTTTCTTATTTTGATCCCTAGAATACGATTTTCCTTGAACGTTGAGCGATTTTTTGCCTCCATACAAATCGACCCGGCCTAATGTATAGTGGTTTGGGTACACTAGTCACCAACGTTGGCAAACTAAACAATACAGTTATCGATAACGAATAGAACATTTCGCTATTTTTAGAGATAAGCCAATTAGTTTGGACTAGAGATGGACACGTGAGTATTCTTATATTTATTTCCCTACACACAGAAAAATAAAGTTCCAACCGAATGGAAAAGTGTATTTTGGTGGCTTCAACCAATAAATTCGCTTAGTATAACCATATTCAAATGTGATTTCTGAATATTTTGAATTTTGCCACTAAAATTGAGTTACGATAAACGAATTTTGTTGTGAAAACCAATATTTAGTTGTACCATCCGATTTCAATTGTAACAACCGAATTTTATTTGCCAAGTTGTGTACTTTTGAAGAAAAAATTGCAATTAGGTGACCTTACGTATAAAAGTAGTGTGTCAAAGTAATAGCACACTTCAACAGAATCATAAAAAAAAATACTCAAAATAAGCTGAAATATTTTGGTATTTTGATTTAAATTTATTATTTTTATTGTTGTTTACCATCAATTTTAAAATTTGCATTAAAATTTTCATAAAATAAGTTGTGCAAAAACTTATAACCCTATTGTAAAGTTTCTTAATTTCTTAAAAACAGAAGATGGTAAAAATTAAATAGTCAATTAAGTCAAAAAAAGTATGATAAATGTTTATAATTCGGTTGATCACAAGGGGTATGCTAAATGTAGTGTGTGTTGTATCGTCGCACTGTGGCACAGTGGTTTGAAACATAGAAAACCTGATGATTAATACAAGGAAGCCAATTATTGTTGATATAAAATTTTTTTGAATAACTATACATCACAGTCAATAGAGTAATTTACTCAAAACAAAAGTTTTTGGCAAATAGTGATGTAGAATTATTAATTTTTAATTACGTTTCACCGAGTACCAAACACGAATGTGTAAGAAAAAGTTCAGCTATTGAATTAATCCTCACTTTTGGTACATTTCAACCCTCTGTGTGTGGGTTCAAATGATGTCAAATTGTCGATTAATTGAAATTGAGAAATTAAGTTTTCATAATTAAATTTTGTATCTGGTAAAAATAGATGAAATTCTGCATCATTAGTTGTCCAAATCTATTGTCAGTTGTTAACTTTTTTTGCAGTGAGCTGCCAAAGCTAGACATTTTTTGCTATCTTTGCAAAAAGTGAAAAAAACTAAAATTCTTTGCCATTCAAATGCTTATTTTTTCTATTAAATCTTTCAGAAGTAAAACTTTTATGACGGAACCTTTAACTTCAGGTATTTTAGTATATAATAATTACTTTTTTGCTTAAAAAAACTATGTGTAAATATTTTTAATAATTATTTTAAAAAAGTTCCAAAGCTGGAACATTTTCCACATTTAATGGGCTGTACTTTTTAAGTTAGTTATAGTTCGGCTTAGTTTTGTAGATTTTATAAAAGTATATGATGTCAGTATTTACAAAAAAGGTGGTATTTTCGTTTTTGTGTCAAAAGTCTGGTTGTCATTCATTGATCAAAACCGGTAATTGCATTTGTTGTGTTATTCTTGTCTATTAATGTGGTCACCTTCATAAATACGTGCCGTTGCTATTCTGTAATACGCTAGTGATCTGAAGAAAACATATGTTTTTTGGTGATCATCGATACATTCTGTAATACTCGTTCGACGCGCGTTTTCATCACTTTTGTTCGTCGCCAACATTGACGCGTTTGACAAGAAAATGCCTGTTTTTTCTGTTAAAATATGAAAATTCTTAACTATTTTTTGGATTATTTAATAAATTTTAACAACAAAAGTGCAAAAAAAAATCAACTCCTGCAGAATAACAAGATAAAGTTTGAAATACAAAATTTTTGTCTCTTTGTCT
Source organism: Delia radicum (assembly GCA_021234595.1). Classification (NCBI taxonomy): domain Eukaryota; kingdom Metazoa; phylum Arthropoda; class Insecta; order Diptera; family Anthomyiidae; genus Delia; species Delia radicum. The sequence continues at coordinate 50,929,624 of CM037852.1, forward strand.
GCCAATATTTTTGCGTTGAGAAAAAATCTTTTATTTTTGCAGAAACACATAAAATTATTAAATTTTCTTCATTTCATATGTAGGACATGCAAAACTAATGAAAAAAAACAATTTAATTGCAATATAATCAATTAATTAACATTTTTTAATGTTTTTTGTACTTCTTCTTCTTATTCTTCTATGTTTTTGTTTATTTTTTTTAGAAATGTTAAAAATTTTTTAGCTTAACCTGATAATTCTTCACGCGCATTTTAGAATGTATCGAATCATGGGTGGTGAAAGTGTCGACACCGACAAAGTGCGTATTGTCGAATCAATATGATTGTCTTTTTCTATATTTTTGGTATTTTTGTTATTGTTTTTGTAGATGCATTTTTAGAGATGCTTGCGTGAGTGATTTCATCACTTAAGCTCACGTACACAACATTTTTTCACGCACAATTGCCATTAGGTTTAATTGATTAAATGATTAAATTGCATTTTAATCACGACCACAATAGATTTACTCACGCTCACGAATTTATTTTCACGCACTAAATTTTCGTACTCAAAAGCTATGGAAACCATATAATTGACAGACTTGGGCGACGTCAATTACATTTCAAAATCGTTCACTTGAGAAAATTTTCTATACCATTAATAACTTCAGACCTACTGTCACACTTGTGGGCTTAAACGCTTCCTTGGGAAATTTTCAATTTTGTCAATGCCAGACATGGGACATAATTCCAATATCTGTGTATTTAATTACAGGCCAATTACTTTTTTATGTTCAATTACATGTAATTGGGTGTAATTGAGTAATTGCCCTATAATTATATACCCAGATGTTGTTACTAATCCCCATGTTTGGTATTTAAGATTTTACAAATTTACCAAGGAAGCGATTAAGCTCACAAGTGTGAGTGTAGGTCTGATATTATTAATGATATCGAAAAATTTCATAAGTGAACGATTTTTAAATGTAATTGACGTCGCCCAAGTCTGATAATTGATTCATGTGTTTTATGTTGTATTGATTTTATTTCATATAATTTTTAATATCAAACTAACACACCTTTATCAATTTATTATAAAACTGAAGAATTATACAATTATAGAATTTAAAAATATAGATAACACACATTGCTCGTAAATGGAGCCGGAAGATTATGATAATGATGATGAAGATTATGATAATTGGGATATTTATGATGAATTAGATAATGCAGAATAACATTTAATATTTTTGTTATATTTTCTTAAAATTTTTTTCTAAAATGCTGTGTTTTTATGTATTTATGATTATTCAACAGTACCCATTCTGGGTATCATCGAACCCACTGTGCATCGTATCGGAAGTAGAGATGGTAACATTTTATTTTAAAATGTATAACAGCAAATAAAAGTAAATACAATATTTCGTCAACTAAAATCCAATAGGACGTAACTAACATGTTTACTTTTTTCCAGGAGCAGCAACAAATTTCAAAAGATATTTTAACAAAAATGTTAATAAAACTGATAGTTTTGATCCACAAATGCGCAAAAACTAGAACATATAAAATTCGAACATTAGTTATAAAACCCTTTTTTTATCATAGAAGTCCAAAATTTTGTGTAGGTATGTAATTTAGCCAAATGAAACATAATCATCAATAAAGCCGGTTTTGGAACTTTGTTAGTTACGACTTTTTGCATTTTAGGTGAAGATTTGTACCTTTGCGAAGTGTACTATGTTCAAGTGTGCTAACAAAGACAAAACCCGACAAAAAATCTTCGTCACAGTGAAAATATAATTTTATCATCTTTATTTTTGTTTAGGACGATATACAACACCTAGCGAATTATAATGGTTATAAAATAATGGGGTTCACAACAGGTTCTTATATGGTGTATAATAGCCTGCCGCGATTTGTTAGGAAATTTTACAAATTGGTGATCTCAATGATGGCCGGGCTGATAAAAAAAAAACATCTGAAAAGATTGAAGCTAATCTGCTTATACAATTAATGGACCCAAAAATTTAATGAAAATTAAAACTGTGTTTATATGGGGAAAATATTTTTTTTTTCAGTTTTTTGGAAAAGTATTTTAATGTCGTAATAACTAGTGTTTACTATAGATGATAAATTAATCGACATAAAGATGAAATTATGTTTTCAAAAAGATATAGAATTCCAAAATCAGTTAAGAACTAGCCTATTAATAAAAACTGAACCAGGCCACTAATGTGCCAAATACCACTTAACCACGAAATTCGAGCACACACCCGAAACGTTTTTGAAATTGGTTACTTCAAAATAACTTTTTTATTTAATAGACTCAAAAATTGTGAGATATGAACTATGTTTTTTATGAGACCGTTAACCTGCCGCGACGTCAAAAACGGATATTTGGATATTTTTGGGATTTTGGGATATTTTTCAAATCTCGAATTTCCAGAAAAACCCGATTAACATGAACTCCAAGCGACCAAAAAATTAATTCTTCGTTTAAAAATTTGTATAAATGTTTTACTTTTAAATTTAAAAAAATTAAAACCAAGAGTTTACTTTAAAATTTTAAAAAGTTAAAACCAAAATCTAAAAATGTTTTGTTTTTGATTTGAATTAGTTCAATTCTTCCAATTTTGTTTTTTCCTTCTCATCAGGTAAATAAAACAATACGGGTAAAGCGTTGATCTTTTTCCTTCAAAAATTATAATTTGGGTAAATCTTCTAACCCTTCTACATTGGTCCTCTGAAGATTTTCGATGACGCGAACTGAAAGACGTAAGAACCTGTAAATAGCTAAAGTCTGCTTTAAATTGGCGGATGAAGAAATTTTTTAGGGTCTAGAGAATTGGGAAGAAATTGCTTAATTAAAAACAAATCGCCAAAATTACATAATTTTAAAAAAATCACCAAAATTGCCAAAATTTAAAAAACTCCCAAAATAAATACTGAAATTCGAAAAAAATTTAAAAAAAATTCACCAAAATAAACGAAACGAGAATTTTCTACTTTAAACGATTTTTTTAATTTTGGCGATTATTTAAAATGTTTGCATTTGTTTCTATGTTGTAATTATACGTTATAAAAACTGAAAATTTTTTTTTACCAAATTTTCAATTAAACAGTTAATTGAAAGTAAGTTTAAAATCGAACAATAGTTTAATTGAAATTTTTTTTGACAATAATTTTTTCTGTGTATTTTGATATAATCTTTTAAAATTGAGATACCACTAAGACTCAAAATTAATTTTACTTGTGCCGTAAAAGTCGTTACTTTATTTATAGTGCAATCTTTTTATTTAAATTTGGTTTGCTACGCACGCATCTGGAAACATAGTTTTCAGTATTTTTTTACGATATCTCAAAATCCATTAACACGAATCGTGTTCCACACACAGAGAACAAATTTTTTTAATTTTTCGAAACAAATTTAAGCCTCAAACTTTGATCGATATGCATAATGTGTTAACGTGGTCCAATGTGACTCAAATTTTCTAAATTTTTTTTTGTAGACTAAATGTAAACAAATTTCGATCGGCGCTCCTTGAAATGCGCCATTTTAAAATCAAGCAGCTAAACCAGTCTTTGTGTTATAACAATGTTGTTTTTGTTTTTTTTTTTAGAAATTTTAAAGGGATTTTATTTAAAAAATTGATTAAAGAAAATTTGAAAAGCTTTTGAAATTGTCCAAAATATAAATCAAAGTGAATTGGAAATACATAATTTAGTTTAAATAAGACCTGGGCGATGTCAGGTATATTTTTAAATTTTCCAATTGTATATTTTTTCTTAATAAATATTTTTTTAAGACTACAAAAACGATTGCTTGGAAAATTTACATTTTTTTAATACAAGACATGAAGTATAGCCCCCGATCATTAAAAAAAAGTCGGATATATGAAAAAGGGGGAAAAATAGTGAATAATTTGTTAAAATAATTCAAATAAGTGGCAGCCTGAGTTCACGACATAATGTCAAAATTTTTTTCAAAATGTGTGTTTTGTTGAGCATTTTAACACTGTTTTTAAATAAGTCTAAATTACCTAAACTTCAGACATACTTTTATACAAAGATGTGTTAAATTTCACCGCCAATTTTAAAAATAAATACGTTTTTCATATATTTTTGCTGCTGTATCACCTATCCAAATTTCATTAATTTTAAATTTCCCATCGGAAAAGCTTCCTTGTAAGTGTCAGGCAATTTACATAGGATATTTGCCTTTTAATTGGCTTTTTAGACGGTTATAAACCTTTAATTTCCCGAGTGAAAACGTTTGCATAATAATACATTATTTCATATACACTTATAAGGTTTTGTCTGCCAGTGCATTTAACCGGACATAATTACATAAATTCATATATAAAATTAATTTCGTAGAAAAAATTAATATGATGTCATATATAGTTGCGTATAATTGTATATTGCATTTAGAATACGCTAAAACTAATCCAATTAATAATTACGTTATATTTATATACCTAGACATTACAAAATAATATATATTTTGATATTATATCATATTAAAAAAAACACAATTTTATTTAAGATAAAATTGTATATTACCCCATGCAGAGTCACACTAGAAAATTTGTCTATCATATTTTGGATGTAAATATGTATTACATCAATACAATAGTACAATTAATTGTATCATTTTGTGTATTAAATTGTTGTTATTCGGATGTTATTTAATCTGATATTATCAAATTAAAACTAAACTAATGCAAACTTATATTATTATTATGCCCATTTCTCGGATAAAACTGTATTAAGACTCATATTAAATTTCGTATGATTATATAAAGCATCATATTAATTTTAAGTGGGTTATTGAAAGTCGAAACTTTTTTAGCAACCCTAGACGTATATTAGAACATAAAAATATAAAGTAATGCAATTTTATTTTTCACGGTTTTCAAAAGGTTTTCCGCATAATTCTTTTTTTAATTAATGAAACTAAAAACTAATATTTAGCTAAAATTTTAACGTAATTAGACAATAACGATGCATATCCAACTTAATGGATACAAACGTTTTCTAATTTGACGTGTTTCGCGAATTGTGATCAACCAGATTAAAGCGTTGTTTCGCGAGATAGACATCAAAATTCGCAAAATAATAAACACAATAAGTAAAAAATGAGGTTTTTGTTTCGAAATGACCTGAGAAAGCGATTTCTATTATTAATAAATGATTGCACATTACGTGTTGATAGGTAAAAATTCAGCAAAAAATAAAAAAAAAAAAAACTGTAACTCTAGTGTGTACATATATTTATAAGTTTCCCCGGGTTACACAAAAAAAATATATATAATCAAAATCACAAATCGAAAAAATATTTAAATATGTAAAAAAAAATAAATAATATGAAACACAAACTAAAAATGAAATTGTTTCTGTTTGTTAATATAGCCAAATCTAAAATGACAGAATAATCACAATGAACAATTAAAAATTGTCACAGAGAAATAATAATTTTTAAGGTTATAAAAATTTTTAAGTTTTTTTATGAGTAATTTTTAAGTTTTATAAAAAGACTGATTTTGAAGAAAATTTTTCAGAACGTTTTGGGTTTAACAATGAATTTTGTAAATTTGCGGTTTCTAATATATTGAAGCTACAAAAGAATACTTAAGAAAACCCGGGTTTTCGACAACAAATTCGAAAATTTAACTTTTTAGAACAAACAACTGGATGAAACCGGGTTTGAAAACTTAGAGACTGCGGATTTCGATGCGACGAGAAACGCAATGTTTTTATACATGTGTGTGTCAGGAACGGACAAGTTGATTCGATCGAATTTTTGATACTAATTAATTAAAAAACATACCGTATCACTCCCAAATAAAAATTATTGGCAATTTAAACCAATGATAGTCTTCAAGATTGGAATAAATTTAGAAACCCAACATTTATAAATGTTGATAGTTAAATAATCTTTGTTATTAGTTAAAACAAAGTTTAAGTATTTTTTAGTACTTTGAGGGTTAAAAAGAACTTTTAAAAATGTTTGGTGCCGAACGAGACATCTCACGTCCCATCCCTGATATAACTGTGGAAAACACGCCACATATTATATGAACAATACCAAAAAGTGGGATTGTTTAAAAAAAATGTGGCCACACTTAATAGAGTATTAGAGAAAACGCAATAAAATTATATTAAGTTTTAATTTAGAGTAGAGATCCAACCTTGCAGTTGCGTCGCATGTGTGTCAGGAATGGCAAAGTTGATTTGATCGGGTTTTTATACTTTTTAACTAAAAAGTTCACAAAAAAAATTTACACTTCAAAAAACGTTAAAAAGTTGTCTTAAATATTATAATAAACTTTTGCTCGTTTTATTTAAAAAAAAAAAGTTTTAAATTTTTGAATTTTAATATTTAATTATTTTGTATTATTAAATTAAAAAATCTAAAAACTTTTTCTAGTACAATTAGGGTTAAAGCACTCTTTTAAAAATTTTTTTTCTAATTTTTAAATTTTCGAGAATTCTCTTTCTTTATAATTAATTGAGCTACTCCAAAGTGTACGGTGTTGAAAGGGTCATTTAAGAAGTTATTTGGGTAGGACACAAGTTATTTTATCAGAGCCTAGCCTAATTCGCGATTTGTAAAAAATTATAAATGGGACCATAGTTTCCAATATGCCCCCAAGGTCCAGCTTTAAGTATGATATATACACTCAGAAAAGTTCTACAGTTACTACAGGTGCAGCCTGACTGTCAGAAAGAATGTAGATGCGAGATCTGAGCGTTCCCCTTCGCAGGCATTCCCCTGCACAGACACAGATGGCCCAAATCTCCGCCTGAAAAAAATATCCGTCCATTTTTCATCTCTTTTTCCAGTAGGGGGTCGAGGCTACTCTTGTCGCTTGAAAGAGGGGCTTTAAGGACCCTGGCGTCGTACTTAACTGGACATTGTAATCTCAGATACCATCTGCACAGGAAGGGCCAATCGGACACGGATATGTGTAGGTTTTGTAAGATGGCGTCTGAGACCTCGGAGCATGTTCTCTGCGAATGTCCCAGGCTTTGTGATAGGAGACTTAGGTTTCTAGGTGATAGCTTCATTTCACCTTCCGACATCGCGAACATTTTGCTAATAGGATAATTGGCTTTATAGGTAGCTTGAATCTGTAGGTAACTTTAGGCAGCACAAAAGACCTACATTGGTCGCGGTGCCTTCTGATCTAATCTACTACAAGACAGTCATTTGTGCAGTAATGCGTTTGTAGTTGTTTTAACTGCAATTGCAGTTGTTTTACTTAGAAAAATAATTTTAATGTTTTTGAAATTAACGCATTTCTGAAACAGTTATTTTATGCAGTTGGTTTGACTTTTTGACAAAGTGTGTGTGTATCAAAAGATACAAAAACAAAAAACTAACCTGACGGTGTAACAAGTGGCTTGTTTAAACATTTCTTATTTTTTATCTTTAGTGTAGCAGAAAATGTTAAAGGAGATAGACAAATAAAATGAAAACGTTGTAAATTTTATTAAATAAATAAAATATTTAGGCAAGATTTGAAATAGAAAATTAATTTATTTACTTGAATATTATTAATTATGTTGTATTTATTTTCTTTTTAATATTTATACATTAATTTATTGTGGTGAAAAGAAATCAAAGAAACAATACTCCATATCTTGAAGACAGACATGTGGCAGAAATGATTTAGAAAAATAGCATGTAACGCGAATTTTTAAAGTGATATTTTATGTAAATATAGTTTTACAAAAGTCTGTTTATTAAATAATAAAATCATATTAAGAATATTTACAAAAAAGGTGTTTATTAATATCTTTATATGCTGGTAATGCTGTAGTTATTTTAACTACATTTGTAGTTATTTTAACTACATTCTACAATTAATTATTAACAGTTAAAAATAACTACACATTGCAGTTTATTTAAATGCAAATGTAGTGTACACATTTTGAACTGCAAATGTAGTTATTTTAACTGCCATTTGCAGTTGATTCTACCTACATAATTATCTTACTGTTTCTTAGCATTTCAAAAGTATGTTTCCAAAATTTCAGCGAAAAATGTTTATATTTGAAAAAGTTTCTCTACCAAAAAATTCCATTTTGGTACATATTTTTCGATGAGCTTTTGCAGATATACTTTTCAAATGTATTTACATATTATACTAAAAGTTGGATTCGGAAGCACCGCACTAGAATAACTCTTTTCTTGCTGAAACACCTCTTCCTAAGAGGCTCCTTCTACTACACGACCATTTGTTAAGGTCAATTGCTAGCTTAGCGATAAAAATTGCTTAAACCATAACATAAAATCATAAAAATACATAGTTTTGTGAATCAAATCTGTCCCTCAAAAAAGAATGCATTTATTGTCTTTATATTTTAACAGAAAGGATTGCATTTTAAAGACGTTCTATGTAAAAAACTGCATCTACATGTGGAAAACTTTAAAGTTATTTTGGTGAAAAGCTGTAAAATACATCCAAAAATAAAGTACGCCATTGAAATCAGCGTGCCTGAATTATAGAGAATTGAGTGTCCATAACCTTATTAATTTTTAAAAGTTATTATTTTGTCCTACTAATTACATCAAGAATTTACCTTTTTTAGTGTTAGATCAAAACTATATTAGATTTATATTTTTCGAAGAGAACTTGACATTTTTTTCGGTAGAATTAATCAAAAAAGTCAGAGTCATGAAAATTAGGCCCACTTTTCAGACTATTGAAACCTACAGAAAGATTTTATTTCGGAAAAATTTATAAAAATTAAAAAAGGATATAGATTTTTGAAAATTTCGATAATGCAAAATTATTATCAATATTTTTATTTTAAATCAGAGGTCACATCACCTTTCATACTTAAGTCATAGCATAGGGACAATAATTTTAATATTTTTTTTTTTTTTTTGAAAAATTTAAATTTTAAAGTCCCTTTAAAAATAATTTTGAGGCGATGGCGAAAAACTAAATACGCAGTTTAACTGTATATGGTTTCCAGTTTCACGTACATATATATTGTTTTATCCACGTGTGAACACTGTCGCACCGTGTAATGCATGAAGAATATATCACATAATTGTGTGTTCAGAGTTATTGAAGATTTAAAGTTAATGGTTGCTGGAAAAGTCATTAAGTAGTTTCGATTTGAAAATCGATATTAAAATCTGATAGTTAAGGCATTCATAAATAAGATGAAACCAAAAAATTTCGTTCAAATTAGTTTATTCAACTTCTTTTTTATACAAAAATAAAATGAATCTTGGACATAGGCCCTTTTTGAATTAAAGAATATTTTTTTTGGACATATATTTTTCTTATGAAAATGTTTTGTTTGTAATTTTCACTTAAAATTTATTAATCTTGATCTAATTCCGAATCATTATTTATATATGATTCGGGGCCTTATTTCTGGTAGTTTTTCTTGTTTTTAAGCTTTTGTATCAGTGATCAAACTCGCCCGGGATGGCTCCTGACTTGCAAAGATTAAGTAAATCGTTTTTCTTTTCGATAATTATAGGAAGGCTGCTTTTGTACACCTTTTTGATTTTAACTTCTTTCAAATCTATGGGCCTACCTTTACCAAAAACACTTATTTCTTTGTATGTTTCATTGGGGTCGTGCTTGTACTCCATGACACCAGGTTTAATTTTTTGGTATCTAAAAGATTCCACTTTCAACCAGTTCACTTTATCTCCATTTAAGTCCAAATTTTTTGTCGTTGATATGACAACTTTCTAAAGTCCTTGCACATTTTCAATCGCTGCTCTTCAGTAAATTTGCCCTTGCATTTGAAACGAAATTTTTCACAATTTGAGTGCTTGTAATTCTTACCTCGTATAATATCGGCATGCTTTATATTTCTTTTCCATAGTTCTGGATAGGCTTTTTTAAACCTTATATTTTTCTTTTCAGTGAGTGTTTCTGCGGTATATTCTTGTGGTGCTTCCAAAACCATGGCCTCTACTTCATCATCATTATCGCTTTAAATGGTTTGCCCAGTAAAAAACAATGCTTACACTGAACCAAAAGTCTTAAATGAAATCAACATGAAATTTTTGTTAACTTTTAACAAATTTTATTGTTAAAACAAATTTGAAGTGACAAATTTTTGTAAAAATCAACCATTTTCATCGCTTTTGAATAATTATTGTTATTACTTCCACAAACATTTATAAAAACGGCAGTAAAGTTAATTTGATAAAATTATATTATTTTGATAAAGTTTTATTGCTGTAGAAAGTAATTTGGCGTGCTTTTAGTCTTGTGGCGTCATTACTGGTGTAAAGATCGTTTGAAGCGTGGTTATTAATTACAAATGCTAAAAATATATAAAAAATTACAATAAAAGTGTTATTTACCAAATAATTTATAATTGGTTTTTTTTTTTTTTTGATAATTTAAGAAAGTGAAATGAAAATTATGTTTTATGTGAATTGTATATTATTATGTGAATTCTAAATTATCAATATTTAAATATTTGTGCACAATTTGGAATGTAATTCAATTACAAGCTGAATTTTTAAATAAATTTGCGAGTTTTATACATTTACTGTCTCATGTGTTTTAGAAATGGATTTTTGGGTTGTATTACACTTTTTAGATTTAAATTTCATTATTTTTAAAATTTTAAAAAATGATTAAATTTTTTAAAAATATATACTGGCTAAAGAAGTATATTACTTTAAAAAAATTGTAAATCTATAAAATTTAAATGGTAATAAAAATATATAATTAAACTAAATGTCATTGTTATATTGTATAAAGTGCATTGTTAAAACAACAAAATAATTATTTAATTTGATTAAATAAATTTGTTAAGATAACAAATTTTTGTTAATATATTTGATGATATTTTGTCAAAATAACTTAAACTAATAGTTAAGCGTCAATATATACATTTACTAAAAAAGTGTTAGATTTACATACAGATTTTGTTGGTTGTATAGTAATCACCAGAGCTGTAAATGAATCATTCTTTTTTGACTTCCATTCATTACGAATTTGAATTGAATTTTAAATCAATTCTTTTCACATAAAAAAAGAATTGAATGAAATTTCAATTAATTCAAATGAATTTGGCAAAAATAAATTCCAATTCATTTGACTTCAATTGATTTTGAATTAATTCAAATGAATTAGAAAAATCAATTCATTTTTCAATTCAATTCATTTGTATTGAATTGATTTTAAATTAATTCAAATGAATTAGAAAAAAAATTGCAATTCATATTAATGAAATGAAAAATGAAATGCAAGTAGTCAAAGTAAACATAGTGTTTCGAGTTTGTTTCTTCAAGTACTACTTATTTTGGTTTTGGCATACGCTAAACGACAAAACACGTTTAATATTCGAGAAGCATTTAATAGTTTATGAAATTTTGTGACCCACGACCACCCAACGACCAACACCTTAGTAATATTTATGTAATACACCCAACTCTTTTTTTACACGGTAGATACGTTCCAACAAAAAACGTGTAAAAAAAAGCACGAAGCCCATACTTAAATCAGGGATGTGTTCCAAAATTAAAAAAAAACGCGTTAGATAAAAAAATTCCTATACGTTGTTCTAAAAACCGTGTAAAAAAATTAAACACGTGTTACATAAATTAAAAAAAATAAATTAATTCATATTTTTATTAAAAAAAGGTAACAGAAAACTTAAATCCATAAGTAAATATTGTACATGAAAAAAATTAACTTGAGAAATAAAAGAAAAAAACTTTATTAGCAAATAGCATAACTGCTTAGTAATTAGCCATGTTTATTGCCAACTGGACTACTATTGCTTTCATCACTAGATACTCGTATATCTAACATATCTGAGGAGTTTGAATCCATTGATGAGTTCCGTTCCATAATAAGGTCGTCTGTAGTTGGTTTGGTTTTAGTTAGGAAGTCTGTAATCAAATGCTGGGTTTTTGGTTTTTCGAGTTGCTTATGCAGTTCATGGTACCCAGCTGTACAAATCTGGAGGTTACGTTGAAATTTCAATGCATTTCAATATGCGTTGCCAAAACACAAATAAATAAAAAAAATGCAGCAAATTTTGTCGTTTTATCAAATCTATATTTATAAAAATGCACACAAAGTATTTTACTAAGTAGACATTTGATGTAAGGCATCCTGAGAGTTTTTGATTTTTTTAGTTTAAAATTATTTTGGATTCGTGTTAGAACAAATAAACCGTGTAAAAAAGAAGAGTTTGCCTTTTTTGTGCACCGTGTTATTTCAAAATCGTGTAAAAAAAGACCATGCAAAAAAAGAGTTGGGTGTATTTATTTTACAAAATGGAGGTGTCTTTTCGAAATAAACAAATAACTTTAAATAACAATTGAAAGGTCGAATAATATACAACATTGAATGTACAACATTAAATATAAACCAAATAAATAAAAAAAATAAATAATATATTTAGTTCAAACACAATTAATTATGCCTCATAAACATTGTAAACATATGACCTTAAGTACGAGGGCGGATCAATAAGTCCGTGACTTTTTGAATGTCGGTTTTTTGGAAAAAAAAAATAATTTTCAACACAGACGTATTGATTCTCACTCGTACATCAACTAATTATACTATAAATTTAATTATAAAAGAAATGCTAATTAGATTAAACTAGAATGCATCGTTCACTTTCAACAAAAATAACTTTTCAAAATTCTCGTCTAATAGATATCCACGTTAAGGGATATTTTGAATAGAGGCGTACGAAAATAATCTTGCAACAGCAGCTAACGATGGTAACGGTTGCATTAAACTTTAAAAAAGCCTTTCAGCATACTTAGAGATTTTGAAGAATCTGCTGTGAATTCCGTTTCTGAGGGAATATTGACACACAAAATATTTTCTGGAGTTTCTATAATAAATATTATAATATTATTGTGAATGTTTTTTAAAATTATTTTGCAAAACGATTAGGTAATTACCACAAATAGAAAAATCAAAGTAATTTAAAACGTTACTCTCTGAAATGGTTGACGTTGTGATGTCCTTGTCAGACATTTGTTGAACAGCATTCTTTGCCATTTGCATAATGTCTGCTTGAGAGCCAATATCAAAATTCGGGTTTAAAGCTTTTAACCACAGACACTTAACTGGTGGACAAAGAACAGATGCCACAATTGCTGTTTTGCCAGTTGCATCTAAGTTATATAAATTGTAGAATATTTTTTTCATCGCCTTCATTAACTTTGCAGCCATAATTTTCAGATATCCACTTCCATCTTTCAATTGTATTTTGGAAAACTTTGTTTGAATTGTGGCTAAAGCTGGAAACAGATAACCAAATAACATGTCGTCGTTTTGGACAAAGTCTATAGCCTCTGCTATTGGCGATTCGCACGGCTTAGAAGTAATTAAGTTAAAAATATTTTTGTTCCGTAAAGTCCTGAGAAAACGTTTTTTTGTCGATAACTTCATATTTTGAGGGTGTATTCAAAATTCGGAAAATTGAAAAGTAATTTACCCAACAAGTCCTACAACCTACACTAGGTCATTTTACAAGTTTTTTTTCATTGTATGTGTTATTAATCATATTTATAAAATTTTCTTATATGTGATGATGAATTAATTTTTCTAATTCATTTGAATTAGTTCAAAATCAATTCAAGTCAAATGAATTGGAAATGAATTGCAATTCATTTTGCCGAATTCATTTCATTTTAAATGAATTGCGATTCATTCCAGCCAAATTCATATGAATCGATTCAAATTTCAGTCAATTCCTTTTTTGGCGAAAAGAATTAATGCAAAAGTTTACTAATTCAGTGCATGAATGATTCCCGAATTAATTCAAAAATTAATGATTCATTTACAGCTCTGGTAATCACCCATACATCAATTTAACACGGGATTTAGTTGATTTCACCGATGTTTTTGGTTCAGTGTACGTGCAAGCAGGTTTTGTAAGAGAGTAAGCCAAAAATACATGCAATGATTTTTGTATGGCAAATTCTCACTTGAAGGTATTACTTAGAGGGGAAATAAGCGCGGATTTTAGCGCTTATTAAAAGCTGCGATTTCATAGCTTTCAGTAAAGTTATATTTCATGTCTATATTATTACGATTAAAACTAATAATATGAATATTATATAATTTATTTTATAAAAAATTCTAGAAATATTAATTTTTTGTTGTTAAAGTTTTCGACAATAATTTAATTTTTTTATCGCACCACATGATAGCTCTTCAGAAACAGTTATTATTTTCTAAACCATACCCGAAAGCAATAAACACAATCGGAAACCAATTGGGAAAACTGGTACAGATCGTTTATAATCCACGATATGAAAGTTTCTGCATTACAACCCACATCCTTGTAAGGTATTTGGGAAAGCTGCTTACAACCTGCATCCTTGTAAGGGAAGTAAGCACTTACATCAGCTCATTTGTTTTATCCTGCTTCTAAAAACACGAATGTTTTTTACTGGGTCGTTTACTGAATCCAGCAAATTGATTCTTAAATATCTAAATATAAAATACAAACTCAAATTAAAGAAAGTACCATTGGATTACTTGGAATTTGATGCTATTGAAGTATTGAGATTGCAAAAATTTATATTTATTGGAATTCATTTTTTTAAAGCTTAACCTTTTCACATTAATAACTTTCAATAATGATAATTTCTCTAAATGTAAATTCAAAGCGAATGATAGCAAATGTATTGGGAAATTCCATTATAACAAATTGTTAGGTAGGGTATGAAATAGGTGTTTGTTCTGTCGCGTGTATTTTCTTTTAATTTGAGGACTTGAACTTTTTTTGCAGCAAAAATAAAGAAAATAAAGCAAAAATTTTTGTGTAAAAATTACCCAAGTCCACTTGGTGCTTTTTTGCTCCATACATTTGGGTGTTTTTTGTAATTAGAATGAATTGCTTTGATAAAATAACTACAAAACTACTTTAAATAGACATAGGTTTTTTTTTGCAGTGCATAGGCTATGACTTTTGGGACACTTTTGCATCATTAATCCATTTCACAAAAAATTGGACTTGAGCTCTTTTTGCAGCACACCGACGATATAATGTACCTTTTATATATTCTATTCAATATTCTATTTTTTAAAAATATAATGTAAAATATCTTAATAATTTTAATTTATTTTTTATTACAAACAAATATTTATTATATCTTAAACAGACTTGGGCCACGTCAATTACATTTCAAAATATAAAATATAAATTATAAAGGAGTCCACAGTGGGATAAATAACAGAATTTGTGAAAATAATTCGGCCATTTGTTAACTTGTGGTCCGATTTGATTTTGAACCTTCCAGACCCTTTGGGGGCGGCAAAATGGCTGCCCAAATTTGGGTACTTTTTTCATAAAAAATTTTGAGTGTTTGCCATTTTTTGTTTCTCATCCGATTTTCAAAAAATTAACATATTAGTAATCTTCTTGTAAAGATGAACATGCTTACATGTGTGGGTTACCTCCAATAGTTTCCGAGATATTCCGATTTGAAAATGTGAAATTCCAAATTTTGTCCGACTCAGGTCCAAAGTTTTTCGAATATCGGGAGAAAATTGGGACCAATTTCCGTTTTAAAATAACGGTTATTTAGCCAATAAAATTCTTGATTGAATAAAATATTAGTTCAATATCTTGTTTCAGTCAAAAATTACATTAGTTTAAAGTATAAATTTAAAAAAAAAAGTAAATTTTGGCGATATTTTCCCCAAAAAGCACCAAACTTCTTATCGCTGCAGACAAATATTTTTCTTCTGAACATATTAAGTATGTATACTTTTCTGGAAGGTCTTTTTATATAAATGCGAGTTATGGTAAAAAACATTTTGATTTGTAAATACTTTTCCCCCCATCCGCTTCCAAAGATGCCATATTTTTGAGGTAAATATCAATTTTAACTCACTGTTAAAATTTGTGCACGCCTCCAAGTGAAACCCGGTTTTAGATACTCCAACAGATACCTAATGTAGTGTGTAAGGCATTTCCAATCCCCGCTTTAAATGACGACATGGCAGCAAAAAACGAAAAAAAATCCAATTTTTGGAATTTTTTTTTTTTTATTTTTAGGAATTGTGGTATTGTTTTCAGAAAATCATAAATTCTGACATTTGTTTCGATTTGTTGACCTTAAAGTATAGTTAAATCCAAAAAATCATTGGATTATGTCTATTAATAAATATTTTATTGAATAGTGCAAAAACTCATTTAAGCAAAAACTGAAATTTTTACCTTCATATTTGGATTATCCAAGTTTTTGTTTTACCAAGATGGCTAAATTCAACCTTTTTTAAAAAAAATCGCAATCTACTGGTAATTTTCTTTTCAACGATACCAAACACTGGTATGTTATGTTCATAACTCCTAAACAGAAAATCTTCAAAAGTTAGCCCTTATTCATATATTTCTTCTAATGTGTCCTCGTATTCACATCTTACATAATTGGGTTAGGTAAAAAGGGTTTTATGATGTTCTTCATTAATGATATTAAAGGTTTTGTGGGCCCACCCAAAGATACGTGTTTTATGATTGCTATTTTAAATATACCCTCTCTTTTTATATTTTATGGGCTTTAGTATTTGAAGACCCAGTTACCTGGGTTATGATAGCTAATATTTGTACCTAATATTTGTATATAAATATGAATAAGTTCATAAAAAACTCGTCAATCATGGTAATAACAGTAAATCATGAAGCATTGTGCTTAACTTTGTGGCACAACTCAAAACTACAGAGATTTGAAAAGGTTAACGTTGTAGTTGCATCAATTGAATCTTCACATCACACTAAATTGGACACTGCAGAAATAATTGTTAAATTATTTGATAAAAAAATGCAGTCCGTTTCCGGCTCTATTCTGAAATTTACAACAAAATATTATAAGTGGATGAATGATAGCCTGGAGATAAATGTTTCTGCTGTTGGTGCACCCTGTAAGCCTTATAATGATTTGTGTGCAAAATCTAAAAAAAAAGAACATCGATTACTCTTTCTACGCATTCAAATACAGAAGTTTCTGACACGTTTAAGGAAATGTTAAAAAAAGAAAATCGCCCTAAAGAGGCGTTGCAAATCGCAGATGTTCTTCCAACTGCATCACCAAAACGGCTTAAAAGGATTGTTAAAAGCATCCCCACCCCTTCATCGGATACAGATTTTACAGAAGAAGAAGCCATTGCTCTTATGTTGGAATTAGGGCTAAGCAAAAATAAATATCTTATTTTGAGAAAGGCTTTGATTGATAAAGGACTCAAAATTCTGCCCTCATATAACGCAATAAAGGATAAGAAGGATAGTATCTTACCAAAACCTATTGCTGTTAATGAACATGAAGCTTGCATTGAATTGTCTACTCTGCTCGAAAACACAGCATCTAGGATTGTTTCTGACTTTTCTAGAGATCAGCTGGAAAGAGTCAATAATTGCGATGTTGTACTAATGTGCAAGTGGGATGTGATGGCTTATCAGCCCTTCCTGAATCCCCCTTACATGTCCGCATTCGGTTCATGGAACACTTCTTACACATAGCATATGATTTAAAGTATAAAAGCATAGCAGGAAATGAAACAAAATCTGTAAGAAACAACGAAGAAATTTCAAAAATGAGGGCAGATGAAAAAAGGAGGATACAAGAAGACTTTAAAAGGCAGACAGGCTTAAACATAGATAAATCACTTGCTAGTTGCAGAAGTACAAACGATGGCAATACAGCAACAAGGTTTTTTTTAGAGATTTTGAAATTACTTCAATAATAACAGGAATTGACAAGGAGTTGCTTCGAAAGATCAACATCATGTTAATGTCAATTAATAGTAAACATAAACGAAATTCCTCAAAATTTGGAGTATATGCCGACGAAATAACAAAACTTCTATTATCATTATATCCCTGGAAAGAAATGACACCAACAGTTCTTAAGGTATTGTGTCATGGAAAAATCATCATTGAATCAAACATTCTTCCTCTAGGTGAACTAACAGAAGAAGCTCAGGAAGCAAGGAATCGAGATTTCAAACATGCCCAATTGTTCAGTTCCAGAAAATTTTCAAGGCAATCACAGAACGAAGATATTTTCAATAACCTATTACTGTCTTCCGATCCCGTTCTGTCCTCAATGAGAAAACGATGGATTTCTTATAACACATTGGCATCTGTAAATAATGAAGAATTAAAAGAATTGCTTTATCTGTTAGATATAAATAATGATGTGTCCGATTATTTTGTATTAAGTAAAGAAACAACCTAATTTGTTTGTCTTTTTTTGTCATTAATGAAGAACATCATAAAACCCTTTTTACCTGACCCAATTATGTAAGATGTGAATACGAGGACACATTAGAAGAAATATATGAATAAGGGCTAACATTTGAAGATTTTCTATTTAGAAGTTATGAACATAACATACCAGTGTTTGGTATCGTTGAAAAGAAAATTACCTGTAGATTGCGAATTTTTAAAGAAAGGTTGAATTTAGCCATCTTGGTAAAACAAAAACTTGGGTCATCCAAACATGAAGGTAAAAATTTCAGTTTTTGCTTAAATGAAAATTTTCACTATTCAATAAAATATTTATTAATAGACATAATCCAATGATTTTTTGGATTTAACTAGACTCTAAGGTCAACAAATCGAAACAAATGTCAGAATTTACGATTTTCTGAAAACAATACCACAATTCCTAAAAATAAAAAAAAAAAATCCAAAAATGGGATTTTTTTCGTTTTTTGCTGCCATGTCGTCATTTAAAGCGGGGATTTGAAATCACTTACACACTACATTAGGTATCTGTTGGAATATCTAAAACCGGTTTCCACTACCCAATTGGAGGCGTGCACAAATTTTAACAGTGAGTTAAAATTGATATTTACCTCAAAAATATGGCAACTTTGTAAGCGGATGGGGGGAAAAGTATTTACAAATCAAAATGTTTTTTACCACAACTCGCATTTATATAAAAAGACCTTCCAGAAAAGTATACATACTTTATATGTTCAGAAGAAAAATATTTGTCTGGAGCGATAAGAAGTTTGGTGCTTTTTGGGGAAAATATCGCCAAAATTTACTTTTTTTTTTTAATTTCTACTTTAAACTAATGTAATTTTTGACTGAAACAAGATATTGAACTATTTTTTTTTATTCAATCAAGAATTTTATTGGCTAAATAACCGTTATCTTAAAGCGAAAATTGGTCCCAATTTTCTCCCGATATTCCAAAAAATTTGGACCTGAGTCGGACAAAATTTGGAATTTCACATTTTCAAATCGGAATATTTCGGAAACCCACACACATAAGCATGTTTTTTGTTCATCTTTACAAGAAGATTACTAATATGTTAATTTTTTGAAAATCGGATGAGAAACAAAAAAATGGCAAAATTTTTTATGAAAAAAGTACCCAACTTTGGGCAACCATTTTGCCGCCCCCAAAGGGTCTGTAAGGTTCAAAATCAAAACTTAAACGCCATTTTATGTCTTTTATGCATGTTCCAAATTTCATTGCAATCGGACCACAAGTTAGCAAATGGCCGAATTATTTCCGCAAATTTTGTGATTTATCCCACTGTGGAGTCATTTTTGACACCACGCTTAAACATGAGATTGGGAGCTAAAAAAATACGTGTCCCTTAAATTTTTAAGGGACAACTAAAGTTCATTAAGATCTGCCGGTCCGGGGGGGATACGTCCCTTTTTAACTTTTTTTATTTTCTTTATTAAAATGACGTTCATGTTATGTACTGAATTTTTTAATTCTTATATACATTGTTACTTTTATGAACTGAATTTTATGATTTTTTTTAACCAAAAAATGTGTACTTCTTTTTTTTTTAAATTGTACTCTTTTTGTTCTAGATGTACTTTTTCGATGATTTAGTATCTGGCAACCCTAGATGGAAGCTTCCGAAATTGCATTAAAGTGTGTACTGCGCAAATAATGCTATAGAGTAAGGCAACGATTTTGCAAATGCTTAACATACCGTTATGCCGTTATGGTATCCTTTCTGAAAAGCAATAAAAGACGATACACAATTAGTTTCATTTAACTTTGCCGCTAGTATGGAAATATTGAAATAAGGCGGACTTAATAAAATGCTTTCTTTCGTTAGTTGCCGTGAGTTCACTGCATTAAAAACATGTAAAACAGGTGCCTTTTAGAGACATTATCAATTTCTTCTAAGCTGCTTCTCTCGAACAAAAATCATGCTTTATATATGCACATGTAAAGCGATTCCTACAAATATCTCCCATACAATTGAAGGGCTTATTGTAAAAACTTGATAAGCCACTTTTACTATTTTTTAGAGTTCTCTGTTTTTTTGCCGTCCATGGACTATTTTTCGATAGAAGTCTAGTTTAAACACTTACCACATGCACCTAGAGTATTAACGTCCTGCAATATTTATATTTTTTATTTATTTCACAACTTTAAAAGACGAAAACACCAAAAATTAAATGTGGCTTATCAAGTTTTGACAATAAGCCCTACAATTGTGATTCAAATAAAGCAGTATTTTTTGCTGAGATGTTATACTATTTTAATTTCGGATTTAAAAATCACTATACCATCTAAATCTGTTGACTACAAAATTAATTTTATTTAATATACACAAGATTTTCCACTGTGTATATTTCGCTGCATATTTTTTTTTTCGTTCATCTAAGTCCAGCATTTGCAAGTGTCGATAAATTAGTAATTTGTATAAACTCTTTTTTGTTCCTCTAGCGTGCTTTTGGCGCGAGGCTGAATAGCACCTTTTCGTCTAGCTAGGAAATAGTACGTTGTGAATCATGCCGGCTTAAATTGTTCTCTTCTCTTCTAACTGAGGCATGTAATTACGATCATGAAGGCGCGATTGTTATCAAACATTACTACTGAACACTATCGATTCAAATAAACACAAGCTTCATTTTATTGCCCGCATTTCCTTCTGGGCGATAAACAGCTAACATTGACTGACTGTCTGACGTTTGTGCGTGTGTTGAAGACATAATTTTGTGCTGCCACATTGTGATGTAAAATAGTTGTTGTCTGTATGTATGTTTGTATGAATGTACTATGTATGTATATTAGGAGTGGGATAGTGTTGTATGGAGAACCTTGGTAACAAGATTTTGATACACTACAACCCGCTAATTTGTGAGGTTCGAAAACAAAGCATGAGCCAAAACAATGGAAGTTTGTGGTCAAAGTTGGGGCGAGGTGGAAAAAATCCACAAAAATTGCCACAACTGCCCTGGAAACGTCCTTAGATGGGTAAAATCTAAGATTGCACCTTATTAATTTTTTCGTGACCTACATACCTACGAAATTGCCTAAGGGGCTCTCACAAAAAATTAAATTTTTTTAAATTTTTTCCCACCGCTATAACTGTCCCAAGGGTGCCCATAGGGGAGTCAAAAAATTTTTGTTCAACCCCAACATTTTCTTAAAACATACCTATCTTCTATATTTATTCCTTAATGTTGTTGACTCCTATAGTTGCAACCTTGGAACAGTTAGAGCGGTGGGAGCAAATTTTATGAAAATTTGATTTTTGTTTAGGAGCCACTTAGGTGGTAGGCATGTTCTGAGAAAATGTTGGGGCTTAAAAAGTAATGTGGTTAGTCATACATTTGTCTTCTTCAGGGAAACCCTTAGGGCAGTTAGAGCGGTGGTAGCGCATTTTATAAAAACGTAATTTTTGTAAAAATTTGTAAAACAAAAAATTACAAAATTTGTATGGGGACCACTGAAACGGTTGCAGATAGAGGGTAGGAATCCTCTGAGACAATGTTGTTGAAAAAATAATCGTGGTCAGTTATTTATTTTGACAGGGGCTCCCTTACTTAAATGTAATTTCAGTATGGTAGCCCCTTAGGTAGTGGTGATTGTTGGTAGATATGTTCTAAGGAAATGTTGGAGTTAAATAATTAGTGGGGTCGATTTTACATGTTACCAATTTTTGTGGATTTTTTACAACTTTACCCACAACTTTGACCCCGATGATGAGCCATTTTTTTCGAACCTCTACAAATAACAGATTCTAGCGTATCGAAAAATCGTGGTCTATCCCACCCCTAATGTAGATATTGTTTCTGGCATTTGCTGCCTCACTCGGTCACGAGCCAAACGCGCGAATATATCTTGATTGCAAAGTACCAATCACTGTTGGCCACCAATTTGAATTGAAAAGCATTGATTATATTGATGGTTTAGCTAATGCCGCTGGTACCCTAATGCTTTCACATTACTGCTACTATGTACCGCCACCGTTGCCTAAGAAAGCGTGGTTGCCCAGCTATTAATTGTTGCAGCAAACAATTTTGTTGGATCGATTACGGTCACAGTTACTGAAAGAATGCTGATAGAGTTGTTTTTTATTATTTTTTGTTTTCTTTGCTATTTTGTTTTGTTTTTTTATTTTATTTTATATTATAATTTATTTTTTAAGGAACGAATAGGAAGAGCAGCCAATGGTATACTGGCACAAATTTCCAATGCCAATGCTTAACGTAAATATGATCGATTAAACTTTATTCAAATGTTAGTTGGTAGTTAGTTGATTGTTCGCTTAAGTATTCGGTCTTCTGACCCACAATGACTACTAACAAAAGTGTGGCTCCTTGGATATCGAATATGTTAGTATGTGTATACTTATTTTTACATACTTATGTTAGTAGACGAATTTAAATTTTCGTTACTAACCGATGACAAATTGTTTACTGACGCAAAGTATAGGATTTTACTGTTGCCATCGCATTGCCTCTAAACAAAAACATCCACACATTATTATTTTGCCAATGTCGTGTTTATCGATTTAACAATATTTTAATGGATATGTATGGTCCATAACAAAATAGTGCTGTATATTAATTATCACCACTGATTATAAAAGGGTTACCCAAGCCACTAATAACATAGAGTAAATAAAATAAATATATAGAGTATCAGTCGTGTTCAACAAGAACCGCAACATCAGCCAGTTTCAGCTGCAACATGTTTACTGAAATGGACAACATATTTTGTTGCTATTTCCGTTTTTCAATAATGTATTTAAACGAGTTTTAAGGTTTTATATGTTGATTGTTTATATACATATATGTTTTAAAGTCCTGGATGGTAACCGATTCGATACGGGTATCGGTTCAGCTAACGCTATTTTATTTTATTTCGGTAACGGTATTTTTTTGGGTAACGTTATTACGATAACGGGATTTTAGCGACAGCAGTATTCTACTTATTTTGGTAGCAGCAGTTTAGCGGTAACGGTATTTCAGTTATTTTGAAACGTTATTTTAAGGATAACGGTTTTTTAATTATTTTGGTAAATGTAGTTTATGGGTAATGTTAATTTTTATTCAGGTAATGTCAATCCTTAATGTCTACAATGCTAGCCATTTTAAAGGAACATCAATACACATAATTAAAAAAAAAATTAACAAGAAAACATTGCTTCCCATTTCGCTGAAATCCGCGTTTGAATTTTTTGCCACGAAAACCACTTCTGTTTTTGGTCACGTGCGACCACCTTGGTTTTTTGCAAATATTTTGAAAACGGAAAATGGCCCAAAGGTTTACAATACCAATAATTAACGGCCTAATTGAGAGCTATAAGATACGCCTATTTTATAAAAGAATATTATATTATTTTGTCATATTTTTCACTTGAAATGTGTACAACAGTCACGTTCGACACCATGGAAATGCCCATATGTCAGATCTTGTATGTAGAGGCGCTTGTAGCACAAATATTTCTGATTTTTATTTTTTTTATATTTACATAAATTTTTAAAGTTTTCATATTCTTTTTTGTAAATTTGTACTGGTTTTTTTCAAATGTTAAAAACTGTTAACGATGAAAATTTTGACAGTGACAGTTCTACGTTAGTACACCCTGTTGTTGAGGGTAATGCAGTGTGTGTCACAGGGACTACGCTGATTTATTTTTCACTATTAGGGATTGTTCCTACCCAAACGGAGGTATTTTCTTTGGCAGGAAAAGTTTCCTTGAAGATCTATACAAATTTTCATGTGAACATCATTATCATCTTCAGAAAATCAACATAATTAGTGAAAGTGCAGTGAAAAACTAAGAAAAAACTTTAGTGTAAAATCTGTGAAAAGTGACTAAAAACTTTGAAAATTCATAAAGAAAAATATCGAAAAACTCTCTAAAATTTTATTAAAAAAATTAATTTTCTATAAATTTTATTGAAAATCCAAAAACAATTTTTTTTTTCTAAAACAACAAAAACGAGAGCAAAAAAAACCTAAAAGAAAAACAACCCTAAAAACAATTTTTTTTTTATTATCACAGAAAAATTAATTAAAATCTATTGAAAGTGCTAAGGAAAATCTAACTCTAGAAACAACAAAAAAATACTGTGTCAATTAAAATCTAAAAATCTTTAATTTAATTTTTTTTATTAAAAATCAATTTTTTTATATAAAAAAAATTTACACAAAAGTGTCTCAAAAGTTTGCTAAAGAAAACACTAAAAGACAACGAAAACCAAAATCATAAAGAAAAAGACATTAAAACAAATTTAAAAATAATTTTATTTTTCATTAAAATTTTAAATTTCATTTGTATTTCATTTCAATTTATATTTCATAATACTAAACACTTTTCTGATAATATCACTGAGTTCACTTTACTTAATTAATTTTTTTTTTGTTTGATCTTTAATTTCATTTAATTTTTATTTAATTTTTTTATTCTAAATTTTTTTTCTTTAAAAACACAAATTTTGTCATCTAATGATTAAGTAGAACTGAGAAGAATGCAAAAATCAGTGGAAAAGAAAAGAAATGTGCAAAAATACAAAAATAATTTAAAACAAATGTCAAAACAAATGAAAAAACTTTAATTTTAATAAAAACAACATTAAAAACAAATAATTTTAAAACTTTAAAAGCTATTTTTGAAAAGCTAAAAAAAAAAAAAAAAAAAATACTAATTTAATGTTAAATCGTTAAAAAAAATGTTAAATTTCCGGTAATTTAAATAATTTAACATAAAACGGCAAACACAATAATTAGTTAAATTTTTATAAGAACTTTTAAAACAGCCTACGTACACAGGAAGGAGCCATCGAAAGATCTTTCTACGCGGAATCCAGTCCTGGTAAGTCATTTTATTAATTTTTATTTAATTGTTTTTATAAATAATTAATATATCATAAAAACACCTTTACTTATAAATGCCACTGTATAATTAGTGAAGACTGCTGTTAAAATTAATATTAACAGAGTTATGTTATTAACATAAGTGGCAATGTTAACCACTTTTTATTAAAAGAAAGAACAGTGAATGTGGTTTTATAATTAACTATTTAATCAGAAAATTATAATAATTGTCATGTTGGAATTTAATTAACGATTAAAAATATATTTATTTCATTAAAATCGGTTGAAAATTATAAAAGTTATTAATTAAAACGTATTAAATTATTTAATTAATATAACGGGCCTGAGAATAATTAGTTACATGGAGTTTACATGTTAATATAATACTCTCTCATTTCCTGTTAGTTAACATAAACGCATTATTAACGTTTAAGTTCAATATCCGGTGTAGCCTAGTTGGTTAGAGCCCGAACGGGTCAAATAATTTTTATTTATTTTTTTGTCTCCCCGAGTAAAATTATTTTTGTTAATTTTTTTTTATTATGATAAATTTGAAACATAAATAAGTTTTTTTTGCACAAAAATATAAAAAAAAAATCAATATTTTATTATGCACGTATAAAAAAAATGATTTTTATTACATTATATTAAACATTTTTATGATAGCCGAATTGGATATCGCCATTTAAATTTCCTTTCCAGCATTTTTTTTTTTAACAAACTGATTTTTGCACGCTTCGTATTGCGAATTAAGTTATTTTTATTTTTCAATGTTTAATTATTATTAGTTTTCATCATGAATATTTCATTTAATATTAATTTAAATTTTCT
This sequence comes from Delia radicum, assembly GCA_021234595.1. Taxonomy (NCBI): domain Eukaryota; kingdom Metazoa; phylum Arthropoda; class Insecta; order Diptera; family Anthomyiidae; genus Delia; species Delia radicum. The sequence continues at coordinate 50,955,505 of CM037852.1, forward strand.
TTTGTTTCACTTCGCTCTAGGTTGAGCATTTTAATTTATTTAAACGTATGTTTAAGGATTTAATTTTATTTCAATAAAATTTTGAATATTACTATGAACTTGTAAAAAGTTTGTTTTTGATTCCTGGGTAACTTGTTAGGATAGGGAATATATGGGATCATACAAAATCTACTTGCACTTCCTAGTATGATCATGGTTGGGAGGGGAATTTCGATCGTGTTAACATCTACACACGACTCTGTCAACAAAAATAACTTTTGCCGACTTAAAAACTTATTTCCGTTTCCTTTTTCCTCTTTCCTCTTTAGCTTTTCCTTTCATTTTCTCCCTCTTTTTCTTCTAAAATCTTATTGCATGCACAAAATAAAATAGCAGTGCTGTAATCGTTATGTTTCAAGATGAGAATAAGTAGCCCGAACCTCGACCATTAGCCGACGAGATAGAAGCCGGAAACTCTGCATGCAAGTGCTACTGACACTCATACAAAACTTCGAATATTCACAAAACTACATAACGTTATATGCTACATGTATTAAATACAGAAGAGGTTGGAGGTTTCCCACAGAAAACGAATTTTTGGTAGTTTGGACTTAAGATGTTTTTAAAATATAGCAATATTGTACTCATTAGAATATTTTCTATCGATAATTTGTAAGTTCCAGACACTTTCTCGATTCCAAAGACTCTTCGAAATGGGCAACTGGCCTATGTAAAATGTAGCTTTTACACAGGTATAGAACTTTAAGTTGTCAACACTTTTTTAACTGGCGTCCATTTTGTCAGCTGTTAAGTGATTTATGTCTAGCTTGGTTTGCCATTTCGAATTTGGTTTAGCGATGAAGCTCACTTTTGGGTAAATGGACACGTCAATAAACAAAACTGCCGTATTTGGAGTGATGGTAATCCTCGAGTGTATGTTGAGAGACCGTTACATCCAGAAAAACTGACAGTTTGGTGTGCTTTATGAGCTGGTGGAATCATTGGTCCGTACTTCCTTAAAAACGCTGCTGGTCAGAACGTTACAGTCAATGGTGACCGCTATAGAGCCATGGTTACTGACTTTTTCGTTCATCAATTGAACAAACATGATGTGAAGGAGCTGCGAGCCATCATATGCCAGACCTCATATCTAAATTATAATGCCAGAAGATTATTTTTCAAATAAAGTAAATTTCATGTCAATTTAAAAAAATCCTCTAAAAAAAACACTCATTAGTTGAGGATTCAGTTTTATTTTCAAAAATGTTGTAAAAAAGCGCTCTTATCATCTTTTGTTAATCTTAATACAAAATTGTTAGTTCAATTTTGAACAAATTATTGAAGAAATTAAATATAGGAGGAATTAAAAAAATGTCCAATTAATTTTCCATTTATTTTTAAAATTTTCTAAAATTATATTATTATTATAAACACTTACTGACTTAATAATCAAACCAAAAACTAAAACGTAAAATGAAAACTTTCTATGTTGCATCAATCGAAAGCTTACAAAGATATGAGTTCATCTTCAGTTGTTTAATAAATAATTGGAAACCCAAATGACGTTATATCTATGAAACTCAGTGTATAAGTCAAAATTAAATCATGACTAATTTTATTTATTTTTTTATTTATTTATTTATTTTATTTTGGTGTTCCATACACAAGACTAAAAGTCTTATATTGCAGTACAGAACTGAGTATTTGAAAAAAAAGGAAAGATTTTAAGATTTTAATGTAATTAATTAAATAATAACTATTTTCAATTTATAACGAGCTTTCAACCTCCGTATATTTACAAAAAATAAAGCAAATCAAACATATTAGCTAGGTTGATACTAGTATTTCGATCTGGCTAAAGATCTCATCAGAACCCGAAGTTTTAGAAAAGTTAGAGCCTCCATAATAGGCAGAACTTTAACAAAAAACCTATTAATAATCAATTTTGCTGCATTCTTGTCTTCTTAGTAATCAAGCACGTGGTTAGGTCTTTTCCTAACAAGCATCATGACATTACTAAACTTTGAAGACCAAAAATGTTCTATTTATATAAAAAAAATTTAGTTTGTACTCTGGCTCAAGTAATATTTTTTACAGTTATATTAGTTTTTTGTTTTTATATACATCGAGATTATTTTTATGTTATTTTCAATTTATAACGAGCTTTCAACCTCCGTATATTTACAAAAATAAAGCAAATCAAACATATTAGCTAGGTTGATACTAGTATTTCGATCTGGCTAAAGATCTCATCAGAACCCGAAGTTTTAGAAAAGTTAGAGCCTCCATAATAGGCAAAACTTTAACAAAAAACCTATTAATAATCAATTTTGCTCCATTCTTGTCTTCTTAGTAATCAAGCACGTGGTTAGGTCTTTTCCTAACAAGCATCATGACATTACTAAACTTTGAAGACCAAAAATGTTCTATTTATATAAAAAAATTTTAGTTTGTACTCTGGCTCAAGTAATATTTTTTACAGTTATATTAGTTTTTTGTTTTTATATACATCGAGATTATTTTTATGTTATTTTCAATTTATAACGAGCTTTCAACCTCCGTATATTTACAAAAATAAAGCAAATCAAACATATTAGCTAGGTTGATACTAGTATTTCGATCTAGCTAAAGATCTCATCAGAACCCGAAGTTTTAGAAAAGTTAGAGCCTCCATAATAGGCAGAACTTTAACAAAAAACCTATTAATAATCAATTTTGCTGCATTCTTGTCTTCTTAGTAATCAAGCACGTGGTTAGGTCTTTTCCTAACAAGCATCATGACATTACTAAACTTTGAAGACCAAAAATGTTCTATTTATATAAAAAATTTTTAGTTTGTACTCTGGCTCAAGTAATATTTTTTACAGTTATATTAGTTTTTTGTTTTTATATACATCGAGATTATTTTTATGTTATTTTCAATTTATAACGAGCTTTCAACCTCCGTATATTTACAAAAATAAAGCAAATAAAAACTAAATTACAAAAGATTACAAAGAAAAAAACAAAAACAATTATGCTACTTATTTAATTGTGTCACAAAAATATAAGTAAATAGTATGACAAAATTAACCATTAATAAAATTTTAACATAAAAAATCAAATTAAGTTGAAAATAAGTTAATTAAGCTTTTCTTGAAATGAAGTGCGTTACTTAAAAGTTGGCAACTATAAGGGATTGGGTTCCAGAGTTGGATGCTATGGATAAAGAATTGCCACGTTGATATGAGGCTTTTGTAGCAAAAGATTCTCCAAAGTGTTCTAACCATGGAAAAAGTTCGACCACAAGCATATTTTATGTGATCAGACCATGCGAGAGTGCTGTTAAAAAATATTCCGAGATTCTTAGCAGTTTTTACAATTTTGATACGTTGATTATTTATGGAAATATTAGGAATATAGTTGATTTTGTCTATTCGTTTTTGAATTATAATACACTTTGATTTTGTGGGATTGATCCCTAAACCATTCGCCTTTGCCCACAGATAGATTTGATGAAGTTCCTGATTTAAAGTTTTGACGCATTGAACAAGAGATGACTTTTTGCAACTGGTGTAAAGTTGGACGTCATCTGCATACATTCTAACTCTACAGTGTGTTATTATACTCGGTAGATCATTAGAATACAAAGAGAACAAAAGGGGGCCTAATATAGATTCCTGTGGAACACCTCTTCTAACTGGTAGTGATTTTGATCTTTTAGTTGTAGTTTCAACATATTGATATCTCTTTCTAAGATATGTTGACAAAAGAGAGGTTGCGGTTGAAGAGAAATTAAACATACTTCTTAATTTGTGGCATAAAAGGTCGTGGTCAAGAGTATAAAATGCTTTGGAATGATCCAACAGAACTAAAAACGTAATATTGCCTTTATCAACCTCTTTTCTAATTTCTTCCGCAACGTCTACTAATGCTGTAATGCAGCTGTGATTTTTTCGAAATCCTAATTGACGAACAGTTAACATATTGTTATTGTTTAAGAACTGGGTAATTTGATTGTGAATTTGCCTTTCGAAGACTTTAGAAGGGAATGGTAAAATAGCAATAGGTCTGTAATCAGCACTTGACTTGAGGAATCGGTATGATCTTAGCGTTTTTCCATTTAGTAGGAAAATAGCTAGTTGTGATGATTTTGTTAAAAAAAAGTGATATACGGAATAAGTTGTGGTAAAAGTATCTTTAAAAATGTTGGATGTATTCCATCTGACCCAACAGCATTAGATTTAATAGATAACCGTTAGTACGTCACTTTGGTTTACGCAGGTAAAGGAAAATTAATAATCTCCAAAATCGTCATTAGGGTAAGTGAAATTATAAAAGCTACAGTCAGCTGCAACCATTGGTATATTTAAAAAAGTTTCATTAATAGTATCAGCATCAATTGGACAAGGTTCATGGATAGACGGTTAACCGATTCCAATTTCACGAATCGTTTGCCAAGTTTTTTTAGATCCTAAAGCGCATGAGAATTTTTCTGCGTAGAAATTCAATTTAGCATTTTTTATCAGTTATTAGTTTCATTTCTAGCATTACAATATTCTCTATGAAGCAGCGTAGTTTTGAAACGTTTACATCGTGAACAGGCCAAATTTCTTCGATAAATTGCATCTTTAATGTTGGAAGAAAACCAGGGCTTTTTCGGTGACTAACAGTTTTAGTTCTTAAAGGAACTGTTTGGTTGAATAGATTACTTAGGTCTTCCTTCTTGTGTTGTATCCATTTCTTGTGTTGTATTAATATTTTGATTTTTATTTGAGTTTTTTTTGCTTTTTTTATTCTTTTAGTTTTGTTTTTTCTAATAGGAGTATTTGAGATTCTAGTATACAGTAAGTTAGGCATTGGTTTAATTTAAGTTGTTCTCTTAAAGGAGAAATTATTTTCTTAGTTTATTAATTTTATTGGACAATTATTTTGTATTATATTTTTTAGTTTATTCACTTTTATGGTTACAAAAACTGTTTACTAACACCGTTAATGTATTTTTTTTTTTTTTTTTTAAAGTTCTCTTTTTGTAATTTTTTTATTAAGATGTATTTAAGTTAAAATTAATTAAAAATTAAAAATAGCTGCAGAGCCTTTAAAAAAACACATCCGTTCGCTGCTAGAGTTTACTTTTCCAATTCATTGATTTATATTTCATTTTTTTATTATTTTGAATGTGAAACGATCAAATTGTATCAAATTATATATAACTTGATCAAATTAGATAGACCCATTTTTCGGATCATTATATGAAATGAAATCACAAGGGATCTCATGAGATAAGACTATGTCAGCCATATTTTGCATCACCGGATATGTGATGTGATATGGAAGGACTATATATACCTATATCGGATTTTTTTTAATCGGGAAGAAAAAAAAAATTAATATTTTATTTTAAGATTGAAGAAATGGCTATCGAAATCAATTTGGACAACATTTTCTGCCTACAATAGGTAATAACCAAAACCTCCGAATACAATTTTTAAAAACAAAAAACTATCTTATTTTAAGCAACTGTTACTTTTTGCCAAAATTTCATTGCGTTTGGTGTGGGAACTTTTTTAGCGACTGGGAAAAATTAACATCATGGTTCTTAATATCTCTTCAAGGCCTACACGGATATGCCAAGTAATTTTTTATATTTGCAAAAAACTAAGAAAGTTATAACCCTAATGTACATATCCGATAAAAGGGGCTGTTTGACAAAATGTCAACATTCAACATCCTTTAACTCGGAGAGTCCTTGACCGATCCCGCTGAAATTTTGTGTCATAACTACTACCCAATAGGTTTATTACGATAACAAGACATCGGTTTCAAAATCTCCTGCACTTGAGACGAAATCCTCCATATATAAAAACATGTTTACATTACTTTAATACAAATAACAAGGACTTATTAATAACTAGTTAATTTTCATATTATTTCAATACAAAACCTAATGCGTTACATATATAATGTTGCGCAAAACAAAAGCAACAAAATATACGTAAATCTTTGTTTTAAAATATATTATCTTCCAAGTCGGTTAGAAAAACATTTTTATTGGGTATTTTCTACTATTGATTCGATTTTATAGGAGGTATATAAGAAAAACTGATCAAAAAAATATGTGTACTAAGGCAAACAAAAAGATGAAACCTGCAGGCTTACATTGGAAGCATCCATCTTTTATATTGCTTATGTTTTGCACAAAAAAAAAATAATGGGCAGCTTTATGTAGTCATATTAATTTTAATGTAACCCTATATATAATCTTAGTAAATTTAATGGGCGCATATAACTTTAGCAATTAGAATTTTATCCAAATTATGGCCAGATATATTGTATTTGTATCTAACCAATGCTACTGATAATTGTTTGTCTTTTGCTTTTTTTGGACCTAGGGCTACAACAATCAAAGTATAATTAATGATAATCAAAAGTTAAAGTTAATATTCCTTCAATAATCATGTGTATAAAATTGAAAAGCATAACAATTTTACTATGTAAGTTTTGTGTTTTTCCGAGATATTTGTAGGTAAATTCATAAGTTATCCTTCAAACAATATTGATAGTTAGTTTTGTCTGTTTTGCTAGTGCAAAACCAAAAGTTTTTGGATAATTTTTAAAAAATTTGTGGAATAGAGGAAAAAAACTACAATTTTTAATAAAAAAAAATAAGTCGCAATATCTAGAAAATCGATAGTACGATTTCAAAAACTTTTAAATATTCGTGCTTAGCATGCCAAAATTAATTAAAAATAATGTATCGCAAGATATATTTTTATTAAAGCAGTTTAAGAAAAATTTTCAAAAATCGAAAACTTTGTACGCGAGGCGCCACGGGTTAATGCTTCCCGATTTTTCTCAAATTCGTAATATCGAACTTTTAGACTCAGTTCCACAATAACCGCAATAATTGATAAAAACTGAAAGTTGAAAAAATGCCGCTTTAATGTATTTGTTTTTCGGTCTATGGTGCAGTTTTCCCCAAATTGGCTTTAAAGTTTGGCGCACGTAAATGCAGTTTTTGTACATATAACGTTTTTAAAATGCAATCAATCTGACATTTCTGTTGAAATGTAAAGACAATCCTTGTATTCTTATTTGAGGAACATATTTGATTCACAAAACTAGATTAAACCCGCTATTTAACTATATTCCACAAGGTTTAAATTTTAAGCGAATTTTATCGCTAAACTAGAAATTGACCTAAACAAATGGTCATGCAGTAGAAAGAGCCTATCAGGAGGATTTGTTTCAGCAAGAAAATAACTATTTTATTATAATTTGTCAAAAATAATATGGCAGCATAGCTTTCCGAGATAAACACAGAGTCAAACTTTTAGTATGATATGTGAATACCTTAGAAAATCATATGTGCAAAAAATCAGACAAAAAAGTTATATTTGAAAAAGTTTTTCTAACAAAAACCCTACTTTTATAACAAATTTATACCAAAACGGAGTTTTTTATTAGGAAAACTTTTGGAAATATAAATATGTTTAGCTTAAAACTTGGAATCATACTTTTGAAATGTATTTACGTATCATACCAAAAGCTGGACCTAGCTGTCATCCTAAAAAGCTTTCGACAATTCGCGAATTTTGCATAAGAAACGCTTTGATAAAATAACTTTTTTCTTACTAATATAATTCCCGTTAAATGATTTTTTCCACTGATTAGCTTTGTTAATTTTGTGCAATAGAATTCGCAAAAACCGAAAACATTAGAAACTCTTAACAGCGAGTTTAGTTTTAAGCTTTGAGAATCAAATATGTACCATTATCCTTAGAATTCAACAGAAAGAAATCAGATTTATTGAATTTGCAAATATTTGCATATAAAAAACAGCATGAAGATACGACAAACTCTCATGTAATTTTGCGGAAAACTGCACCATAGATCATAAAATAAAGCACGCCATTGCAATGAGCATGCCCTAAATATAAAGAATTGATTGTCAAAACCTCATTAATATTTTTTCATGTCTTGTCGAGTATTTTTACCAACTTTTCACCTTGAAATCGCAAACTTGTATAACCAAGAGTCGCAATAATATAAAAAATATGCAGTTAATAGTTACGAAATGTTTCCAAATATTGCTTCCGAACAAGTTCCAATAAAAACTTTGCAAAATCATAACTTATGGTTTAGCAAAGTTGAAATTTGTGGAAAAATCAATTTTATGGGAAGTAAAATAAAATATTTTTTTAAATTTTTGATTTTTTATGTTTCTTTTTAAAGGCTTTTATGATTTAAAATTATTCCAGAAAAGATTTATTTATTTTAAAAATTTTTGTAAAATATTGCTCACAATCCGTGAAAGGAGGTATATCTAAAAGACTAATCATTTCCGAACTTTAATTATTTTCTAACTCTTTCCGTGACTTTATATGCCGCAGTGATAAAATAAGTGGATCGGAAGATGCTGCTAACATATTGAAAAGGTCCCCATTTTGTCTCACCCTTGAGGATTTGAAAGTGTTCACCAATCTACATTTTTTATAAAATTTGTTAAGGGACTCCTGTGCTTCTTCAGAAATCTCTCCAATTGGTAAAGTCTGATATTCAATTATATCTTTGCCATGCGACAATATTTTATGAACTGTCGGGGTCAACTTTTTCTGTGAATATAATTCTGCTAAAAGTGATGCAGTTTTCGAAGCATATTCTGTATATTTTTCAGAATCAACTTTTTCCTTGCAGTTTAAAACATTCAAGATCGTTCCCAATCTCTTAACGATTTGATTGTTTATACGTTTATATGATTCCAGTGATGGGTTTCGCTGTTATATATCATAAATTGCCCAAAAACACATGCAACACATTTTTGGAACCATGTATTTTTTAAAAATTTTACCTCTAGCAAAAAGTGGGCCAATTACGGGCAGCTGGAAATTTTTGCATTAGGTAAAGGATTAATTAAAAAACTTATTTTGAAAATATGGCAAATATAGAAATTTACAGGACAAACACAAAGCAAACAGTACAATATTTATTTTTATTCTTCTCTTAATAAATAGATCTATCAATAGAATCAAAGAGAATGACGATGCGTTACCTAGTTTTCGAGATACTGTATCTGAAAGCGGACCAAATTACCTAATAATGGTCTGTTTTTTTGAGCACTGAAAGTCATTCAACTTTGAAGGGCTATATCTTCTGAATCAAATCCGATTGCAATAAGAATAGCATATTTGAAATCGTTGGACAATTTCCTGTAAAATAGGTTTATTCAATACTTTTTAGGGGCACACGAAATTTGTTCTACAGGCCACTGTGCGGAGTATCATCGTTTTTATCTCTATATGCATTCTATCGTAATTACAGAATATGCTCTGAAGGCAGTGTTGCCAATTTAGGGGCCTTCCCCCTAGATATAGGGGTTAGTCGTTTAGGGGGTAGCAATTTGTTGGGGGGAATTTCGGGGGTAAAAATCGAATTAAAAGAGGTGTTTTGCCTTTATAAAAATAAAATTTTCGGTTCGATTATTATTTTTGTCCAATTTTTTGCATACTTTTAACTTTTTCTTAGATTGTTGGTAAAATTTAAGTCAATTTATTGCGCTTTTAAAATAAAAGTTCAGATTTTAACAATGAAAACAATAAAATGTAACGAAATCAGTGTACACTCAAAAAAAAGTTAGCAGAAAAGTTAGTAAAACGTCTTGTAATTTAAGTATGCTATTTCTCAGCAAATGTTTTGAGGAAATTGTGTTTTCAGCTAAAATTTTGTATACTTATTCAACACTTAACTGATTTGTACTAATGTTTTACGAATGTTTTAATAGTGTGGAAGACAACCAGATTGAAAGTATACGCAGAATCGCGTAGATGACGCGGTGTGTCAAGATGTAGTAGAGACGAGGAAAATTACACTAAAAAGTATAACTCTTGTAAGACATATAAAAAAACAAACATGGAAGATTTTTGTATCTGTTTTTCAAACAAAAGAACGCTAACAATCTGATATGTGGATTAAAAATTGTTATTTTGTGTTGTCACCTTGCAAAAAAATATACGTTCAGGTAGACAGACTATAGCGCAAGACATCTTAGGTAATTTTTTATGTTTCCTTATTCTTATTGCAAAAAAGTGTTGTCTATTTAGACAACCATTGATGTGAGTAGTTGAAAGATAATTTTGTTTATGTTGTATATAATTATTTTCTATATATTTTCAGATATTAAATTAATTCATGTCGTCAATGTGGGAGCATGAACATTTTTATATTTTGTAACGTATTGTAAACTAATTTTAAAAGAATCAAAAAAATATGTTCAACAAATAATTTAACTAAGATATAATTTTTCTACAAATTTTTTGAGTTTTTTCAATTTACAGTACAAATTCTATTAACTTTAAGCAAGGATTTTTTAATCAACTAAGTGATAGTAAAACTTTTGCTGAATCTACTAATGTTGTGGCTAAAAATCGGCAATGATTTAGCTGACATTAGCAATTTTTTTACAAGCACCCTCCTGACTAAAATTTAGCTGACGCAGCAAAAGTTTTACTAACTATTTTTTTGAGTGTATTTTAACATTTTTATTAAAACAAATTTAAATAAAAACTAAAAACGGTGTAGATTGAATTTGTTGGTAGTAAAGTAAATCTAGGGGTTTTTTGGACAATTTAGGTGGATTTGTAAAAAAAATACTTGGCAACACTGTCTGAAGGGCTAATAATGCGAGCTGTTGAAAAGCGAATATAGAAACAAGTTGGTCTATGTGCTTAACACATAAAGTTATGTCTAAAAAATTCCGAATGGATAAACCCAGAAAAAAAAATTGATTGGAATTCGGTCAAAACCATTAAAATTTATTTAATCGGACGTTATTTCATTAGGAATTACCTATAATCGATTAATAAAGCAAAAACACTGTACTGACATTTAAAAAGAGGAAAAAGGAACTTAAAAACAATCATATTACACAATTAATGGTATTTCCAATAAACTTTTCAAATAGTCATTTATTTAGTAAAAATGCAAAAAAAAAAACCTGGTACCAGCTATCAAATTTATTTGAAAATTGTTGATAATCAAAAGTGGTACCTGCAAATTCGGGTTTGCCAATCAATTATACAATACAATAATGTCGATGTATACAATACATCGACAAATTTACGGCTCTCACAACTAAAATATTCGATTACCACAACTAATTCATTCGATTAGCGACACATTCGCTTGAATTTTTATTTTTCTGGTTGTAGTCATACAAATTCCAATCCAATAAATTCTAAAAAGCCATAAACTTTATTGTTAAAAAATTATTAGAAATTGGTTGAATTGCAATTTAGAATTAATATTTTAACAATGATAACTCACCTCGACAAGTTTCCTTGGTCTCAATACTGATATGTGATTAATATACTCTTTGATGCCCTGATTCCAAATCCGGCATCCAAATTTGAGAAAATCACAATTTTGAGAAAATTGCGTTTAAAGTTGCCAAAAATGGATGTTTTGGCTCTTTTTAAGCACTTTTTTATTATAAGATTGACGCTTTTTAATGATTCAGAATATAGATAAGTACTTTGGAAACACTTTACTCTTGAAGATACCGCAATAAAATTTTCTAAAACTGATTGTTAAAACAGCGTAAAGATGCATTTATCAAATGCCTATGCAAAAATGCACAAATAAATTTTTTGTAACAAATTCAGAAAAGAATACTATATATTTAAATTGTAATTTAAACTATGTTGATGAAACAATATTAAAAAAAGCAAAGTTCCAAATTTATGTTATATTTAGTAATTTTTTTGATAGAGTATTTTTCAGATGCAATTTTTTCCTATGATAATACACAAAGTTTAAAAGTTTCTTTACTCATTATAGAGAAAAAAAGTTAAATATGTAGTGTGATGTGGTGTGTATACAACTTTAAAGGTGGTTAAAAACGCAAATTTTCGCGTTCTTAATCACGGGTTTCTCAAAATTGTGACGTGATGGAAAACATATTTGGAATCAGAGAGACAAAATCTGTTAATAATATTCACTGCGTTGCAAAACATTATTACATATGACTTTTGCTATTTTTGTATATAAAACATTTTTCTAGAACTTATAACTGTCTTTAACCCTAGAAAATCATACTTATTTTTGTAGCGTAAATATCATACGGCATGTGTAGTCGATTCGACGAAGAATGAACTCCCAGGGTTAAAAGAGTGATAACTCATATGTTATTGTGTTAAATTTAAGAGACTAATTGGTTTAAGAGAAAAATTGTGTAATAATAATCTGTTCATGACTATAATAGCATATAACGGTAACCAAAGAAGAGTAACAAATAAAGAAAAATGAAAGAAGGATTTTTTTTATGCAATTTTGAACAATTTGCAATAAAATGCCGTGTGGTTCATATATAAGTGATTTTGAAAAAGCGAAAATTTCAGCCTATTTAAAAAGTGGCTTAAGTTTTCGGATAATTTCTAGAAAAACAGGCTGCCCGAAAAAAAGCATTCTGATCTGGTCCGGGGTAACATAATCAGCTATGCCTGCAACTCAATGAAGCGTCGCAATCAAATAATCAATGAATAATTAAATGTGTCTAAATCAACAATAAGTAGGCTCTTAAAGTATTCAAAGAGAATTATTCGCCAAAAGCTTATGTCTGTGACAAGGTTATTACCCCACCACAAAACTGTTGAACTTGAATTCGCTAAAATGAATTTAAAAACCAATTGGAGAAAGGTAAGTCAGTAATCGCTGTTGTTAGTAGGACTTATTAAACACAAAGTTCTTTTTAAGGTGATTTTTTCTGCCCTGGTCAAAGTCGACGCATATGGATCCAAACATAAGCGCACATGCTTCATACATGTCCACATGCGTCCATACATGGCTTATATGTGGGCATAAACGATTCATATAACTTCATATGAGGGATCATATCTGAACATAATGACCTCGTATGACTGCATATATCAGCATGAATGAGTTCATATGTACATTAGGTTGTCCCAAAAAACATAAAAATTTGGACTTTCTCTGAAGATCTTTCCTAATTTGGATACTCATAAGATAAAGTATTTTTGAGAATTTTATCAGATTTTTCGGAAGTGGTTTAGAGGTCGCGCAAACCGATTTTGTACCAAAAATCGAGCTTTTTGGACTTTTATTGAATTATTCTTGAAAATTGCTAAAAAATCGGTAATTTTTTGGCTTCTGAGTAAATATTCTTAAAGAAAATTTTCCGATCTTTAATTTTATGTGCATAAGTAATAAGTTTCGTCAGGGATTTTGCACATTTTGATACATTATACAACAGTTTTTGTAAATTTTCAACAAATATGAAAAAGAATGCTTTATAACTTTTAAAATTTGTATGAAGACTAAAAAAACTAATGATGCAGTTTAAAAGATTATGAAGTTTTAAATAAATTAGCAGAAACTACAATATAATTTTCTCTTACCGTTCTCTAGTTATACCCTTTTAAAGCTTTGCACCCATTGTATGAAATTTTTAGTACTATAAGATTTGGGCATCCGATTTGTTGTAAACTTTAGATTATGAGATTTGAAAACTTATTTATTGTATGTCAAAGCTTAGTTTTAAGTGTTGTCAAGTTGTGGACAGCAAAAAAAGTAGCCAAAAAGCCGTTATCACTAGGTGGCACTGATATGGCTCGAACTAAAATTCATGATTTATTGGATTTGGGGGAACTACAACCCTATTTTTGGCAGATAGTCTATAGGTTTAGAGATAACAAGTCACAATACAATTAAAATTTTTATAAACTGATAAGTAGAAGACGCTTGCTTGAGATTGAGATAAATTTTATGGCTTGAGATAAAAGCTTTTATGCTAGAGCCCTCTTCCGGTAATTAGCAATCTCTATATATTTACCTCATTTATTTTAAGAGTATATATTAAAAATTGGTACCTATGCCAGTGTCCCCGATACGCTCCTCTCAATACCTTAGACTTTTGAAACAATTGTATGATTACAAACGCTTTAATGAAAAAGTTGCACGCGAGACTCTGAAAACCTTTCTGGATCATCAGTGGTAGCTTTCCGAGAAGTTGGCTGCCTTATCGTTTTTTGATGAACGTATAGATACCAAAACTTTGCATTTAATGCTTAGAAATCTACATGAACAATGTAATAACTTTCCGAGAAGTTGGCTGCCTTATCGTTTTTTGATGAACGTATAGATACCAAAACTTTGCGTTTAATGCTTAGAAACAAACATGAACAAAGTAATAACAACGAATTAGTGAAAGGAAATTTAACAGAAGACATGATTGAAAATAAACAAATTCAGTGTTTTATTACAAAAGCCAGCCTAACTTTTTTTGAAGCCTGCAACATTTCTACTGATGTTTTACAAACGGATCCAGAAAACAACAAATCATTTCAGGAAGCAAAACACAAAGTTCAACAATTGCAAGTTGTAAATGATGTCGCAGAACGTGGTGTGGCCTTGGCTAATAGTTATATCAATATCACAACTTCTGAAACAGACTTTCAGAGTTTCCTGCAGGGGGTAGAGCAGCATCGCAAGAACTCTAATAAATGATTTATAACAAATATATTTTTCTTTGTTTTTAATATAATTGTTATGTATGAGTGGTAGGTAACTATTATTTTAAAAAACATAAAAACATTTTCTAAATCCAATTATTTAAAGTTTAAACCAATGCAAACCTAGTTCACACCTTATAGAATTATACATTTCATACAATGTGTACAAAGCTTTAAAAGGGTATAACTCGAGAACGGTGAGAGAAAATTCATTTTTTCTGCTCATTAATTTAAAACTTATTAATCTATTAAACTGCATCATTAGTTTTTTTTAGTCTTTATACAAATTTTAAAAGTTATAAAGCATTCTTTTCCATATTTGTTGAAAATTTACGAAAAACCGTTATTAAATTGTCAAAATGTGCAAAATCATTGCCGAAACTTATTATTTATGCACATAAAATTAAAGATCGGAAAATTTTCTTGAAGAACATTGACTCAGAAGCTGAAGAAATATCGATTTTTTACCAATTTTTAAGCAAAATTCAAAAAAAGCCCAAAAAGCTCGTTTTTTGGTAAAAAATCGATTTGCGCGACCTCTAAACCACCTCCGAAAAATCTGAAAAAATTCTCAAAAATTCTTAGCCTTATGAGTATTCAAATTAAGAATGATCCCCAAAATTTTTTTTTGAATGGGACACCCTAATGTACATGTCCGTAAATGGATGCATATATGATGATTTTTAACCGGGCGTCACAAAGGTTTTTTGAAAATTTTCTCCTTAACTTATTAATAATATTTAAATAAATACTAATTATAAAATTATTGTTATTATATATCTATGCAGAAGAGGATAAAATCCTAAACTCTTTAAGAAAGTCTGTTAAATAATTGTTCTTACTTATATTATACAAAAATAAAGAATTGAATTGAATTAACCGGGCGAAGAGAAAAAGTTAAATCTAGATTGTCCAGATGGTTTTAACTGCAATTGGAGAAGCCTACATAAGAAACCACGATATTTCTTAAAAAGAAACTTCGGAGGCGGATCCTCAATTGTTGGGGCGCTTTTGTTTCGACGGTATGTTTGATTTTGCATTTCAAAGCATCTGAATCAATTCTTCTAAGTATATTGCAGTATTAGGAGAGAAATTGAAAATAGCAAGGAAGAAGAAATTCATTTTCCAACAAGACAATGCCTAAGGACATGTAAGTCGTCTGACGATGGAATGGCTATCATAAAAATATATAAGAGTATTGGAATGGCCCGCATATTCTGCGGATCAAAACCGCACGGAGAATATTTGGGGAGTGTTATCCCGTCGAGTTTACGCAGAAAACCGTCAATATGAAAGCGTTTTTTTTTTATCTAAATGCAGCAGTTATTGATGCGTGGAGATCAAAACTGCTGCTCTAAAATATTTTTGTTAATTTTTTGTAAATTTTGATATACTAAGTTAAGTGTATTTATAGTTATGAAACACTAATTGATTTTGTTAATCCTTTGTAAATAGTAAAATAAAAAATAAATGATTTTTTTTTTTTAAATATTAATAATTTTACATTGGTTTTACATTTATGCCGGTTAAACTCTTCTACTTTTTTTTTTTAACTTACGAAATTTATTTAAATTAATGTTCAATTAGAAAAAGTCCATTGAAAATCCCGATATTACTTGCAAATCCATAATAATCAAAATAAACGTGGGATACCCTTGAAAATTCCCACATAATTTACGATTTCTGTAGGTACGTTAGCTTTCTAAGGATTCAAATGTGGCCAAGTCTTTTTTATTTGTCTTAGAATTGAAAAGCGGCTCAAAAAAAGTTTTTTGGAATAACAAACTACTAAAAATTCCATATATAACGCAATTTTTCGAATCCAAGAATTTTTCGAATCGTGACTCTGAACTGGTACAAAAATAGGTCTATCTACTAAATACAATGACTATAACTATATTTCCACCAAAAAATGCTAGGATTACTTGAACATTCGTACAATTGGCGTACTGTCCTAATTATTATTTAAATTTGAATATGGTCATTTAAACAACTTTTCGTTGTTGTTATTCGAAATGATAACAACAAAGTTTAAATTGATACAAGAAATGAAGAGTTGTTGTTGTACAATAATCATAAAATAATATTTTTATTTTTTCCCAGGATTTGTGATTTTTTTTTTAATTTAAATTTGTTACATTAAATGTCCATATTATTTTTCACAGAACTGTTTGTATTCAGCTTAGACTCATGCACGCCGTGTTTGCATTGTTTCCTTTGCTTTTTCTAAATGCGTTTGAATACCCTTAAAATACCAGGATGTAAATATGCATTCGTACACCTTGAAACGAAAACATACATACAAACTTCAGTTATGATGCACTTTTAGTTTCGTTAACGGGTTTAAATTATGCATTTTGTATTTATGTTTTTTTTTTACATTTATTCAAGAACACTTATATATTGCTTTGAAACTTTGTAGTGTACCGCAATTTAAAACTGCGATTCCGTAATTGTTTTAGGTAATTCGAATTACTTAAATGTTGCCGACTGAACATTCAAATTTTGCAAGTTTAAACAAAAATCTTTGTTTATATACATAAGTGCCACATGCAACTCACTTACAAGGGATGTCTTCTGGTGCGGCCGGGCAGATCTTATTGAACTATTGATATGTAGGGTAGACTTTGCTAATGGGTGCGATTAAGTAACGCATTACCATGTAACGTATACTCCCTACCTGTATCATTATTTTCCAACAAACAGTAATGAATTACCGATAGCGTGTTACATAATGCATTATTTTGTAATTAATAATCTTAACCCTCAGCATTATTTCGAAACAGAGTAATGAGTTACCAATAGCTGGTTACATAATGCATTACATTGTAATGTATACTCATTACCTTCATCATTATTTTGAAACATAAAGTAATGAGCTACCAATAATTATAAATTCATGGATAACCTTGAAATGATGATAACTACGATACATTTTACATTATTGCAAAACATAAAATAATTACTTACCGATCATCAATTACATAATGCATGACATATAAACGTAAACTAATGTTTAAAATAGTTCTTTTAAAATCTATATTTAAACACATTTTTTGTGATCTTTTGTAAGCATAGAAACAAAAACTCGAAGCACTACAATTATATTTTAAGCAACCCATTATTATAGGTGACAGTAGCTCGGTTGTTAGAGCTCTCGCCTAACCAACAGAGATCCTAGGTTCGAATCCCAGCGTGACCAGGATATTTATTTAATTAAAAAAATGTTTGTCATCATTTTATTTTATAATTTCTTTTTATTAAGATCTATTAATAGACACTTCCCTACCAAGTAACTATATCAGTAACCAGTTACTTTATCTGTAACCAGTTACTTTATCCGTTCCACCGGCCCTTCCGAATTATGGACCATTCTCTTTTAAACCCTGTTACCCGAGGAAAAAATGGCTTATTGGTCAATATTGTGGAGATGTCTTTAAAATATTTTTTATGAATTTGAATCCTACATAAATTTAGCTCTCATTTGGTTAGAACTATGACGGTAAAGGTGCAAGGGTATTTCGGAACACCGGAGGGTTATCGAAATGATTTTTATGAAATTATTCTTACAACATTCAGATTTGTTAAAAAACGAGGGATTATACTTGGAAATCCATTAAGTAGATCCAGAAATATATGGAAAATAGGACAAAATTTTGAACCAAATTTTGTTTTAAGTACAGTAGGCCTATATTTTGCGAGGCTGCTTAAATTTAGGTGTTTTAACTTCAGATTCGTGTTAAGGAGGCAAAAGTACTTAAATAAGTTTTATTAAAAGTCTGTACAAAAACCAATATAAAATTTAAATTTTTGTTAAATTTTGGCCTATCCCTGAAAATTCGTTAATCTGTAGAGACAACTAAACATTGACTCATTTAGCTGAAGTTTGGACTGGGCATTACTGAGCACTATTGAAACAGAGGAAGCTTTGTGGATCCCTAAAGTTCGACAGTCCTTTTTTTGGGAGACCCTAATGTAGGGTGCTTGTTTTTTTCAGCTGCCCAACCACATATTAGTGGTTAAAAAGTAGGGTCGAAAATTAACCAGTGCTTTGTACCTAAACTTGTTAGCCACAGAAAACTTAGTTGAAAATTCGGTTAAACGTCTATTCAAAAATTTAACTAACTTTCGTCATTTTTTTTTTGCAGACATTGCGTTTTGAGTTAAAGATTTAGTTAAACGCTTTTACGAAGTACGTTCATTTAATTTTTTGTAGTATACTACACATCAAACAAAAGCACGCATGCGCACATAAAAATTGTTAAATTATTATTTTGATAAATTTAAAAATTGAAGATGCAGGCAAAAATAAAAAAAGCGTTTTCTTGCTGCTGTACAAAACAATATTGTGCTAAATTTAGGATGCAGGCAAAACTAAAATATAAACTACGCTTTGGTCCGGCTATATTAAGCAATAAATACCAGTCTCAGGTAGTTGTTTTGAAAACATAAGGGGTTTTATGATATTTAGCGATATTTTTAATATTTCTTTTTTGTATTTAAGAATTCAGCAAAATAAATTAACTAAAGTAAAAATTTTATTTTAAGTTTTTTAGTTTTTTCTATTTACTAAACTCCAGCAAACAGTTTTGTAGATTTCAACAAGTGGATTTTAATTTGCATTGAACTAAGTGTCAGCAAAAATGTTTGCTGAATTTACTTATTTTTTTCTAAAAATCAGCTCATTGATGTTCAGCAAAACACTTTTTCAGATATTAGCAATTTTTCTGCAAGGATCCTCCCAGCAACAATTTTGCTGACTCAACTAATTTTTTTGCTAACTTTACTTACTTTTTTTTTTGAGTGTACTGAGAAATAAGAAAAATTATAAACGTGCTGCGCCGTTGTGGTCCCAATTGTCACGTTTTAGGAATATCTGAAATATAGGTAAAAAAAATCGACATAGTGAAACATACCTGAGCACACATGCGTCATATACATGATTCATATGTGTTCATAAATGATTCATAAGAGTTCATATGTTGGCCCATATATATTCATATGTTTGCATTAACGCAAATTGAGGTAATATTTACATGAATGATGATTTTAAAAATATGCATTTATTATTACTTTTATTTTTTAAATTTTTCAATATTATTTCTACAATTTTAGTAATTTTCGTTTAAAAAAATAGTTAAAAATTTAAAAATTATGAATAAATATTGTCGGAAAGTTAGTAATTGTATTTTTATGTTATTTTTCTTTTCACTATAAAAAAAAATCTTAAGTATAAATTTGAAAAATATTTTATTTTTAATCGTATAAAATTTATTTTTAGTAACACATCAAAAAAAATTCTTCAAAATATGCATTTTAATGAAAAATATACATTTATAGCCATATATGAAACAAAAAATGTCGAAATATGCATTTATAGCAAAATATGTAAAAATATGCGTATCAAAGCGATGCCACTTGGTTGCAAATTTCTTTATTCGCAAAGATATTTGGTTAACATTTTTTTCCAGGTAACGACAACAAACAAGTATTTTCAAGAAGTTCCGAGCCCTATTTATATCTCTTAAATCATTTAAGTACATTTTTATATTCCCGATTAAAAAAAACTTATATGAAGCTTTATATGAAGCTTTATATAATTTTATCCAATTTTCTATGACCCCATAAATAATTATATAAAATTTCATCCGAAAACTGGTCCGATTAAATGGGAACAAATTACATCTAATTGTATCATATTAGATTAGTTTAGATACTATTAGAAGTGATTCGATACAGTTTTGTCCGAATTTTGTCCTCATCCGTTATACTGTATAATTTAATATAAAATCTTATATTACATTTAATATCGTATGGTTTCTTTTAATTTTAAAAACTTTAACATTAGGTCTTCTCATAAAAATTAGCATATAACTTGTAAATATGGTAATAATATGATAAATATAAAATTGAAATCACGAAAAATTTAAATAAATTAAAATTTTCTAATGTAAAAAATTTTGCAACTGATATAGAAAATATTCATTTGCAATCAAAGAAGCTATAAATTAATTAAAGATTTCATTAAACTTAAAAGACAAAGTATGGTCTTGTTTACTACTTACCCTGTACATTTTGTTTTTAAAAACAAATGTACAAATAAAAAGGAAAAGAAACAAAAACGTGTATTGAATATTTACCAAAGGTAGACATATACACAAAAAACAAGTTTTCAATTTATTTTTTGATCATTGGTGATAATCTTTAACTTCGAGGTCATATATATATTAGTTCTCATGTAGTGAGTAAACAAGTTTATATGAATGTTTGATGTTTTGCATGGGATTGTTACCTCTTTCAAAATGTGTTCTGATGATGGGAACCTAGAAAGTTCCCGAAAGAGATTTATCAACACATTGCTAAAAGGGTCAAATAATAAACTTGAAAACAAAAACTCTATATATTATTTGTTAGGACAATATCCTAATAAAGAAATATAGAGTATGGCATCGAATTTGAACAATTTTCATTGCACAACTAAATGTCGAAAAAACATAATTTTTATTTTTAATAAAAATTATATCAAACTGGCAGTTCAAATATTCAAATTACAATTATTTACCAATTCACATTATTTACCAATTTTCTCAATCAAAAATAGTTATGTAGATGGTAATGTAGTATTTATAGTTCTGTCGGTTAAGATAAAATAACATTTTAAAAATAAACTATTTTTTATTTTAATTTTTTATTTTTTCAGATTTTTTGTTTTTTTGTTTACAAAAATTAAAATTAATATTAATATTTTAAAACATAAATTTAAATGGTTTGATGAAATGTAACATAAAATAAAAATAACTTAAAAATCGACTTAATGCTAATATTAATAAAACTTATACTTGTTAACATTAAAGTAAATGATTTTGGTATGAAATATGATTTTACGTATATTAAGAAATATCTTTAAAAAAAGATTTTAGTACCAAATTAGTCTTCTTTTTAGTTGCAGGTGGTGAATCTTTGACTGATTGATCATATTTCAAATTTAAATATTCGTGGTGGAATTTTTCGGGTAAAGTATTTTTATCGAAGAGTGATTTTTGATCTGTATATTTGGCTGCTATTTTTTTCAAAATAAGCGGAACGTAAATTTGGAAACGATATTTTCATCGAGTTTTGAAATATCTCCTGCGAATATGTCTTCCAATCTTTGAAATCAGCGTAATTCATTTCATTGCAATGATAACCTGTTGGATTAGTTCGTGCATTAGAAATTGTAGTATAACATTCACTAGGGGCCCAAATAGTTTTATCGCGAATGGAAGATTCAATAGTGCTATGAATGGAGTCAACAGGCATCATTGTGGGCCCGAGTAATAAATATGTTATTTTTATGTTTTTACTGTAATTTGAATTATCAAGAAAATACGTTAAGGTGGCAAGCATAGCTTTATTTCGATTTTGGCCTGCGCAACTGTCGCAATAGAGACTGATTGAAGATTGAGCTTTTCTTTCATCTACAAGTTTTAAATATTGAAAGACAATGGTAGATATTTCATTGCATCCCCGTTTTCCATTACTTTCAACCCCACAGGAAGCAATAACCATTTCTGGTGCCACTTTCATAAATGCTCTCATTATAATATGAATATTTTGCAGCCTTTTAGGTAATTGTTTTTGCTTCTTATATCCTCTTTTCCCACATACGTCTAATCACAATCTCGTAAAATCTGAAGTATTTATATGATCATTGGATTCAGAGGAATTATCAGAATCGCTGTATGGAAATAGTATATTTTGAACTTTGTACTAAAACAAAAATTATTTATAATATCAAAAACAATACTGTGTTTTCAATACAACAATAAACACTTACCTCCATATTAGTGCTCGAAACATATAAAAAAACACTAACGGGTCTGTTTTGTAAGACGTGTCACTCAAAAAATTCGTGTAAATGAGTGAAGAAATTCATTGAATTTCATTGAGTGAATGCTATTTGAAACGTCACAAACTTCAAAAACAGACGTTCACAAAAAAGTATTCGTCAAAGAAAAAATGCAACACAATTTAATATTAAAAAAAATATGTAATACTTTTTAACAAAAA